>JARFXV010001025.1:300000-370077 GCA_031761425.1 Cosmopolites sordidus | reverse complement strand
CGGTCGTTCAGCTGATGTGGTATCCGTTTTCCTGCCTTCTGGATCTTTCTGAATCACAAACATGTTCAGCGATCAACATTTAACCTCTCTGTTGTTGAGTTTGAATATCGTCTTCTAACAATGCTTTCAATTCGGCATATTAATTTTTTTTTCAGTTGACCAGGACGTTATTTGTCTTTCAAGTCGATACCACTTTTGAATCGTCAAAACCAACGCCCACAAGTATACGACGTTTTTTTCGATTGATTGAATAAGCAAAGCAGTACGTTTGGTAAACGCGTTTTATTTGTCTCGAAATTCGGCATGTTTACCACAGGAAATAAATATGCCGCTTACTCGAAATCGTTTAAAAATCAATGGCGTTTTGAAAGGTACTATCGTAGCAACAAAATTACATAAGAGATTAGACTGTGAACCACCATCTATTAACAGTAAGAATTAGTAGCACATATAACATTACATATAACATTAAGAATTAGTAGCAGCCACACCTGGTAAATGAATTCATTTTTACTATTTCACCTATTACACCATTAACCTGAACAGTAAAAAAACACAGTATTATTAGAATATTCAAAAGTTCGTGGCGAAAGCAATTCATTATATTGTTTGTGACATTTTACGGTTGGTCTTTAGGTGTAAATTTAAGTCTAGTTTTCTGGAGTGTCGTGCTGCACACAACGTTTTCATATATCCGCAGCCTTATCTACTGTAAATGCATTTAATTTCTTATCCTTGTTGATTCATGAAACTGTTGTGACATGAAATTTTGTTGAATCTAATTTTAGCATACATAATGTAAGCATCTTGGATTATATAATATATATGGTACGAAGCTAAAAGATAGCATATTCCATGTTTTCGCGTATTTTTACATTATTTTTCAATATTATTGATCTGTTCTTGTATTGTAATCCGTGTCATGATCTTTTCTTGTAACAGGATTTACTAAACAAAAACTTCATATTTTGGTTTGTTCAGAATATAAAGGGTGATTTTTTAGTGTGACCGGACTTTCAATAGAGGTCGCAGCCAAACAAACTGTAAATTTGCGCGCAAATCTGTAAATGTGATCTGTAAATAATCTGGCAAATCATTATGAAACGTTTAACACCAGAGCCATTCTTGCAAATTGTCGACATTTATTATAGCACTTCAATGAATTTGAACTTCGTGATATATTCGCCGAATTATCGACAAATTCCGAACGCATTTCAAGTTCCTCGATATTAAAACAAAAACAAGACAAAAACTATGTGTTCGGAAAAAAATTATCGCTGTTGCTGTTATTGTTGATGAAGATCCAAGTTTGTCAATTCGTCGCCGTTCGCAGGTAATTGGGCTTTGTTATTGTACAACGTGGGTTGTTGATTTTTTTATTAATGTATTTTTATTTATTAACGTAACCACTTAGTAGTAGTAAAAATGAGCTTCGTCGTTGAGCAAAATTTTGCGGTAAAATTCTGGATCAAGTTGCAACTGATATTCACACCATTCGCCGAACGTCTACGCAAATGATGCTCTTGTGGCTTGAGTTCTTGGACAAGCTGGATTTTGTAAGGCAACAGACCAAGATCTCTTCGTAAAATTTTTCACATACTCAGACTTTGTACTTTGACTACGTAAAATGTTCCGCGTAGTTGAATAACAAAGTCCAATTTTCTGCGAACGACAAATTGATAAATTTCTCTTATCTTTATTTAATAATTGATCTTTATCAACACTGTCAGCAATAACGGCGACATTTTCTTCGGAACGCAGATTTTTTTGTCTTGTTTTTGTTTTAACATCGAACACCGTGAACACATTTGGTGCACATAACACTAATTTTCATAATAAATTTTGACTTTTTAATGATGATTTTCCAGACTATACGGAATAATTTTAATACTAGAGGCGCACAACCTCAAAGTTCGATTCACAGCAACTCCTGTTCGTTGGAAGTTCGGATACATTAAAAATCACCCTTTAGATGACAAAGACCTTGAATGACTTTGTAAATAATTATTCTCCGTATCTATTACTTTTAACTTAGGAAATAAAAATAATCACTGGGAAGAGACTGGGAATAGGCAATTCTACGAAAAAATATCAAAAACAACGTTCTGAAAGGCAGCGATTGAAACGCAATCCTCGTGAACTCTAGCACTATTCTATTCAAACAAAACATATCGGTCAAATTTTCAACTTTTTTTTTTGTTGTTTCACCAAATTCCGCAAATGATCTGTACACTTTTGATAGTATTCTCACAAGATTAATGATCAACAAAAAAAAACATGTTCATCTTGATCTAGTTGGCGGTTTTCGTAGAGGCGTTGAGCCCTTATATACTTTATACTACCTATTATGGTGAGATCAGCTGGGCATCGTGTATTATGAATTACTTCAAACTGGTCAAACGGTCAGCAGCAATTAATTGATATTTTCACACCATCGAGAAAAAAACACATACACATACAGCAAAAAGGGTTCTGGCAACAATCACCAATTCTCCAGATTTTATCTCTTCGAATGTGCTTCTTTTCCTATCCCTGCAACATCACCTCTTAAGGGCTCACAATACCCCTGCGCATATTGAAAAGCGAGTAAATTAGAAAAATTATTATAAAGGTTATATGGTGAAAAAAAATTGTTGATTTCACGTTTTTTATTAACTTAATTAATTAATTAAGGGTTTAAATGGATTACTGATGAAAACCATGGCGCCTCCTTTTTGACATCATAACTTCACCAAAAATTATTCAATCTGCAAAAATATAATAGAATCTTGTAAAATAATGTAGTAATATTCTGATCGAGGGAATTTTGTTACAGTATTTCAAAAAATAGTAGAATAAAGAAATTACAGTATTTCAAAAAAATAGTCAATTCAATCCACAAAAGAACCTAGAATTAACAATAAATTGCAGAAAACCATAAAAACACGAAGATACAAGAGGAAGAATGTGTACAGTACGAAACTGGAATGGGAGACTAGCCGTAAGTTGACGTTGTAATTACCAAAAACATTAAACGCGTTTTTCTCGAAACTGTGTTTTTAGACAGTATCAGCACGATAACTCAATCAATTTATATATATTTTATATATAAATATTTTTTAACTTTTTTGTTAAATCTTGATAATTATTTTCTCTATAATCTGAAGAGATTCTCTGGATTGGATTTTTTTGGTTAGACAATTATTGATATAGTGTTAAACAATTTTTTTTCATTGCATATTAAAGTTTGAAATAATGAAATTTCTTTATTTTTAATAAAAATTTCCTTCGTTAGACTATTACTATTACATTATTTTAGAAGATTATTTTTTATTTTTACAGATTGGATAATTTTTGGTGAAGTTATAATGTCGACAAGGAGGCTCCATGGTTTTCATCAGTAATCCATTTATATCCGTAAAAAATAATGTAAATATTATATTTTTTTTTCTTATAATTGAAAAGTTAATAAAAAATGTGAAATCAACAATTTAATAATTTTTTTTCACCATATAACCTTTATAATAATTTTCCAAATTTACTCGTCTTCCAGCGCGCGCAGGGGTATGTGAGCCCCTAAGGAAGTTGAGAAAAGATTGAAAGACTTTATCACATCAAAATCACCAACTTTTTTCGTGATCTGGAATTCAACAACTGCCTGAGAGTTGGCAAGTATATAGAATGTGAGGGAGACTACTTCGAAGATTGAAGATTCAGTTGACGACGACCTACCATTATTAGGTTAATAAATTTCATAAAGATTATTCTATATCAAGCAATATTTTGCTGCTTTAACGTATGCCAAGATCCTTAAAATTAACACACTGTGAGATTCAATTGCATCATTTTGATATTCATCCCCATAATAAGAATTTACATTCATATGCCCATGATTGTGTATCTTCCTTTAAACATTGAAACGCTTGTCTTTGTTCATTACAGCCATTGTTAAGGGCAAGAAAAAACAAGCGAAACATACATGCCAGAAAACTGGTATGCATAAAACAGTGACATTTTAAACAAAGTATTCCGTGTCTTTACGACTAAAACAAATATTTTACTGCAAAAACCTATTTTCATACAGGCAGCGTAGCAGTAAAAGTGCATTACTGCCTCGGTTTATGTTAAACAGATCTTTCTTGCTATTATAGTCAAGGTTTGTTTAATTTACGGCTCTTATGTAAACACGGGAATCGGTACAGCTTTTTCCCGATGTTCGATATGATTCATAAGCACTAACATTCGAAAATGCATTGACCAGAATATACAAAGCATTAAAACGAAACGGAAAAGGATAAAATATTAACGAGTTAACCAAAGTTTTAACCTAAACCATAATATATCAAATTTTTCGTGATGCAAACGTACAGAATAGTACGTGAAAGATTTAGTTATCAATATATTTATTCAAACATTAGGGCGCAGTGTATCTGATAGATCTGACACACAGGAGACTTATTGGTACGAAATAACACTGTAAAAATATGGGCCCATTTATGAATCCATTGAACATCATTATTATCGGATATCCCTTATACCTCCAAGTGTCAGGATTTTGGTTTTTCACCATCCATTTCCATACTTTTGTAGCCATTGCTTTTGTTCTTGTCTCGTTCCATGTCGTTGAGAATTTCTCCTATTCCATGGTTCTTTTCTTTGACCTGCCTCGATTTTTGTTCTCTTCCCATTCAACCTCCAATATTTTTTTTACTTTCTTCTTTTTTGCCAGGATATCCTCCTTCATTCTTCATTCTTACCAAAAACCATACCAACAGAGTTGCCTTTCTTTGATCTTTCGAAGAACCGGTTCCACTCCCTACCTAGTTCTTATATCTGAATTTCCCAATGGGTCTAGTTTTGATACTCTCTCAATCCATCCTGAAATATTCATTTCTATAGCTGTTATTTTGGATTTAAATTTTTCGTTTAGTATAAAAGACGTACTTCCATATATCAGAGTAGAAACGTTTTATAGACCATTCACTTGGAGTTTTTACTGACATGTCTGCTTTTTTTTTGGAACTCTCTCTGGGAAGATTATCATTTCCTATTCAGATAGTGTCTTGTTCCATACTTTTATTGTTCATTGTAGTTCATCTTTACTATGGGACATTAGCATATCATTACCTGCATTTAGAACGTTTTTCACAATAATAGGATCAAGTCGTATGACTCCTGACATAAAATATGATATCCGCCGTTGATTAACCAGATTTTATTTCTTGAAACGATGCAACGCTAAACGAGCTTCATACATACAACTTAAATATATCTATTTCCTTAAACATTTACACAAATGTAAGCCCAAAGAAAAAGATTATTCAACAATCTCTGTCTTTCTCTACCATCATTCATGAATTGCATTGCATACAAAACTTGCATGTTTCAAGCAAAATGCTTGAATACACTTTTTTGCACTGAAATCTGGAAAGTCTGCGACCAATCTATAAAGTAAGTAATGTATAAATTATTGTGGCGTTTGAATGATGTGTGTTGTAAAAAAATATACAAACTTTTAACGTTAACGTTTCGGGAAGTATTCTCCTCCCGTTTTCAAAACGAATCTTAAAATAAATTATATTAATTTCTATAAATTCTGAAAAGCTAGGAAGTAAATATATTTTTTGTGTATGTCAATGATCTTACATTGACAATTAGTTTTTAATGACAGTGACATACTATCAAAAAAAAATATATATAGGTGAGGTTTACTGTGTGATTGTTATTGTGTATTGAAATACTTAAATATTTTTAATTGTATTCTGTAGACTCGGAAACCATATTGAATTTAAATCTACCGAAGGCATAGCAATACTGTAAATTTTTATTTAAATTAATTATAGCAGGTTCTTTTAATTTTCTGTATTTTGTTACCGATTCTTTTAATACCGTTTTGGAATTATTCCAATTGATTTTATGACCCGATTTTATGTTAACAAATGTATGTTAACAAATTCTAGATTTATTAAAATCGCCTTTTCTAGGCAGGTTTTTATGCTCTTATTCTAACATCTAACGGTCTAGATGTCTCACCTATATAAAATTTGCCACATTCGCAGTGAATTTCATAAACCACATTTTTGGTATTTTGTTGTGTGTTGTTTGGTTTAGTTTTTGTTAATACAGATCTAAGAGTATTTTTTATTTTAAATGTCGTTTTTATGTTGTATTTTTTCCTACTCGTTTAATTGTGTCAGAAATACTTGGGATGTAAGAAATTGTGAGGTTAATTGTTTGAGAGTTATTATTATTATTGTTATTAATAACTTGTCTGTTTTGTCTGGTATCAAAAATTTTAAATGATTTATCTATAAAATTTTTTGGGTAATTGTTTTTTATTTAAATGTCTTTGATGTGATTTGTTTCTTTTTGTAGTATATCACTGTCGGTACGAACAAGTTTTGCTCTGTCATAAAAACTTTTAATTACTCCTATTTTGACTGATTTTGAGTGATTGGAAAAGAAATTGAGATACATATCTGTGTTTCCTGTAAACCGTAGTTTTTAAAGTGTTGTTTTGTTTTAATATTAAAGTGTCGAGGAATGACAATTTATTCTCCTTCTCCATCTCTAAAGTAAACAAAAAAAGTAAAATTGTAGGTTCTCGAGAATTTATATCTTGTAAAAAATATTTAGATCGTCAATGTTATGTTGCCATATAGCAAAAATATCACCATATCTAACATTTCTAAGCCATATTATTGGATTTTTAAGAGATTTACTTAATATGTCATTCTCGAGTTCCTCTATAAAAATATTACTTATCAAAGGAGAAAGAGAAGAACCCATTGCCATTCCGAAATATTGTTGATATTAATTATTTTCTAATTGAAAATATGTGGTTTTTAAGCTAAACCAAACAACACACAACAAAATATCAAAAATAAAAATGGTTGTGTGGTGGTTTATAAAATTCACTGCGAATGTAGCAAATTTTATATAGGTGAGACATCTAAACCGTTAGATGTTAGAATAAAAGAGCATCGTAAAAACCTTCTTAGAAAGGGCGATTTTAATAAATCTAGAATTTGTCAACACGCATGGATATCGGATCATAAAATCAATTGGAATAATTAAAAAACGGTATTAAAACATTCGGTAACAAAATACAGAAGTTTAAAAGCTATAATTAAAACTGCTATAATTAATTTGAATAAAAATAACATTATTGCTATGCCTTCGGTAGATTTAAATTCAATATGGTTCCTGATTCTAAAGAATACAATAAAAACATTTAAGTATTTCAATACACAATCACAATCACACAGTAAATTTCACACACATATATATATATATATATATATATATATATATATATATATATATATATATATATATATATATATATAAATATATATATATATATATATATATATATATATATATATATATATATATATATATATATATATATATATATATATATATTTCTTTGGTAGTATGTCACTGTTATTAAAAATTAATTGTCAATGTAAGTATCATTGACATACACAAAAAAAATATATTTACTTCCTATTTTTTCAGAATTTATAGAAATTAATATAATTTATTTTTAGATTCGTTTTGAAAACAGGAGGATAATATTTCCCAAAACGTTAACGTTAAAAGTTTGTATATTTTTTTTACATTTTTATATTTCTAAAATTTTGTTCGTTAGGCAAATTTATTACAAAAAAGAATCACTGAGAAATCTGTCTCCGTTTCGTTTTTTGTTTTTACCCAGTTATTCTTTATTTACATAAGAATAGATATTTTTGATATTGTTTGAGTTTTAGATCGTGGCGAAAAACCCAAATAAAGAAAAAAATACAATCTATAAAGTACCACACATAATACAGGCCTACAAGAAAAATATTATTTTTTTGGTGCCTAGGATTTTAGAACTGACCTGAGCCGACTGAGACTGAGCTAAATTTAAATATGAAATCAGTTTTTCTCCATCTGTTCTACGTTTTTAGATACATCCACTTATCTATCAATGTTTTTTCAATTCAATGCATTCAAGTATGGGTGTTCTAAAATTATTATACAACAATTGGTTCCTGTATATTTGCCCTATTGTCAGTCGTTGAGTAAATTCCAGGAAAATCCACTAGATGGCATAAGCATTGCCTCTCCGGTAAATGAAGTGACCTTCAACGCTTGAACGAGATTTGAGGTTAGTTTGTGAGTTCTCGCCGTGGATGGTAGATAGAAGTTAGCCACACGTGATATTTGTGTTTAGGAAATAGTTGTTATAAAGTTAACCTAAAGCTTACTGTGTTATAGATTGTTGTATTTGTGTTGCTGAATAATAGCAAATGAGTTCAAGCACAAGAGGTTGCGTAAATGATCCTGATGTGTTTTGCTACGTTAAAAGAAAACAGAATAACTGTTAGTAACTTTGTAAAGAGAGTTTATCTACATTGGTGATCAAAATAAAACCTGGGCACCGCATCTGGTCAGTAAAACTTGTACAGAACATTTACTAGAGTGGACTACCGAGAAACGAAAAGTTGACAACACCGACAAATTTAATATAGAAAGAGGTGTTCACTAAGACGACACCATTTCACCAAAATTTTTCAAGACTTTACTTCAATACATGTGCAAACACACATGATGGAACGGTTTAGGAGTGAACGTAAACGCTGAAAACCACAATCACTTTGGATTCGCTGACGGCCTAGTCTCAATAGCCGACCGTCTGAATGATGATATTGTGATGTTAAAAGATCTTAACAAAGCCTCCGAGAAAGGGGGACTCATAATCAATTTGGTAAAAACCGAAATTATGACAAACCTGGTACTTGGTGGGGTCGTCTACATCGATAACACTGGGGAACAGCAATTTTGTTGACTTGGATCTGTGACTTGTTTTTGACTAATTTTTCTTCTCTGAATTCAAAAATATGTACAGTTTTTCTCTATCACGTCAAGTTCTTAAGCTGCAGCATACCCCTCATTTTACCTTAAAAGTGTACATACGAAAGGAAATAAGGTGAGATCTGACCAAATAGATTATAATATTTTATTCGTACAGAGGTTAACATATTATTAAAAGTTAAATTGTGTTTATACAAAAAATAAATAAAAGATATTATGGTAAAAATTTCTTCTTATAGCTTTTCCTAGAGTGTTCAGTTTGTGGACATTCTCGCTTGATGCTCCAACAGTAGTTAGCCATCATACTGACATCCCATCTACCTTGATATCGCGCTTCCATAACCTTTAGATCTTGGTGGAATCGCACGCCCTGTTCATCACTAACAGCACCAAGATTTTCTGGGAAGTTAGCAACAATACAATGTAAGAAATGCAGTTTGATGCTCATGCTTTTTAAAGCTCTTCAAGAGTTGTTGAACAATTTCGATGTAATTCGGGGCTCGTGTATTTCCAAGAAAGCCTTTAACAATATTTTTAAAAGACAACCAAGCATTCCTTTCAAGTTCGGTCATTGTTTCAGTGAAATTTTCATCTTTAACGAGTTGCCGAATCTGCGGACCATCAAACACACCAGCCTTTATCTTTTCATATGACAGGCTAGGGAATGCCGCAATGATATACTTAAAGCAGTCTCCTTCAATTGACAACGCCTTAACAAATTGCTTCATGAGACCTAGTTTTATATGCAAAGGCGGAAATACAATGTTTTTTCTGTCGACAAGTGACTCATTTAAAATGTTTGGATCACCAGGTCTTAGGTCAGATCTTGGCGGCCAGTTCGATTGCACCCAATACTTCTCACGAGCTCTGCTGTCCCACATGCACAAAAAACAGGGATACTTGGTATACCCGCGTTGCTGGCCAAGAAGGAACAGACCATTTTAGGGTCAACACAGATGATCCATTGGTGCATGTTATATTGCAACAAGTCAATGACTTTCTTTATGTCGCCATATTCTTCACGCAAAGAAACTGAATGACCTATTGGGACTGAACCATATAAATTTCTATTATATAGAAGAACACATTTCAAACTACGCTTTGAGCTATCTATAAACAGTCGCCATTCAGTTGCATTATAGTTAGAAATGGCCAATTCTTTCATTAAACCTTCTACGTTCTAGCAATATACAAATCCGTCATTATTTCTGAAGTACTGCCTAAATTCACTTTCTCTGGATCGATAGTAAGTGACTTTAGCTCCTTTGTCAAGCAAATTTTTTTCGTGCAGTCTTGATGCCAATAATTCCGATGCTTTTTTGGATAGTCCCAAATCTCGTGTAAAAGTAGCAATCAGTTAAGTGATCTTTGGGCTCTCGCCAGACCAGTGGTATACCAAACAAAAGTTTATTACGTGTTTTCTTCGTCCATATTCGTAAACTCTCTACACACTGCTTGCACACTTTATGAGGGGCCCATGATTTATCTTGGCCACCTATTTTCACTTTAAAATAAGCAAAATAGGTTTGCCTGACAAATGTACTAATATTAGTCCGTGGAACGGGGATGGTAAAATTGACACATATATAACAAAATGAATCAGGGCTGTTTAAGCACTTACGACGAGAACTACCAGAAGCAGACATAACGAAAATCTGTAGTTGTGTATGTTTTTGACTTCACTATATCAGAGCGACACAGACCCGCGTACTTTAGCATCTTATGCGTAACTGACCGAACTAGTTTTGGATGACGCAATGTCACTCACGCCCCCACTACTAGGTCGAAGAAGGTTCGCCGGTAGGAGAGCAGTAGTGACTGACTTCTGTGATTCACCAAGCTTAGTCGGATGCGCAACAACTGTAGAGAAAAAACTTGACGTGATAGAAAAAAACTATATAAAGTTTTGGAATTAGCATGTCAATTTACGTATAAAACAGCTTAAATATCGAACTCAACAGAAATTATTTTTCAAATTCTTCTCCATTGTAATATTAGAGTAGAGAAAATAAAATATTTTAAGTAGTTGGGACACGAGATTAGTTGGTATCAGCAGAGACAGATCAGACTCGTGAAATCTCCAGAAGAATCGTACTTGCCTGGGCTGCTTTTGGAAATCTGAGATATATATTAAAGTCAGAGTTGCCAGTTTGTTTGAAGAGAAAAATTTTTAACCAGTGTGTCGTTCCAGTTCTCACATATGGTGCAGAGCTGTGGAACGGACAATGTTAGAAGTTTCTCTCAGAGATCGAATACCAAATATAGAAATATGCAAACGAACGAAAGTGATTGATGCCGTAGAAAGAATAGCGATGTTGAAGTGGAACTGGGCGGGTCATGTTGCGAGAGCGGCTGATGACAAGTGGACAAAACGAATTCTCGAATGCACACCAATCCCGCAGTGGACTTCAGGTTGATGATACATGGATGGAAGGATGGATTTTTCTAGTGCGTTCTGAAAATGAGTTACAACAATTTCAAACAATGGTGCGCTTTCAAATTTTGTTTCAAATGTAGCTACAGTGCGATTTCAAAACTTCAACAGGCCTATGAAAACAGTGTTTTCAGGTGGTTGAAGGCATTCTTAGAAGACGGAGATTCTCTTCCAGATGAACCTCGCTGCAGAAAACCTTCAACTGCAAAAAGTAATGAAAATGTTCACAAAATCGGAAAATGTTAACGGTCAGAATGATCGGAAAAGAATCGAATGTCGCCCATATAACTCAACCGTTCATCAAATTTTGACAGATGAGTTGAAGATGTAGAAAATCCGCGCGAACAAGATTCCAAAACACCTTGCGCAGGGTCAAAAAGACAACAGGAGGGAAACATGACTTTTTAAAGCGAATTGAAAATATCTCTCATTTTTCTGGAATATGTCAGTAAAGGTGTCGTTTTATATTTTTGGATACGACTTGGGAACGAAGTGCCAGAGCCAGGAATGGTACTCTCTAATATCGCCACGACAGGATGAAATGAATCGTACATAAAGGGATCGTCCATAGGGGATTGACCATAAGGAATTTGTGATAAGCTCTTGAAAGACTTCGAAAAAAGCATATTCGTGTGGAGCTTAGCATCAATAATACCTTGGTTCTGCATCACGACAATACATCTTACCACCCGGAGATTTGAATTAAAGTGTATTTGGCAAGTACAAAGACCACTGTAGTATTCACCAGATTTTAATTCTGGTGACTTTTTCTTTTACCAAGTTTAAAAATTAATTTCAAAGGATACCATATTAGGACATTGGAGAACATTGAAAATTTCGGAAAAAAATGAAAAAACGGGGGAGAATACTTCCCGAAACGTTAACGTTAAAAGTTTGTATTTTTATAAAACATTTTTATATTTTTAAAATTTTGTTCGTTAGGCAAATTTATTACAAAAAAAGAATCACTGAGGAATTGTCTGTCTGGTTTTTTTGGTTTTACCCAGTGATTGTTTATTTACATAAGAACAGATATTTTTGATATTTTTTGAGTTTTAGATCGTGGCGGAAAACTCAAATAAAAAAAATATATGAACACGTCACAATCATTCAGACATTGCTAACATTGAAATGGCCGAATAGCTGAAGGCGATTCAAATATCGGAGTTTCAGCATTGCTATAAAGAGAGTACAAACCATCTCCAACGCTATGTGGCCTCTCAAGGCAACTAATTTAAAGAAGACAATATTCAATTGACATTTTAACTGAATAAAAATATTATAAAATAAGTTTAGTCTCATTACAGTATTTACAAGCTACGTACATACTAGTTGTTATGACATTTCCCTGCAAAGTGGTACAAATACATCCTGTTTTAACATTTCCATATAATGTGAAGAGTTTGTTGTGTTTCAAATGTTAATTCTTCACTACCGCTGTGTGAGGTTATGTCATCCGCTTCGACACACCATGCATCATAAAATGCAGTTATAAAGTAAGAAATATAAGAACATTAAAAAAATATACCTAATGTTAAAATTTTCTCAGACGTTTGATGTAGCAATTTGCGCCTATTTAACATTCCATACTATTTTCATTTTGTTTTAATTCCCGCGAACAAGGTGTACAAATTTTAAAAAAACAAACGCCATAAACCTCCCGACATGATGAATGGTCGGCGAAAGGCGTAATTGCGAATAATTTCGCGTCAAAAATAAAAGGTCTTCATCATGTTTAAGGTCAGAACACTTAAGAATGGTGCAAGGTTGTAATAAAGCCATAGTTACCGACATATGTTAACTACCGCCGAAAAGCAACCATAACCGTTATTTACATACTCATTCTTGTTTTGACTTATTAAACAAATTTTAAGGTGGAGTTGCTTAAATTGTATGTAAAAATCTTAACACAATTTATAAGAAACAGGTGGAATTAAAATACACAAACCATCTTAAAAAAGTACTTTTGCCCTAAGCATGATGGTACCGTCTGTAACACAGAAATTTTTGGCCTACTAGTGAAGTACAATATATGAGAAATAGTAATGGACTATTCCTTACACGAGTTCATAACTGATTTAGTTTATTGGTAGTCAAGCGAAAATAAAAGAAAATGTAGTTCAGAGCCATCAGCCATGAAGAATGAGTTCAGTATTATGCACTCTAATTATCAAAATGTTGATTAATTATGATTTAAGAGTGTCCACAGACATCATTCGCTTTATCATTAATAACAGGTCTTTCAAATTGAGCGTTTTTTTAAATTTTTGAATAAAACACAGATGACGTTGTGAATTTGCTTAGCTCTAGTCGCATTTCGGAAGTGTAATGCATCACGTTTATAAAAATGGAGTCGTACACCATACAAGAATGTATCAAAATTGTTGGATTATTTTATGAAAATGGGCTTTTATTGAAAAATGTTTATGAAAATTACATGATAATTATGATATGCACAATCGTCCATCTGAAAGCCCTGACAATCAAATTGTCCAAATATTAACAAAAGCTGCGGTTCGGTTCAGCGGAAGATATAAGAAGAACAATATATAGTCGTAGTGTCGACAATAGTGGTCGTTCACAAGAGCATATGGATTTTGTACGTGAAAGTGTTGCTGAAGACCCAGAAATTTCCATAAGTCGACGTTAATAAGAATTTGGACTCAGTGAATCCACAACATGGCGTATTTTACGGAAGGATTTAACTCTACAGGCGTATAAGGTTCAAACAGGAACTAAAGCCACTAGATCATTCAAAACGTCGTGCATTTGTGAATTAGATCAAAAAACAAATAGATGATTTTTCATATGAAGCACATTTTGAAATTGGTTGCTAATGTTAATAAACAAAATTGCCGCATTTGGGGTGAGGAAAATCCATGATTGATTGATTGATCTGGAGGATATGTTATATATGGTTCCAACAGGATGGCGCTACACCTCACTTTGCTAATGAGACAATTAATTTACTATTAATAAACAATTACTTTTAAGAGAAAAATTTCCTGGACGAGTTATTGCAAAAAAAGGTGATGTTAATAGGCCACCAAAATTATGTGATTTGACAACGTCCTTTGACATTAATTTATGAAAAAAGTAACACAAACTTAATCTTCTGAAGGAATATACCTCAGTTGATATACACTCTCCCGACCTTTTGAATAACTGCCGGATCTCAGATCGAAAAAAAATCTTCTCAAAGTTATGGCTTTTCAAGTAACCTCAAAGAAAATAGTCCAATGATGCCAAATCACATGATCTTGGTAGTCAATTAATATCATCGTTTCTTGCTATAACTAATCCAGGAAATTTTTCTCTCAATAGATCAATTGTTTCAGTAATCGAATGGTATGTGGTGGCTTCTACCACATATCCTCCAGATTAATATTACTCAATTAACCCCACAAACATTCACTCATTATCTTACGATATCGAACACCATTCATAGTTAGACCAGGAGCATTCTGAAAGAAGTATGGTCCTATTACACCTCCTAACCATAATGCACACCAAACAGTGGCTCGTTTAGGATGTAAAGGTTTCTCGTGAATCAATCGTGGATCTTCCTCGCCATAAATGCGGCAATTTTGTTTATTAACATAGCCACCAATTTCAAAATGTATTTCATCTGAAAAGAAGATTTTTTGAGAAAAATCATCTTTTTATTATTTGATTATTGACCAATTGATAAATGCACGACGTTTGTTAGTGTGTTTCTGTCTCATTTACAGTAGAGTCAAGTATTTAAGTCGATTTTATATAAAATGGCAAGATCTAGTTGGGGATTTTGAAAAATCCAACGTGTCTGAAAATGGCCCTGTGTGTCGAAATAATTGTTATATATACAAATATAGTGGAAATTTTATAGATTAATCTTTGTTTATCTACAATGTCTTTAGCATTTAACTGGCGGTTGAGGCCAGTTTTTAATAATAACTACAAAAAAAACAATTGTATCATTAACTTAATAAACTTTCCACAAAAAATATTTTAATATACCGGGTGTTCACATTTCTATGTCTGGCAATATATTTTGCCATATTTTATACGGACACATGTGTAAGTGTTTCATACACTTCTTTATATATTTGAATATATTTATCTCAACGCTTAAAGCTTCTCAAATACAGTTTATTCGCATAATAAAAAAAATTTGGAAATTTCATTTTATTTAAAAAACCAGCCTGAACAAAGTTTTATTCCAAGCACATTCCTAAGTTTGCAGAAAAAAAGATATATCAGGCATAGAGCGATTGTACAAGAATTTTCCTCGAATTTTAAAATGAGTCTGATATTCCTGACGGATCAATAGTTCATATAGTTCGTTGCATGTGTTAGGTGCAATTCTTTATAAACATTTCTTTTCCATTTGAGTTTAATCGCAGGAATTGTTCTTAAAAACAGTTAAAATATTTAGTGTTTTTCAGCATTTTGGTACTATTCATCTATTAATTGAATATATTTATTTGATAAGGTGTGTTTAAATATAGGTTAGAAATTTATTATAGGCATTGAAGACTGACGGTAGGGTGACAGTGATTCCAGGATATGTTGTCGTATGTACTGGTTTTCTAGTGAGTAGACCTTAACAGGAGAGTCCCACATTTCGATTATAAAAGGTTTCCACTCAAAAAGACGCCTTCTCTTATTTGGAAAATCTCTGGCTGGTCATGTATTAGAGTTAGTTGGCAGCCAGATTTAGTTATATGTGCAAATATTATTGTGAGTCTAATGTGGTGGTTTGTAAAACATGTAAGGCGAAAAATCGCCATCGTTTTAAAAATACTGAAAACCTAAAAGCAATAATATAGTACGGGTGGATTTTTTTTTGAAAATATTGTAGAGAGTTAAGTGTGGTGGTTTGAAGAATCGATGTGGTTTTAAGAGTATTGCAAACTTCAATGAAAGCAATCAAACAAATATGTATAAAATTTTAGGTAGTGATTGTTTTTATTCTGAATTGATTATACTGGAGAACAATTTGAAAAATAATTTCTGTTGAGTTCGATATTTAAGCTGTTTTATACGTAAATTGAGATGCTAATTCCAAAACTTTATTTAGTTTTTTTTCTATCACGTCAAGTTTTTTCTCTACAGTTGTTGCGCATCCGACTAAGCTTGACGAATCACAGAAGTCACTACTGCTCTCCTACCGGCGAACCTTCTTCGACCTAAGAGTGGGGGCGTGAGTGACGTTGCGTCATCCAAAACTAGTTCGGTCAGTTACGCATGAGATGCTAAAGTACGCGGGTCTGTGTCGCTCTGATATAGTGAAGTCAAAGTATGCATACACAACTACAGATTTTCGTTATGCCTGCCTCTGGTAGTTCTCGTCGTAAGTGCTTAAACAGCCCTGATTCATTTTGTTATATATGTGGCAGTTTTACCATCCCCATTCAACGGACTAATATTAGTACATTTGTCAGGCAAGCCTATTTTGCTTATTTTAAAGTGAAAATAGGTGACCAAGATAAATCATGGACCCTTCATAAAATATGCAAGCATTGTGTAGAGCGTTTACGAATGTGGACGAAGAGAACACGTAATAAACTTTCGTTTGGTATACCAATGTTTTGGTATACCAAACAGCCAAAAAGTAGCCCCAAGTGATTGCTACTTTTGCATAGTAAAAACATCAGGATTCAACAAGAAAAACATACATAAAATTGAGTACCCTAGTTTACCGTCAGCTATACGCCCTGTGCCTCATTCAGCTGGAATTCCAGTGCCAGTTTTTCAAGAATTACCTTCTTTAGAAATACAAGAATGTGAATCAAGTGAAGATCGAAGGGACTCCACCGACGAAGAATTCAAAGTTTCCAATGATTCTGTTCGTAAAGGATTCAATCAACATGAATTAAACGATTTAGCACGAGATTTGGGACTATCCAAAAAAGCATCAGACTTGCACATCAGACTTATTAGCATCAAGACTGCACGAAAAAAATTTGCTTGACAAAGGAGCTAAGGTTACTATCGAAGTTACTATCGATCCAGAGAAAGTGAATTTAGGCAGTACTTCAGAAATAATGACGGATTTGTATATTGCCAGAAAGTAGAACGTTTAATGAAAGAATTGGCAATTTCTAAGTATAACGCAACTGAATGGCGATTGTTTATAGATAGCTCAAAGCGTAATTTGAAGTGTGTTCTCCTACATAATGGAAAATTATACGGTTCCGTCCCAATAGGTCATTCAGTTTCTTTGCGTGAATAATATGGCGACATAAAGAAAGTCATTGACTTGTTGCAATATAACATGCACCAATGGATCATCTGTGTTGACCTTAAAATGGTCTGTTTCCTTCTTGGCCAGCAACGCGGGTATACCAAGTATCTCTGTTTT
Organism: Cosmopolites sordidus; assembly: GCA_031761425.1. NCBI lineage: Eukaryota > Metazoa > Arthropoda > Insecta > Coleoptera > Curculionidae > Cosmopolites > Cosmopolites sordidus. Next base: position 352,453 of record JARFXV010001025.1, on the reverse strand, counting down.
TTGTGCATGTGGGACAGCAGAGCTCGTGAGAAGCATTGGGTGCAATCGAACTGGCCGCCAAGATCTGACCTAAGACCCGGTGATCCAAACATTTTATATCAGCCTTTGCATATAAAACTAGGTCTCATGAAGCAATTTGTTAAGGCTTTGTCAATTGAAGGAGATTGCTTTAAGTATATCATTTCGGCATTCCTTAGCCTGTCATATGAAAAGATAAAGGCTGGTGTGTTTGATGGTGCACAGATTCGGCAACTCGTTAAAGATGAAAATTTCACTAAAACAATGACCGAACTTGAAAGGAATGCTTGGCTGACTTTCAAAAATATTGTTAAAGACTTTCTTGGAAATACACGAGCCCCGAATTACATCGAAATTGTTCAACAACTCATGGAGAGCTTTAAAAAGCTTGGTTGCAACATGAGCATCAAACTGCATTTCTTACATAGTCTTCTTGCTAACTTCCCAGAAAATCTGGGTGCTGTTAGTGATGAACAGGTCGAGCGATTTCACCAAGATCTAAAGGTTATGGAAGCGCGGTATCAATGTAGATGGGATGTAAGTATGATGGCTGACTACTGTTGGAGCATCAAGCGAGAATGTCCACAAACTGAATACTCCAGGAAAAGCTATAAGAAGAAATTTTTACCATATGTTTTATGTATTTTTTGTATAAACACAATTTAACTTTTAATAATATGTTAACCTCTGAATAAAATATTCTAATCTATTTGGTCAGATCTCACCTTATTTCGTTTCGTATGTACACTTTTAAGGTAAAATGAGGGATGTGCTGTAGCTTAAGAACTTCATTATTTTTAAGAACTAATATTAACAATGTTACAAATATATACAAAAATTACTATTTACAACAATATATATTTTTTTTGAGTATTTATTATCTGCTGAAGCTGCATAATCGTGATATTGAGTGTCTTGAACTTTTCTTAATTTTTCATTAATAATCAAGATAACTGTAAAAACTTTACTCCGAACTTTATGTTCTGGATATACACGTCCTTTTATAGTGCAAATACCATTTGTACGGTTAAGTTGAACATAACCTATATCCTTTTCAGCGTAACTTTCTCGTGACACCCTACAAATAGTTTAATTATATTTAATAGAAATATTTTGTTTCTTATTTAAATTTACATTATTATTATTTTTGTAAAAACTTACATCGATGCTTTAGCGCCTCGAACTTCAGCTACATTGAATCGAATGTAATTTTTCAGAAAATCTGTGACCATTAAAATATCCATAGCAGGTATATTATCAGAATTATACTTTATGGACCCTTTGTCACACATTACTAAACAAAATTAGTAATCAACAATATTTTATTTTGCACTTAACCAACAATAATTTTGACAGTATATATACATTTGTATATATGCAAATATATATAAGCCGTTGACAGTACTGACGTAAAAACACTTAACACAGAATTCTGACGTCACAAATATAGTAGCCAATCGCGGCGCGTTCGTAGTCACGTGATTTTTATTTAAATGTTATACATTTTAATTCATTTATAGTTAATTGTAACACGTTTTTAAAAAGTTTTTCGCATCGATTGTCAATAATATGTATGATAAAGTTTTAAAATAAAGTAAAAAAATCGATAATTATTTCTTATTTAAAAACCCAACTATATCATTAACTTAATAAACCTTCCACAAAAAAAAAATATGTTAATATACTCAGTATTCACATTTCTATGCCTGGCAGTATATTTTGCCAAGTTTTAAATGCACAATTGTGTAAATATTTTATACACTTCTTTATATATTTGACTATATTTATCTAAACGCTTGAAGTTTATCAAATACCGATTATTGGCATAATCAAAAAAATATGGAAATGTAATTTTATTAAAAAAACCAGCCCGAACAAACTTTTACTACAAGCACATTCGTAAGCTTGCAGAAAAAAAGATATATCAGGTGCATAGCGATTGTACAAGAATTTTCCTCGAATTTTAAAATGAGTCAGATCTTCCTGACGGATCAATAGTTCATATAGTTCTTTGTTAGCAATCTTTTTGTCCACTTGCGTTTAATCGCAGAAATTGTTCTTTATAACCATGATAATTATGATTTTTATTTTAGTTTATATCTTGCAAAAATATATTCTGCAAAAATAAGGTATAGGAGCTACAGCGCCAGAAGCGCGTGCTGGAGCATATAGTGAATAGCCCAAATGTGAAGCGAAATACTCCTTGGTGAAGAATCTGCCTTTTGCTATGTAGTCGATAATAATCGCCACAATAATCCCAGAAAACCTGCAAATAGAATCATGTTCAGGTCTTTAACACATTTTTACCTCTTCTCACCCACTATTTGGACTGCTATCACGTCGCTAGCGTGTAACTATAAATCCATATCTCACATACTATTATATAGAGCCGAAGAAACTCAGCATAATCCTGCTTAAATAAATGAAAACACACTTGAGAAAGATTCATTCCAATGCGTCTTTAAATGATTGTTAACAAACGTGGCACGCTTCGAGCTGAAGGTTTTTTCATACATAAAATATCGTGTAAAATGAAATGACTATGGTCTATCAAAATGTTTACAGTATCACCAAGCTTGCGTACCTCCAGTCGGCAATAAATAAATATGACAATAAAATTTAGTAACAATTTAGTAAATTTTCGGACGTCTCGATAATTCATCTTCAGTGGATGTACGACCACGTTGAAATGCAGCAGCCCAGTTTTTAATTTAATAAAACCATTAAAACAAAGTATCGTATGCAAATAACACCTAAAACTTCAATTCCACTGTTGTTTAACTCGATCGATACAATCAAGCAACTAAAAGCCCGTATCTGAAACCTCGCAACACACTATCTAACGAACCATACTTGGCAAATGTCATAGTATTTTATTATCTCTGTCAGGTTGCGATCATAGCAGCATCTCTGTCAGGTCGAGTACTTGCTAAACAACCCTCGTATTTAGTTTCTTAGTCCTGCTTTTCCAAAATGGTTGATTAGTTTACGTAACTTTTTGAAATAATTAGTAACGTTTGTTAGGATTTGTCAGATTCACAGAGAATAGTCCCTAGGAGCACAGTACAGTGATTCTACGACTGCAGTGGTGTGGGTTCGATTTCCAGTCACGGTGTGGTTGTTTATATATGTCAGCATATACGTATTTTCTAGGGAAAAATGTAAAATCTGACGACAAATCTTCCTTCAGTGACGCCAGTAACAAAGCTGGATATTGCAAGATGATGAAGCCGCCAGAACTAAAGTCATTTACGTTATTTTTTAATTTAAAAATGAAAACCTCTCAAATACCATTGAATAAAATAATTCAACTTTATTATTCAACTTTATAAATGATAACATAAAAAAATTCTTCTATTGGAATCTTCAGTCTGAAACACTAAACTCAAGGAGATTTACGACCAAACACCAAATGACTTTTTTAAACTAAACATCGAATCACTTATTTTAAAGTTCTCGACGCACGTTTCGCTAACCATGTTAGCATCATCAGGAGATGATTTAATCTTAATAGTAAGATTAATTCATCTCCTGATGATCCTATCATTTAGTCCTGATAATTTAATCCTGATCCTATGAATTAATCTTAATAACAAGATTAAAGCATCTCCTGATTTTGCTGACATGGTTAGGGAAACGTGCGTGGAGAACTTAAAAAAAAGCGATTGTAAGTTTAGTGGTAAATCTCTTTGAATTTAATATAAAACAAGCTTAAACTTATACTTTTCTTAAAGTAAATGTGATATTTGATACAAATTAATGAAAAAAACTTTTGATCAAGGTACTTTCATACATTCACATAACTACTGTAATCACCCTAAGGTCATTAAATTAATCGTAGAATGGTTTTCCTGCTAACATTAGCTAAATATTCCTCAATACCTAAACTGTTTATTTTATCCAAAAAACTCTGATTAGAGAAGTGATGGAAGTCTTAAGAAAGAAAATCTCAAAAACAAGGTGCGTCACAATGAAAAACAGGACTTTTTAAAAATAGCTATTTTTAGTGGCGCCATCTTTTGACGAGGATAAGCGTTGGAAAGGCGCATCTTCCGCTAACGTTCTGACAAAAAATCATGGCATTCGAATCATTGGAAGCCAAGTTATCGCGCTAAAAGTGTGAATGTATTTATACCATCGGTCGAAAAATGAACATCGAACAAAGAGCGAATATTAGGTTTTGTTTTAAACTTGGTAAAACATTCACCGAAACGTGTCAATTAATGAAACAAGCGTATGGCGAGGATTATTTATCCCGTGGCAGAGTCCATGAGTGGTTTAAACGATTCAAAGAAGGTCGTGAGAACATCAAGGGCGACGAACATCCTGGTTCGAAATATTAAAAAAAAAATCAGCCAAAATCTTCGTTGTGATACATGGAAATGGAATTGAACATGATCAAAGATTCAATTCATCGCATTTTGACCGATTATTTGGGAGTTCGGAAGGTTTGTGCATGCTTTGTTCCACACAAATTGACTGACGGCCAAAAATTGCTCCGAATCCAACTTTGCAAGAACTTGATTAAATAGTCGAAAAAGAACGAAAACTTGTATTTTATCTTGGTATTATGAAGCGTCTGTTGTCGTGCATTCATCGTGTGCAGCCACAATACCGTCAACAAGCCAGCTGGTGCTTAATGCACGATAATGCGCTATCCCATAGCTCGATGATCATCATTGATATTTTGACCAAAAATGACATTTTAACCATCAATCATACACCATACTCATCTGATTTAGCTCCCTGCAACTTCTATCTGTTCGAAAAACTTCATTTGCCGATGAAAGGAGGGCATTATGTTGACATTGAAACCATTCAAAACGCGTCGACCGTCATTCTGAAGGACATATCTTTGACCGAGCTCAAAAATGCATTCGTCAACCTAATTAACCGTGCAAATAATTGTATTGATGCGCAAGAAGACTATTTTGAATAAAAATTATGATGTTTACTGAAAAAATAAATAGTCTTGTTTTCCATGAGACGCACCTTGTATAACATCATCAAAATATTCCATATAGAGACCGTATTTTTGCAGATAGAAAAATTATAAAGACGCCATGAAATAAATTATGTAAAAATACTAAAAGTGGTTTCGGAAGTTTTTGATATTTTAGAACAAACTTCGAAATTATTAACTAAAAACTGTTCGTAATTTCAAAAGAAACTTTTGTTAACTCCGAGATTCCAAATAATACATACCTCTTTGTTCACATTAACTCGGCAATATTCGAAAAATATTTTCTGTAGGAAAAATAAATTCCGATAATTTAAATGTTTAATAAAAAACTTTTTCCAATTCTTCAGAACCTTCGGTGTGAAACACTAAACTCGAAGAGATTTATCACTAAACATCAAATGACTTTTTTAAACCTCTCCACCCACATTTCGTTAACGATGTTAGCATCATCAGGAAATTATTCAATCTAATTCAATCAGACTGAATCATCTCCTAATGATGTTAACATGGAGAGCGAAACGTGGGTCGAGAAGTTTAAAAAAAGTGATTTGGTTTTTAATTGTAAATATCTTCAAGTTTAAAGACCTTTTTGTCAAAATTTCAACTTTGTTCTTAATTTTCGGATAATTTAGATTTTAGGTTATCTGAATGTTGAACGGAAAAGTTTAATTTTTTTGAGAAAAATGGTAAAAGTTTATGAACACGTGTCTTTGACATCGCTTCTCAAAATTTCTCTTTCTAACTAATTGGGAGGTTGACAAGTTTACTTAATATACATTTATTAAAAGAAAATAAATTTGTAAGTAAAAAAAAATAAAAACAGTAAGTTTATCGTCGGGTCCCATTAGGTTCTGACAAAGTTGTGTTGTTGTTCTGATATTGTTTAAGATATTTTGATTCTAATCTGAATAAATCTTCTCCAATACTCCTTGGAAAATTAACTGGGCAAGGAAGTTCTCAACCCCAAGACGAGGCGCTCCAATGGCTGATAGGGAACGTGCTCTAGATAGACAGGTGCGAATAAGGCAGAGCCAAATAAACACTCGTGGGCCATTAGTTCACATTTGTGAACCGAAGAAAGATATGTCTACTAATGTCCGGAGAGCGCTCAGAGGAAAAAGTGTTCATATGGGCATTGAAGAAATACTTGCTCCGATTTATAATCGATGTCTCGTATTATTCATTAAGGTATTCTTTAATACATCGAAAATAGATAAATAGTAAATGGTAACAAGGGAGCTATAAATAACACATCGGTCAATAATTCCCCGGTCTGACATGTAGATGGCATCACTTACGAAAAATCCTTATCAGTGGGTGATCGTGCCAACCTTCAAATGCCATGTGTCAAAATTTCATAATTTCATCTGTCTACTAGTTTTTGAGTTGTTGTGCTTTGAATGACTACTTTTGTTATTTTCAAAATAATAGAAAAAAAGAATATTCGCTTACCGATTAAGCACTGCTTTTGATAAAGAAACATATCGTTGAAGCAAAACAATGGCTTGATAAACATTATTTGAGCTCTGTCTCAGGAAAATCAACCATAATAGATTAGTATGTTGAATTCAAACGTAGCCGTACAAACACCGATGATGCTGAACGCTCTGGACATCCAAATGAGCAAACAACCCATACTTGCAAAGTGGTCTGACGAGTCAAAGATATTTTCTTCTCACACAAAATTTGTTCATAGCACGTTAATATTTTTTTTACTCCCTGTTTTGTAACAGAAACGCGCTCTTCATTGGTATCTATGTTTTCTAAAATGTCTAACCCTTTTTTAATTGAACTTAGGGTTTCCGTTAGATTTGTAACCGTCATTTCAAATTGAACTGGGCCCAAGAATCAAGTTCTTCAATGTTTAGCTCACACATTTCTATGAGCTCATCAACTGTTAGTTTCTGATTATATGAATCTAGCCATTCTTGTACGTCTTCAGCAACCACTTCTAAATCTAGCAAGATCGACAACGTCTTCAATAACATGGTCAATTTGATCAGGCTCTGGCGCTAATGCCACCGGAGTTTCACTAGTGATGAAAAGATAGAGATATGCAAATTAACGTCGTTTGCACATGCAAATGCATGTATTCGTATAAGCTTTAAATGTTTTGATGACACCCTGGTATGTATTCGTTGGAAAAAATCAACTTTTACACGTGGGTCGAAATTAGTGAGAGTAGCAGGAGTATGGTCTGGTGTATTGTTGATTAATAGCATCACCTTAAATTGGATTTGTTTTGCTTGGCAATAACGTTCGACTTCGGGTATGAATCGACTTCGGTCATCTGCATTCCTGCCAACCATCACTGTCAATCCATCTTTGGAGGCCTTACAACCTGGAAAGGTTTTTCTTCACGCGCGATAATAGTTCTTTTAGGCATCTTCTTTCAGAACAATCCAGTTTCATCCACGTTGAATACGGTTTGACTGCTATAGCCACCTTCTATCACAGCCTTGAGTTTATCTGGATAGAGAGACAACCTCATTATAACACTTGCCACCTCTCCGCTTTCCGCGATGCTATGCCAGTTACAGCAACTTTCGGCTGAATCACCCGTCACTAGCTTTAAAGATTTCATCTTGGGCTGCCTCCCAAGCTTCTTCTTTTAATCCGTAAAAAATCAGTGTGGAGATAAAGTAAAGAAAGCAGTGAAAAACAATGCAAATACTTCCGTCTAAATGGTTTTGGGTTACTTTCGGTTACCTTTCGGTTATCTTTCAACATTTTTTTAAATTGTCATTAAAGGTTGTTTCCGATTAATTTCAACTTTTCCCAACCTCATGATCCACACTTAACTCTAAACACGATATAATCAATCTCTTCCGGTGGACCAGAGCGAGGTCGATTTTAACCAAAAACGTTTTAGAGGGTTTTAATATCATTACTTCACGAATACTTCAATAAACATGGTAAGTAATATTCGGTAGTGGTGCTAAAACACTACATCCTTAATTGAGCTTCAAGTTTTCGCTCGGTAATTAGATCGCAACTTATCCACGGGTGGTAAACTCGAAGTTAATTTAAACTCGTTGCCGAAATATATCATTTGAATTTAAAATTTCTCTTCGTCAAAGTGCAGTCTGTAGCCTCATTACTAGTTTCCGGCCATGAATAAAACATAAATAAAAGATAAATTTCCCATTTATTTTTAGTAAGAGTGCTCAGTAATGTTTCTGATCCAGTTGCCGGCTCATAGCTACTGGTAGGACCACTCATTCAGGTAAGGTCTTGAAGAGATGAAGGTGAAGCTTAACAAATTCACAACTGCAGCGTCTGACCAAGAAGAAACGATTGGAAACAGCGTCGGAACCCAAAATGGAACCCAGAAACAAGCCAACCCCCTTGACAAACGCGGTTTTGTAATGTTATTGAATCCAGCCAACATATACAACATTTTTACATTAGAACTAAACGAATAATATGAACTATTGTCTATAATAATTGATTAATAATCTGTACTATTGACCTACCATTGATTCGAAAATTCATTCTTGAAAAAAAAAAAGTTGCTGAATATTATATATGGATGTGGTGGATTATTGCAAACTCATTATGTTATACCTATTCTTATGCAATTAGTAATTTTTGATGAAGCACATTGAGAAATCTAAACTAAACATATCATGTAATTGTAAACTTTATTTTCTTGCTTAACTAACATGGTTAACGTTAAAAAGTTTCAATAAGTATAAACAATAATACTTCGAATATGGTTTACATCATTTTCAATATAGCTTTCTCGGCTTCATGAAATAATTATTGAAGTATCTGTAGTAGCTGATTCCATTAAATGAAACGAACAAACGTTAAGGAATCCCTACGCCGCAGGATAACAATGACGTTTCAATGGGCATTGTTGTTGAATATAGGCGAACTCCATTGTGTAGCTGCCTTTTTTATCCGATATTAGGACGTGGTGAGGGACATTATAGTGGAGAAAATAGGGGAGGAATCACGGTTTTATTGCGAATTATATGTAGTCATCTTCAAGATGACATTTTATATCTAGTACAGTTTAATATAACTCTTAGATTGGCATATAAGTATCATGTGGTTTAGTTTTTAATGCAGATTCCTTTGGAACTGCATTCTGTTCACAATTATTAAGTGAAGAAAATGAAACGCTTCATTCATTTTTTCATTGACTTCATATACGTTTGCAATCAAAGAAGTAAACCAAGTCATAATAAAAGAAATCAATATAAAAAATAATTGGATTTGACCTCTAGCAAAATCCTAAAAGAACTATGATATATGAAAAATGCATAAAACTTATAACATTCATTTTCGATGCAACATTTGACCAACATTTGAAAATACTCCAAATTATCATGATCCCATACCCAAACCTGGAAAAAAACAAAACAGCTTTTATACAGATCCATGAGGTTAGTATTAACGTTCTCCAAAATATTTCAGAACTTATATGTTAAAAGACTGAAAGCAATAATAGAACAGAAAATAATTTCAGTTTACGAATGTGGATTTTTTAAAAGACATGACACAACAAATACATAGACAAGTTAACCATATCAATAACGATTTTAGGGACAAAATATATTGAAAGCCTTTCTCAACATGTCTGATATACAGACATTTCATAAGATGTGACAAAGCAGTCTGCAAGCTAAATTAAAGTAGCTTTTTAACCATATTTTGGATCAAGTATTCAAATCCTATCTAACAATTTCAGTTTCTCACAATAACCATCGGCTTTAAGAAATTTACAAACCAACCTAAACACAATTTTTATCAGACTAAAAATTAGGCGCATATCCTCCTGTAAATATGCTAACTTCTACAAGCAGAAGATGTGAAATATATCGGTATCCATTTGTACTAACGATTGACATGGAAAAACACATTCACCAAGTGTAAGCAGCTTGGACTCAAACTAAAAACTTGGACTTGGACTTGGACTTAGACTTGGACTCAAATGAAAATCCTCATTGGCCATATGTTAAAGATATCATTAGACAATACATTACATTACAAAGTTATCCAGAGTACGGTCTTTATTAACCAATAGAACGCTCTAGCTGTTGTACAGTATATACTGTGGTTTACTTAGTAAAAACAAAGTAATGTTAAAAGAATGTTTTTACTTTTATAATAATTGCAAAGATCCCGCCGCGCAGTAGACGATAAAATGAGATTGATGATGATAAATTTTGATAATTTTTGATTGATAAATTTTAGCGATATTTAACGCACAACAGCAAATCAATCATTTGGTTTAATTTCTTGATGCGCATTTCATTAACCACGTTAGCATCATCAATCTAACCTTGAATCATCTCCCGATAATGTTAACATTTTTAGCTAAACACACGTGAAAAAATAAAAAAAAATAATTAAATATTTTGATGTAAATTTCACTCAATTTCAACTTTTGTTTTCGTTGAATTTTGACTAAGAAACTTAATTATTATACAGGGTGTCCCAAAATTCAACGTCAGACGGGTGCCGGACGAAAGGTTATGTTATACTAGTTCTGGGAAAAATAAGAAAAAAATCTATGCAACCGTGTTAAATGATAATAGAAATATTTTTTCAAAAATAACTGGTGATAAGACATGGGTATACGAGCTTGACATGCAAACCATTGAACAAGGAATGGTGCCTTCCAACTGAGCCGAAACCGAAAAAACTACGTCAAAGTCGATCAAAAGTTAAGGTGATGTTGACTGTTTTCTTTGATTATCACGGGGTTGTGCACTCGGAATTCTTGCCAGAAGTAAAGTAAAGTGTTTGGGTTAGAGGCGCATCAGCAACTAGGCTATTTAGCGACTGGACCTACAGCTTAACGTGGGTTCCAAACCACGGTCATCAGCTTCCGACAAACCCAGGCCAGCACGCCCCTCGGGCTATAAACCCTTGGTTATGTGCCTACCCATAAGTCTATCAGGAAACCTACCGACTGGCGAGTGACCAACGCAGAACACTTCTCAGAAGGCATCCGGCCTTACCCAGCCTTTAACTGGCGTGACTGAGGGGTAATTCGTAGTCGGATTTTACACTCTTGCCTAGAAACAATCACAAACATTTAGGAAAGATAAACGGACAGAAGAAAGAAAAATAAGCATCCGAGCGCTGGAATCGAACTAGCTACCGCTCCAGCGCGGATTCGGCAAAGTAGACGCTCATACCGCCGCACCAACGCGACCGGCCCTTGCCAGAAGGTAAGACGGTAAATAAAGAATATTATCTGAGCGTTATGCGGCGTTTGAGAGAGCAAATTCGTCGAAAAAGGCTAGATTTGTGGGAAGAAAACTCTTGGATTTTTGTTTGATCACGACAACGCCCCATCTCACGAGGCTATCATTGTGAACGAATTTCTAGTTCAAACTCAACAAACACCATCGAACAACCACCGTATTCACCTAATATGATATGATATTATATTCACCAAAACTCAAATTACCATTTCGAGACATCCGTTTTCAGTCGTTAGAAAAAGAGAATTCGCGGCGAGAACTGAAGTCGATTTCAGAAAATGCATTTAAAAAATAAGTATATTATTTCGGAAGGGGCCTAGTTTGAAGGCGATACAATAAATTTGGTTAAATAATAAACATTTTGTGTTCTATTGACCAACTCCCAATATCCCTTGCATTTCCCCTGCAATAGTTAACAACTCCTGCCATAACGAAACCCGGCAAAGTTACAAAAAACGTAGACAGGGCCTGGCCTAATAAAATAACAGGTAAAAAGATAAGATATTTATACCTGATTTAGTAGTTTCGAAATATTTTAGTTTGGTTCACGTTCTTTTCTTAAACAGTGGAGCTCTATAATTTCCATCGTATTTTTTTGTTATTCCAAACGTGCCAAAAATGTGGCGTTCTTGGTAAGATAATAATCATTGTGCCTCCGGTAGTACTAATTTAAAAATAAAATATTTATCGCCCGATGCTAGCAAATTGTTAAAAATGTGTACGTTTATTTAATGAATAGGGGACTTAATGTCAATGCAGTCCGATTAGAAACGTCGTCATTAACGAAAACTCCATTGTCCAGAGTTATAGATATTGTAACGAAGCCAATTAGAGCCAAAAAAGTCTGGTAAAAGTACTTGTGTTGACGAAAGCGACAAAGATTTAATTCGAAGCAAAATTAACTTGACTACTTAAACTCTATAAAAAAATATAGATTAGAAAATCGTCCCATTATCTACCTTGATGAAAAATGATTCGATACACATGAGACGCCACAGAATGGGTAGATACATCAAGAAAATGCCAAACCAAAGCCCCAGCGAACAAGGGAAAAATAATTATAATTTTACATGTTGGTTCCCAGGATTGATGGGTTCCACATTGTTTTCGGTTATCTTCCAAAAATATTAAACATTTATCTTTGGACTACCATGACGATACCACTGCAGACCTTTTTGCCCAATGTGCCTAAGGAAAGCATTATTGTAATGGACAATGCTCGTTATCATAACCGCCAAAAAAAAAGTTTCTGATGCAAATAACAGTAAATTGGAAATCCAGAACTATATGTTAAAAACTATATATACTTCGAAAACGCATATAAAAAATGTGATCTAGAAATATTAATGGCATTTAGGACATTATTAAAAATGAATATGTATGTGATACCATTGCCGCCGATGTGGGACATACATTTTTACGCCTTTGTTCGTATTACTGCCTGTTTAGTTCAATTGAGCATATGTGGCATCAGGTAAACTCCATTGATAGAGCAGAAAACATTTGTCCGACTCTAAGTGCAAGTGCTGCAACATTAATTAGGAAGATTGTAGATAGTATTCCCAAAGAAAGTTGGATAACTTCGATTAACATGTTATTAAAATAGAAGATTCCTATGTATCATTTACTAGGAATATAGAATCACATATTATTAATGTAGATCAAAGTGACATTGAGAGTGAAACCGAATTAAATGTATAATTAAATTTAAGTTATAATTTTTATTGTAGTAATAGATAAATTTATTTTTTTATTCATTTATTTTTATTCTACTAATAGATTTAAAATAAACAAATCAATAAACAATGTTTAGTCTTACATTATAATAATAAGAATTTAATCATAATTTAACAAAATTTTATTTTTCCCAAAATTATTAAGAAGTTAAACCACTCCAGTTCTGATACCTTTTAAGAAACTAGAAAATATTTTTATTGAGATTTATTAGGGCAATTAACATTTTGCCGAAGGGCAACGAAATATCTTGAAACGGAGTATACTTCAGTTCACCCATTTTAACTGGGTTAAAAACCGCCAACTGAATATTGTGTAGTGGAATCAATTTAATACTGAAGAAGGAACAATTATGTACCGGAATCAAAAGTTGAAATCGGCTTAGACTTCTAAGTTGTAAAATTATAAAAAAAGGAAAAAACGCAAATGCTTCATTTACACTCTTGTATATTATCACATAAAAGTCTTCTTTTATTATATAGTAAAATTCGAAGAGTACTTTCTGAAAAACCTCATATATTTATGTAATACACTATTATTCTTTTGCACACTCATCTTACTCTTATTTGTTAAAATGATTAATTAGCATTGTTAATACACCAAAACAACATCATTTCAACATCTAAAAAATGCCAGAACAGCTAAAAATAGGCATTTTGTTATTTGAAAAAGAGAAAATGGAAAAGCAGGCGGTAAAATATATTTGTTTTCCCGTTCTGTCACAGAGTGAAATGTTCGTTGTCAAAATAAATTAATGGTATAATTATAATTACAAATTGTCCTGCAAATTCAGTTTTTTTTGTCTATTTATCACGAACAGTAACAGAAATAAAAATCGAAAGACCCAAAATAAAATATCAATTTTACTTATTTAAATTTTAAAAATTTAGTTAGAATCATATATAAACATTTTATAATCCCTACAAAAAGTTATTGAATAGAACCTAGGGCAAATATGTATATATGAAGATGACATCGGGCCTTTTTTCAGCCATACGGTGTGAGTACGCCATGAAATAAATTAAACACAGGGCGCGGTTGATAAAAGAGACCGTATAAAAGCTAAGAAATCGAAATAGTTTGGTTACTAACTTGAGTTTTTAAATATATATATATATATATATATATATATATATATATATATATATATATATATATATATATATATATATATATATACAATACCTTTAGACGCCTCAAGATGAGTAATTTTTCAGTGTTTTTTAAGGTGATAAAATAATTGTGTTTAAGGTGATAATAAATCATTTTAAAGTTTTAACACCATTTTATTTGATCTTTGAAGAGTATAAAATTGTTATTTTTTTTAATAGCGCTCAGTAATTTTTTTTCGAGTGTATACATACATATATCAGAAACACAAAAAAACATTTCTTTCTGTTTCTGATATATGTATGGGAAGGATAAACCTATAAAAGTTTAAAAAAGTATCAAATTAAAAATTAAGTAAGCTCTAAAAAAATGTTCAAAGTTTGTATTTTTATCCCAAAAAGTAGTTTATTTACACTAAATGTTTTAAGCCAAATCGATCAATAACTTTTTAAGTTACAGAGCGAGCAGTTTGTGAAAACACAGTTTCAAGATAATCGCATTTAAAGTTTCAGTACGATAAAACGATTAGTTTTAGTGACTTACCGATGAATCAGCGATCCCAGGTGCATATAATAGACCTTCAGCCTTTTCAAAAAGCTATTTTTTTTCAACCTGCTGCTGTTTTCGGGCTGTACAAGCTGTTTTTGTCTCCGAAAGAATCCTCCGGTTGTCTCGTACTCGCGCTTCATCGATGGTTTCGGTGAAAACTTTGGCATATGTGCCAATAATTGTGCCAATACTTGCACTACACACACACAAATACACTTGCACTATCTTGTACTTAGCCTGAAACTTTCTCCATGTTTATCAGTAAATTGATTACCTTGATAATGTCTTTTTGTAGAATTTTTTCGAGCGATATTAAATAAGAAAATAAAAAAGATATCTTAAATAATATAAAATGCACTGGAATGTCTACACATCGTATTAAAAACAATCATTTTATAGATATAAACAATGTTAAATTATTATATTCAAAAAAGAAAAGTAAAAAATTAGACCTACTAGAACTATTGGAAATAAAAAAATCCTTAAGAAATGCTCATATAATAACCACGAATGACCAGCTAAATTTCCAAAACACCCCGGTAATAGATAAGATCATATTGTAATTGAATAGCCCGGTTTTTACCCGATATTTGCAGCTCTGCATCTAAGGTTTGGATGCGCAGTAGCCTAACGGCCTAACGGCCTAACGGCTCAGAGCTCATTCGAAGCAGTGGAATCATTGTGCTAACATCGGTTAAGTACTGTACATCCGCAGAATTTTTCGTTCTCTATCTCTATTAGACAGTGACCGACTCACTCTTTCATTTTGGCATCTCAGAGCCAAGCTCTGGGTTAAGCCTTAAGCTGTCTGGGTTGCGATAGGCGGGCTCCGGCGCGCTCGACTGTATTTGCGATAACTCCTTAAATATTAATATTTTTAATTTTTCCTCTTGTCAGTCCCATACTAAATCGCTTTAGGTATGAACCGTAAGAGGGGGATATTTGTGAGAATTTTAAAGTGATAGGTATATTGCGAGGACGTTTTACAAAGTATTGCTGTTTTTTTTGTGTCTATGGGACAGTACGCCAACAACAGAACATTACAATGAGAAAGATTGACCTCATAGAACTTCTTTTGAACCTGGTACTTCAAACATAAAATATGCCCCTCTTGTTAGCCCAAAAAAATATGTTTTTTCCACCTCTCCATATTAAACTTGGACTAATGAAAACCTTTGTCACAGCCATGGACAAAGAAGATAATGGTTTCAAATATCTCAAGGAAATATTTCCTTAATTAAGTGTTGCATAACTAAAAGAAGTTATATTTATGTGTTATTTAATGTGTAGTTATATAATGGTGATATCCATTTTCAAGAAAAATGAAATGAAAATGAATTGGCAGCTTGGAAGTATTTTGTTAGTGTAGCGAAAGAATTTCTGGGCAACAAGAAAGATGAAAACTATAAAAACCTCATAGATAAACTCTTGAAAGCCTATGAAATACAAAGGTTTGCATGTCCTTAAAAATGCATTTTTTCAGTCCCATTGGAGTTCCGGAACATTTGTGTGCAGAAAGGAGATCAGGTCGCTGGAACCCATCTATGTTGGGCATAAAAACAATCTATTGGTTTTTCAAAAGATATGATGCTACAGAAAACAAGACGAAAAAGTGAACTGTATGACATCTCATCTAATATATTTTTTATTCACATAATTCTCACTAATCTCTTTGAATATGTTTAACACGTTTTACATTTTTATCTATATAAATATAAATTAAATGCTGTTCTTTGGTAAGTACATTACTTGAGAACGGCTGAACCGATTTGGCTATTTTTTTCATGTTCGTAATAGTTGGAATAAGGTTTTTATGGAAAGAAAAATTGGAAAATTTGCACTGAAAATTGAAAAATTCGGGAAAAATTAAAAGTGCTTTTTTCTATGGGATTTTTGTATGAACTCAAGACTATTACTCACGATTCGAACGATGGATATGTCTAAATTCCATTCATAAATGGTCTCTCACCACAGGATTCAAAATTTCCCCAACCAAATCTGCTATTGTATATTTTTGTAGATAGCGTCTCTGCTCCAGAAACCACTCATTTACCTCATTTACTTCATTTACCAAGACCATATAAACTCCCTTAAATCTAGGACTATCCCTGACTTAAGTATCATAAAATTGTTATCACATAGAGACAGAGGTCTAAATCAGTCATCCATTCTTCATGCATATAAATCAATAATCCATCCTAAACTTGACTATGGATGTTTTCTCTACAATTTAGCTTGCTATACTTCCTTGAAATCATTAGAAACTATACAAAACAACGCGCTTAGATTAGCTCTAGGAGCCTTTAAATCCAGTCCTACAAAGAGTCTCCAATACCTCTCAACAGTTGAATCCTTGAAATTTAGAAGGACTAAATTCTTATTTAGGGTGGCGGCACGAGTAAGTTCAAATCCATTATAATATGTGGATAAAAAGTTATTTAGGCCTCTCAAATCCCCCATCCCAGTCCAAGACTCCAAAACTCATGGACCCTCTTGGACTCTAGCCGAATTATCAAAGTCCCCCTCTATTTCGTTTTCTCCTTTTTTCCTTAAACCCCAACCCTTTATCCCCCTGGGCCCATGCCTCCCCATAATATAATCCTCTTTATCTAAATTCGGCACAGCTTCCCATCCTCCACACTTCTTCAGGGCGCATTTTCGCAATATACTGACAGAATTTCCAACCTGTAATTTGATCTTCACTGATGGTTCTAAATCCTCCACAGGTGTTGGTGCTGCCACACATTCTCTTTATTTTTCCAACAAATACAGTCTCCGTTTTATAACCTCCATACTTTCAGCCGAACTTTTGCAATACACAGTGCTCTTAAAAGCATCTTCGCTGAACAAGACTCTTAATGGTTGATTTGCACTGACTCTCTAAATTCTCTTAAATTAATCAACAATCCAACATCTACTCATCCCTTAATGCTCAGAATTTGGGATCTCCTTTCCTCCTTCCTTATCATACAAAACTGCACTAATATGAATCCCTGGATATATGAGGGAAATGAAAGAGCGGATCTATTGGCAAAAGGTGCTATAATCTCTGGATCCCCTTAGTCCCTTCTCTCAGAGATTATCATTCTATAATATCTGATATAGTCTCTAAAATCATCCAGCTTGATTGGGATCTCATATATAGAAACAACAAATTATGGCAGATTAAAAAGACTCTAATATAAAAAGACTCTATAATTTTTCTCTCTCCAGACAATCTCAAATTAAACATAACAGGCTTATAATCAGCCACAGCCTCTTCTCTCACAGCTCATGGATGGGAGCTCGGCTCCTTCCTGCCCTCTTTGTGGATCCTCCCTTACAGTTTTCCATATTCTCTCTTCTTGCCCTGTCCTATCCCCCATCCGCTTAAGGTTAGGATTGTCTCGTTCCATTAAGGAACTGTCGTCCCATCTTGCAGTGCGAAATCTCCTCGAATTCCTAAAAGAATCTGGATACTTCCACAAAATTTAATCGCTTTGAGGTTACTCATGATCGCTCTAACAAATATTATTCTAGTCATTCCTGTACTTCTTCGTCCTGTATACAATTATGTGTTATCTGCAATTTTCTTATACAATCTTCTCTCACGACAAGCTTCTGCTACGCAACAGTGAACAGTCACTAAATAATGGCTGGGAGGTTGACGTGACTTAAATAAACTAAATCAATCAATCAACCTTTATGTTAGTCGATTCTAGTTTCTATTTATTGATATTTCGCTCCATGTCATTCAGACTTAATAATTGGGTTTGGTTTGGTTTGGTTGTAATAAACTTGCAATAAACGATGTTTTTCCCCAACTTCGCCAAGTAAATAATATGACTCTGTTAAATCAGCCATTATCTGGTTATCACTTACGAGTTATATATTATGCAGTTCAACCGAAATACCTGACGGTGATCAAGCAGCGAAAACTCCAAGCCAGAGAAAATAACGATTCCGAAAATTCTGAAGTACCTAGTCACGAAAAACAAGTCCCACCTACCAAATTCCAGAGGAGTTATATTAGAAAATAACACCGGGTAGTTTGGAGGACGAGAAACGCAAAAATAAATTATGAGTTGGAAGTAATTAAGTTATTTTTCATTGCCCTTAATTATCGAAATTCAACAAGAGAGCATCAACATCAATCAATATGATCCAATTATGGCCCTAAAATTCCGCCAACAGTGATTGTCAGTCACAATAATCACATATTCAACGTTAAAAAACATGGCTCAATAATCCCATTTCCCCAAAATGCACACCAAAAGCTGCTTTTTCGTGAATAAGGCCAGGATTTTCATCATTCCAAATATGACAATTTTATACAATACCAATTTGATCTATAAAACAATGCATATTGCCTATTTCGTTCAATTTCAGAGTAATTCATATTTGTATGGTTGTAAATGTACAAAATCGGTCATAAAGAGCCATAACATATGCCCCATGCTTATGAATAAAATGGAATAAAAGAAGAAAACTACATCATTGTTGTCATTAGTGCCAAATATATTTAATCTTCTACTTTATAGTCTATAAAACAAAAAGTTTCTTCGAATTACTTCATTGGTATTTGAGTCTAATATTGACTTAGCCAATTATTTACATACAAAAAAGTATTTTGTTTGGGTGTTTAAAAAAATTGAAACCTTTTACATTATAAAAATGAATAATGTAAATATATTGTACTGTAATGTACACATGGTCATAGATACAATTTTCTTACCTACTACTTAAATATGGTAAAACCACTTCTATTATTTAAATAAACATGACATGTAAACTTTATACAGTGCTGACATCCCCATATAATCTAGGTATCATATTTGGTTGTCTATACCAGTACAAAACTGAACTGGATAAGAACAAAACAACAAAACTTCAAGTATTAATTTTCTTCGATTTCTCATTCTCTCTTCAAGTATGCATTATCTCAAGAACTTGACTGTCCTTGGAGAGACAGCTTTGTTTTGTTTTTTTTTTTGGCCTTCTCCTAGACAGTTTTCAGCCAGCATAAGTATTACTCAACAGAGTTAACTATATTCATTTCATAAGACACACAAACATCCAACATCGAAAACACACAGGAACATTCATGCCCTCACCAGGATTTTATTCCGAAACTCTTCAGTTGGCAAGCGAGTAACTAATTCACTAGACCACCGCTGTCGGTGACAGACAATTTCAAATAAAAATTCGACTAAACAACTTGACGAATCTGCCATCGTCCGAATTTCTATGCACGACGTATCCGAACTGCAGGACAAGAACGACGACACTCCGTCTCGAAATAAAGCAACAAAATTACGCCAGCCAATTAGGCGTCGCATGATGAACTAGTTAACGTTGTAAACCATAGGATCCGTTAAACACCACAAAGTTTAACTACTCAATGTAGGATACGGGAATATATACTCAGTATAATAAAGCTGATATAAGAAAACAAAACACTTTCTTACACACTCGTATCCTTAGACAAAGCAAGAAGATATTTTTTTAATAAATCACTATATATATATATATATATATATATATATATATATATATATATATATATATATATATATATATATATATATAACGAGATAATGGAACTCCTCTTTTGCCATTAAAGGCTGGGAGAGAGGTATGTATTAATAACTTAGTAGGTCTCATGGTTAACTGGAGTTTTTTAGCGAGTTTCAACTGCACAAAATATTAGTATTGGTACAGTTAGTGCAATTTCGAAATAGTTGAAGAATAACGAAATGTTAAAATCACCGAAGAAAAAGCGTCAATATCCAAAACGAGTAACTAATCTAGATCATCTTGATGTGGGCTCAATTCGCAATCAAATTTATGAAATGTATGAAAAAAGCGAGTAGATTTACATGGTAATATTGAATTTTATTGAACTATTTCAGAACAAACGGTTAATCTTCAAAGTTTTCATGAAAAACTAAAGAACATGCAGCTCTATGATGAATGTAAAACTTCGCTTCATACACTTCCAAAAGAAATTGGTTTCAAATGAAGTAAAGAGAAACCAAGTGGGGGCCTGATGAACTTCCAGATATTGCCTTTAAATGAATTCAATTTTTGAACATGTATCAAAATATCAAAGACGAATCTCTGTTTGATTTTGTTTACTTGGATGAAACATGGATATTTCAAAATGGTACCTTGAGTCACTCATGGCAAGATGATAACAAGACGAGTGTAATGACTACAAAAGTTAATGAAAAAAGGTGAGTGCTATACGTAATACTTCGGAGCCATTAAAGTAATGTTGTCATAAATAATTGTTTTAAGATGTGTCAATAATAACAAGTTATTGCAGATATATTGTTCTTCATGCTGGGAACTAGAATGGCTTTATTCCGAGGCCGAATTAGTCTTCTCTTCTAAAACAAAAGGTCATTATCATGGAAAAATAAATAAAGATAACTTTCTTTTTTGGTTTGAAAACCAGCTGTTGAAAATCTTGGAGGAACCATCAGTTATTGCCATGGATAATGCACCATATCACAGTACACTGATGGATAAACCTCCAACTAGTGCATGGACAAAACCAAAACTGCAGAATGGCTGACGGAACATAATCTTCCTTTTGAAAACACTATGTCGAAATTTCAACTGCTGCAAATTGTTATACGGTAAGCCTAAAAAAGAATATGTGGCAAATCATATGGCTGAAGAGTATGGCCACAAAGTATTAGGTCTTCCCCCTTATCATTGCATATTCGATCCTAAAGAATTGATATGGGGTGTGGCCAAAAATTATTACAATCGTCATATAAGTCGAGATGGAAGAACGATTGATAACTGTTTGGATATGTGGAAAGAAGCTTTGTCAACAGTTAGACCACAGATTTGATAAACAGCATTAGACATACAGAAGAAGATATTCAAAGATTGTCGAATCGCGAAAGAGTATTAATAGACCAGAAGTCAATCCTTTAATAATTTACTTGAACAGTGATTCAGATGCTGAAAGTTGTTTTAGTGACACTGAATTAAACTTTGTGTGAACTAAATCAAGAGCCCTTATGATGACAAGCAGAAGTTTCGAAACATATTTTCGATTAAAAGTTTTAAAGAAAAAACTTTTCGTGTAAGTTTTTCATTTACAGTATAGCCATAGATTTTGATGACGTGCAATCATTGTTTCCTTAAATGAGCTGTATGTATGAACATTTTTATTGATTGCTTGACTGGGGACGAGCCCCACCCATGCCTCCAATTGAAGTAAATCAAAAGACGAAACATATGCACTCCAATTGAAGGGATGGCTGGGACTCGTCTCCAGTCAAGCAACTAACAAAAATGCTTATTTAGGCGAAGCTACAGCTACTGTTGTTTCATTGGATGCAGTCCAAGAAAATCCAACACTATATATATATATATATATATATATATATATATATATATATATATATATATATATATATATATATATATATATATATACAGGGTGTCTCATAACGTATATGCCATGGAGCAACTGGTGATAGTAGAGATTAAAATAAGACGATTTAGATAATAAATGTGTTGGCAAATATTATTTATTAAAAATATACAGGATGAGGAAAGTAAAACTAAATTTTCTAAAAATTGAGATAATTTAAAAACGGCTGAAGATATCAGGTTCAAAATCGCGGAAGTTGGGTTTTCAAAGGAGGCAAATCCAAATTTGGTACTAGTTTGATCCTAGTTCCTAGAGGGCGCTTGCTGCCTACTTTATGAGGAATTAACTTGCTCATGTTTTTTACTCAATAAAGCTGGGAATATTTGGACTCCAAAATAGAGATGAGTCATAATTCCCAAGTAAAAAAGATATCCTTGGTCAATATCGATCTCACGCCGTTTGCGAGATATTCATGTTCGAATATTCCATTGCACATCTTGTCGATGGCTGAAAAATCTACAATTCACAAAATGTGCCTTCAATACGAGCAAAACAAATATTAAGATGTCAAAAATACAATGGACTTTATTTCAAATAAAAATTTTTTGAAATTTACTTCAAAATGTGTTGAAAGTGTCCACCGTTTACTTGAATACACTTTCGCAGGGTCTTTGTTAAGTGACGCCTCACATTTGTGAAGATATTTTCTTCATTTCTAATAACAATTACCGCTTGTTAAATTTTTTGTAAAAGTTAACACCACAAAATTAACCACAAATTAAAGTATAACCTAATTCATGTCTGAGCTACTAAGTGGCCAAGGAAACTCACCACCGGGCCCAATCAATCGATGTGGAAAACGTTGATTCAAATGATTTCGCACTGCAACAGTAAAATGCAAAAGTAAAGTTTAGAGGTATACTATCCAAAAGGTCTAATAAATCATTTTCTAAAAACTGCACATATTAATCTCTATTCAGTATTTGCGGAAACTCAAATGGGTCGATTAAAAAATTGTCGATAATGCCGCACCAAATGTTGAAAATTCGAGCTGGAAATGTCACTCTCTTGGTATGTGTGGATTTTTCCGGGCGTAATGATGATTATTTCGCCAGTTAAAAATTCCGGGTCTGGTAAAAGTTGCATCGTCAGTAAACAATATTTTTTTCAGGAACATGAGGTCTTCGGTTTTTTTATGTAGTAGATTTTAACAAAATTCTGATCTAGATGGCAAATCTTGTGGCAATTAATTTTGAACAGGTGAAAAATGATAGGGAAACAATTTTTCTTTATAGAGCACTCTTGAAAAGATAGATTTGCTAATTCCTGTAGATGCCTTCAACTATCAAGTGATACTTACCAAAATGTCCTCTTCTTGTTTTACCGTTATATCTTTCGGCCGTCCACAAGGATTGTTGTAATAAAACGAACCTGTTTCGTCTAACTGATTGAAAATTCTTTGAAATTTGACGATGTGGGATGATTCTGGTTGGGTAGAGTTCTTTATATCCTCTAATTGCAGCGCGACTATTGCAATGTACTTGTGCATAAACGCAGAGCATACCCCTTATATCACCGTTAGGAAACTGATTAAGTCTGGGCATCTTTTTTGCAAATTATTTAATACCAACTCAAGATTGGAGAAACTTATTTCCACCTATGTTTAACAGGAGAGATAGAAAACAATGACAGTTGTCATCGAGACGTAATAATTTGTACACAACCTTCAAGGCACATTTTGGGAATTGCATATTTTCCAGCCATCGACAACATGTGTAATGGAATATTAGTTATTGACTAAGGGTACTTTTTTAAGTGGAAATTATGACTCTTCTCTATTCATAATATTCCCAGCTTTATAGAGTAAAAATATATGAGTTAGCTCCCTGTAGGAACTAGCCCTGGCAAGCTCCCTCTAGGAACTAAGCTAAAGCTAGTACCAAATTTGGATTTGTCGCCTTTGAGAACCCAACTACCCCGATTTTGAACCTGATATCTTCAACCGTTTTTAAATTATCTCAATTTTTCGAAAATTTAGTTTCATTTTCAACACCCTGTATCTTTTTAATAACTAACATTTGCTAACACATTTGCTAACACTAATAACATTTCTAGGCCAATTGAAAAGTTCGCGGAGCAACACCTATAGAGCAGTAAAGGAACTATGTAATCTTTTACATTTTAAGGTTTCATCCTTCATATAAACATATGTGAAGGTTCAAGTCGATCTGTCAATCCATTCGTACAAAAACAGCAGCTTAAAGTAAACATATCAGTGTTATTTTTTGAAATGAAAAATATTGAAAATCGTGCAGTGATAAAATTATTTGTAAAGAAAGGTTTAAAGGCAATGGAAATTCATAGTGAAATCGTAAATGTAATAAGGGAGTCTGCTCCTTCAGAAACAATAGTTTGTAAGAGGGTAGGTGAGTTTCAACGTGGTCGTAAAAGGCTGGATGTTGATTCTCCTCCTGGGCGCCCAATAAGTGCAATTACTGAACAAATAATTAATTTTATACATGATATGATTATAGATACCAACAAATGACTTTGAGTGAAATTGCTAAGGCCATGGACATCTCAAGAGAACGGGTGTTTAATATTTTGAAAAAGGCATCGGACTTGAGAAAGTTATGTGCAAGATGGGTCCGCATTTGTTAAATTCTGATCAAAAACGATTTCGAGTAAAAATTTCTAACCAACATTTGGATCTTTTTCGAAAGAATAAAACAGATTTTAAATGTCGTTTTGTAACTATGGATTAGACTTGGGTTTACCACTATGATCCTGAACTGCGACAACAAACCACAGAGTGGACTGAGCCCGATTATTCAGCTCCGAAACAGCCAAATTTTGGATCAATTGGATGTAAAAATTCCTGAGAAAAGACCTGCTTTAGCCAAGATTTTTTTTCATCAAGACAATGCACCGGCTCACAGAGATGTTCTTGCAATGGCCACATTAAAAGAGTTACACTACGAATTGTTGGAGCATCCATTATATTCACGAGACCTGGCCCCCAAACCTCAAAAAATGTCTACATGGCAAGCGTTTTTCATCAAATGAAGAAGTTATAGTAGCCTTAGATAAGTATTTTGAGGCACACCAGAAAATCTTCCAAAAAGATGGAACAAAATGAATTGAAAAACCGCTAAAAAAAGCATTGAGCTTAAGGGAGAATAAGCGGAAGAATAAAGTCATTTTTTCAACTATAAACTTGTTTTATCATTGCTTGACTGGGAACGAGCCCCATACATCCCTTCAACTTGATGACATATATTTCGTCTCTCGATGTTTGGACTCTTCAGGATGCCGACATATACCATACCGTCAAGAATAGGGAGACCCTATCCACAGCCAACAACCCATGTATTCGCCGACTTCCCGTCGGATGGCACCCTGAAGAGTCTAAACATCGAGAGTCGAAACATATCTCATCCAGCTGAAGGGGTCAGGAGCTCGTTCCCAGTCAAACAACCAACGAAAATGTTCATTTAGGTAGAGATGCAGGTTGTTTTGTGTTCCACATCTGTCATCCCATCGCCTTGCTATATGGCCTGCCCATCTTCATTTCAATCGCTTTACTCTTCCAATGATGTCACAGACTTTCGTTTGTTCCCTGATCCATGCGCAGGACTTTCTGTCTCGTCTTGTAATACCAAGCATACATCTTTCCATTTCCCTCTATGCTACCTCAAGTTTTTTAATTGATTGGGATTTGAGTGTCCAGATTTCACTTCCGTATGCCATAACGGGTAAAACGTACTGATCGAAGACTTTTCTTTTCAGGCAAAGTGGGAGTCTGCTCTTAAACACAATAGTGAGCCTGCCAAATGCCTGCCAGCCACATTTAACACGCCGTTCCACTTCCCGGGCGGTATTTCCGTCCATTGAAATCCTCTGCCCAAGATATATAAAGCTGTCCACAATCTCCAAACCCCTTCCTAAAACTGAAATTCTTCTGTCCTGAGCGAAGTTATTGAACATAACCTGACTCTTTTTCAGGTTTATTTTCAAGCCAAATGGTTCGCCAGCCCATTGCAAGTAAAGTGTAGTGTAAATAATTTGTCTTATATTTTGTGTTTGTGGTTACATTTTCTTATGCCGAATGGTTTAAAAATGTTAGAAAAGGCCTTTCGTGAGTCATATATGTTGAATTCTTCTTTCAATTTCGACGAAGAACTTTATTGTTTGAGTTGCCATCATTAATTTTTAAAATATATTTAAACTATCATTACCTTTTTAAGTTTGGTCCTAACGTCAGTCCTCCAGATGATTTAAACGAATTGAATTTAGAATCTGCAAAAAAAATAAATAAAATATTTATAATAAAACATATTACAAATAATGTTTTTATAAATAAAAATATTTTACATATATATGTGTAAACGCTATAGAGGAATTTCTTAATAATTAGGAAGAGAGTTTATGAAATATTCTTAATAGCATAGAAGAATTCCCGATAACTGAAGCTTAACTTCAGTTATCGATTTCGAGTTTGTCGAGCTCAGTAAAGAATACTTTAAAGTAGAATATTACCCTTTTTATAATTAGCAATTTTTATACCAGGTGTCCCATTAAGGATGGATCGCGGCCGTATCTTGAAAACTATATCCCACAGCTTTGGTGAAAACAATATTATACTAAAACTGACCGTGAGAAATTCACCAAAAATATTTTTAAGCTTCTAAAACGACCGCAAGAGGGCGTGACGAGCTAAACATTTTTAAAAATAATTTTTTTGTGTATTTTCAAGTGTTAACCGAGTAAGAAAAATTCTCAGTTATAATTAGCAAACTGTCTCCTACAACTTTGTTTTATGACATTTTGTCGTAACTTCGCGAATAAAGAAGTGGGTAGGAGTTTTACCTATTTAGATAAAAAGTCGTCTAATGTCCGTTTGCCTAAACCGATTTTCCTCAATTTGGATTCATTTAAAAGGCAATTGCTGGGACAATCAGATAATCTGGGAGATAAATTATTTAGTTTATAAATAAAACCGCGAGGTGGCGTTACATTCAACAACAGCTTTTTTGAAGTTTTGTTCAGTTTTTTTAAATGGAATGGTACAGCTTTTATTACATGGTCAGAAAGGTAATTTAAAGAGGAATCATCCAGTGAAAACCCTAAATCGATATCTCTGACATGTCAAGAGATATTTCGATTTTTTTGAAAAAATCAGTTACTTTTAATTTTTACCGTAATATTAAGTTAAAAATTGGTCTTAATATGGTACAGCTTTTATTACATGACTAGAAAGGTAATTTAATGAGGAATCATCCAGTGAGAACCTGAAATCGATATCTCTGACATGTCAAGAGATATTTCGATTTTTCGTAAAATGTGAAGGAAGGCAAACATTAGGGTAATATTTTTTTAACTTAATGCAGGTAGTAGTGAAATAATAACTGATTTTTAAAAATGTTTAGCTCGTCACGCCCTCTTGCGGTCGTTTTAGAAGCTTAAAAATATTTTTGGTGAATTTCTCACAGTCAGTTTTAGTATAATATTTTTTTCCGCAAAGCTGTGGGATAAATAGTTTTCAAGATACGGCCGCGATCCATCCTTAATGGGACACCTGGTATATGCGGCCTCTCTAACGAAGGGACCACAATTGAGTGGCCTCTTCATTCTTCGGACCTAAATCCCCCTGATTTATTTTACTGGGGCTGTATAAAAGAAAAAGTGTATTTAAACTAATACAAAATCTAGCCGAACTGAGTCGCAGAATTGTTGAAACAGCAGAAGAATTAATGCAAGGAGATTCGCACGACTGGTGAAAAGATATTTGCAGCATGTATTCGTGCTGAAGGCAAACAATCTGAGCATTTGCTTTAGTTTTAACGAAAAATATTGTAATAAATAAATGTATTACAATAATTCTTCGCATTTCATTTTGATTAAGTTTTTACCTTAATAAAATAATAAACTAATTATTAATTTGACACAAACATTGCCTTTGTGTTCAGTTTTTTTGAAATAAAGTTTTTTTGCAAAAAAAGGCAATAATATTTTAGGTGGAAAGAAAAATGCCAATTGTATCATTTTGAAATCTTTACTAAATAGGCCATCTTAAAGTTGAATGTCAATCTGTCTCTGTATAATTCGTCGTCGAACAGCATCACTATCTATCTCATTCTATCACATCTGTCTATCTCACTTACACTGGCGAAGTTCATTTTTGAGCACACAAACGTATTTTTTATCATGATATTTTATATATGTTAGTTAAAAAAGTTTTTTGAAATGTGGTCCCTTTGCAAAAAAAATAAGCAATAATATTTTTTTATGAAAAGAAAAGTGCCAATTGTTGTACCATTTTGAAATCTTGACTAAATGGGCCATCTTTTGAAATAACTTGGTAGTGTAAAACATTTTTTTAAGATGAAGTGTCAAAATTAGCTGACAATTTTTTTAAATCACGAGTCAATGAAACTTTTTTTTTACTAAATTAACAACGTTCACTGTTTGATTTGTGACTGCGATTAATAGCATGACTATTTAGGATCACGTTATAAAAAATAATACTGAAATATTGGGAAATGTGCGATCACGGTACCTAAAGATATAGTGTAGGGTGGCGAATTCAAGATTTTCAAAAACATGCCTATTATCACTTAACACGGTGACACGTTGAGTTTCGCGACACATATATATATATATACATATATATATATATATATATATATATATATATATATATATATATATATATATATATATATATATATATATATATATATATATATATATATATATATATATATATATATATATATATATATATATATATATATATATATATATATATATATATATATATATATATATATATATATATATATATATATATATATATATATATATATATATATATATATTTATATATATTTATATATATTTATATATATATTTATATATATATATATATATTTATATATATTTATATATATTTATATATATTTATATATATTTATATATATTTTTATATATATATATATATATATATATATATATATATATATATATATATATATATATATATATATATATATATATATATATATATATATTTTTCAGTTACTCTCTTCATATTATAGTGATAACACTCTGTATCAATTGCCGCCAGATTAAAGTTAAATATTTTAAAAATCAAGTAATGTCATCTAAATATGTAGCCAAAATGCTGAAAAACAACCTTTCCTAATATAAACAATAACAAGGCAGAATTTTGTATCGGTCATGTTTCAAAAATAAACCAAATCGGTACAGTCGATGGTGGAAAAAGACTGAACGGACTGGACCCACTTACAGCCGGGAGAATTTAAGCAGACGTCCCAGACATATAAATATCGAATGCAGAGACTTAATATACAAGATACCTACATACATAAAAGCCGTATAGACGGCTTTTCACAGGCACTGCCGACTTAAATCAAGATGGCCTTGGCGTCATACCAGCCACGAGATGCAGATACATGAATCCGGTCGAAGATGTGTTTACTGATGGGCGTCAGTCAACTGGTCTAATTCTTTATATTATTTCATTTATCCATAGCCTTAATTTAATTCTGTAACCCACGTGATTTATTTAAACTTAGGAATTGATAATTTTTATTTTATTATTTGTATATGGCGATCGAGTAAAATAAGTTGTAGTATTTTTTTGAAAATAGATAAAATAGAAAAATATAGAGTACTTTGTTCCAATCGATTTAACTCCGACGGACAAATAAAAAAGTTAGAATACTATTTATACTGAAAATAATGAACACCCTGGACACACAAAAATGGCTGCAAATGACACGTCAATTGTGGTCAAGATAATTGTAAATATCTTAATAGACATACTATTTTACACGATGTTTTGAATATGAAAAAATTTTGGCTCCATTGGTGCAAAGTTTGACCAAAAGTGAATTTGAGTGAATATTTCTCAATAATGTTTAGAGTTCTATAATTGCGATTCTGCGTTTATTTGACATTTAGTAACAGTAGATGGAAGCAGTAGTCTATATAGTGGGTAGAAGTAGATGAAAGTGCTCCAAAGAAAGCGAAAACGGTCTAATCTGAAAGAAAAATCATGATTTCGGTTTTCTAAGATTTTTGTGATTTGTACTCATAGACTACCAGGCCAGGTATTAGTCTTACAAAAAGCAGGACATTACCGTCAAGAATTAAGCTTAACTACTAAACCAACTGACGGATACTATTCAGGTTGAGCGTTCACATCTGGTTACAAAAAAATCTCTTTCACCTCGATAATGCACTTGAATATAAATTTCGGATTGTTACTGAAAAATTACTTGACTAACCCTTCGAAATCCACACCTCCACATATTTGATTTGGTTGAATAATAGAATGAACCCTTTGAGATAAACCTTTATATCACATAGTTGGATAAACGTATTGAATTGCAAGATAAAAAAGCATCAAAAATATTTCATTTTCTTTGTTAGGCCGAGAACTTCCAAATATTGCGAATTATTTTTTGTTTCATCTTCTTCTTCTACCTCTGCTGCTTCAACCCGTCAGTGTGACCTGTACAGTCTTATAATATTAATTTTTTAATGTCAATGTACACAGTTGCCATTGTGTCTTAGGCCAAACAAAAACACGATTAATTTTCTGGTACCCCCTCCCTGATTTTCCTTGATATTTGGTTTTTTGGCATTCTCGCCATGTGTTCACCCATCTGAGTCGCTGATCTTTGTATAATTGCTTGAGTTCAAAGTTATATTTTTATATTATCAATCACAGCATCAAAAAACTCTTCTGAGTACTCTTCTTTCAAATACTGCAATAATCTGTTATGCTCTCTTTGTGAGAACCCACGTCTCGCAGCCATAAGCGACTGCTGGCCCATTGAAAGTTTTTTTGTTTCATCTATTGCCCTAATTTATTTGTCAAAAAGTAGAAATATTTTCTCAGGTAATAGAAGAAAATCTAATGGTCAATGAATCCGAAATATATCAAATATTCTATATCATCCTATCGTCGAAATTGGCACTTTTTTGGCATCTATAGGAATATATATATATATATATATATATATATATATATATATATATATATATATATATATATATATATATATATATATATATATATATATATATATATATATATATATATGTATAATATAACAAAAAAATTTCCGATGCCCTTTAACCCTGTAAATACGAAAAATAACAATTTTTCGTATTTGCAAATCTACTTTTAATTACTATTGAGAGCGCAAATGGATTATATAACATTTAAATGAATAAAAAGCATTGGGTAGTCAGTACATTTGAAAATTATTTGGAAAAACGGTATAAAAAATTTTAACCTTTGGAAAACTTATAAAATACATTTATGACTTCGATATAAAAATTTGTCCATTTATAAGATTCACAACAGAAGCAGAATCAAGACTATTTAGTGAGATAATCAATATAATAAGCGAGAAAAAAATGAATATCTAAAAAGTGTAAAAATCCCTTTTTAATAACATACGAGCAAATTTATGTTCCAGTGTCCAAAATCTAAGATTTAAAATTCGGTAATTGAACTATGCTCAAAATTTAAAAATTATTCACCCTCTATTGTTTTAGAAAAATTATATTTTCAACTGTTCTTATACAGTCTCTTATAATAGAATGATTTCCGCCAGGAATTTTTCTATTTTTTCATTACTAATCTTCGAACTTTATAAAATAAAAAATATCACATGATAAAATTTAATATTTGCAGAATGTTATTATTAATAATATCAGGTTACCGATATAATTATTTAAATTGAACCAAAACTTTTTCAATTTTCGATTATTAACAACCAAACTTATAGCTTAAAGGAGAGATTACTATGTATGACATTTCTTAATTTGATGTTATTTTTCTTACAGAATTTAGCTGTGTGTCTAGAATGGTTATTTTTTAATATAAATTTTCTATATATATATATATATATATATATATATATATATATATATATATATATATATATATATATATATATATATATATATGTATATATGTATGTATATGTATTTGCTAGCAATTCAAATAATTATATGCCTAATTTGAAATCAAAAAGTACTAAAAGTTAGTAAAAAAATACTCTTATATAAACTTTGTGCAACATTATATTCTTATACTTAAAACCTTACTACTACAATAATGTTAAGGAAAATTACAAAATTATTTTCTCATTTAACAATTATATTTCTGTCATCTACACATTCCCCAACATCAAAACCATTTAAAAACCTTATCTTGGAATGTTGCGCAATTGACCTAGACCCTTCTCACCATCAGTGACTTTACTCAAAATAAATACATCCAAAGACTATTCGCGCAGCTGTTCCTTTACTATTTTTATGGCGCAGAGGTATTCTAGGTATGTTAAGGCCTAAACTCATTCGTATTTTCTCACTTTAAGTTTAAAGTTATAGGAACGTGATTCAATTGAATGGACAAGAGCGGATTCGTGAAAGCTTAAGACATGTTTAGGGTAAAATGTTGATATTTCATCTTGTGTGAACTGTCGAGATGCGATGTTTCTTCGTTTTATTTTTCTTGGATCAGCTATCTGACTTAGGGCCGGTTCTACAACGCAAGAATATACCAGGTATAAAGTATACTTGGAATAAACCCCCGTTACGTCCGTCCGACAGAACGGGCGTTTCAAATTTTATTATTAAGTATTGCTTATACCTGTTATATTCTCTCGTTGTAGCTGGTCTCGTGGTAACTGGCCCTTATACGGTAAACATTCGTGCATTAACTAAAAGTTTTATTCTGACTTGATAGATTCATCTATTATACTATTCTAAAAGGTGATTCAAATTGAGTTTCCACATTACAATCTAAAATATTTGTGAAACGTCACTGTATTTGTCAACATTAACGTCAGATTTCAAAGCTAGATAGAAACAGACAAAAATAGTCATGGAACAATATATGACGGAACAACGTGTTAAAATTATCCAAATCTTTTATTTGCCGATCAGATTTGCTTTGCCGATCGAGGAAAAGTGCATTTCATGCTTTACGTGAATGTTTTGGTGTGAAAAATCACTTTCCGAGAGGACAATTTGGAATGCGGTCCAAAAATTCCAGCAAACTGGATCCATAGCTAATATCAAAACCCCTTGACATGCTCGTAGAGTTCGTTCGGAGCAAAATATTCCCATTGTTAGCGAAAGTGTGGCCGAAAATCCAATGACATCGATTCGTCGTAGATCGCAGCAAGTGGGTCTTACGTATTCCACTACATAGCGAATTTTAACAAAAGATTTGCAGTTACATCCATACAAACCCCAAATAACACAGGAATTGAATTCTCGAGACCATCAATAGCGCAGTGTGTTTGTCGAATGGATACTCGAATAGGGGGTACCTTTTTTCAATGAAAATCATATTTACCGATGAGACACATTTTCACAGTGGTGGCTTCGTAAACAAGCACAATTGCCGTATTTGGAGATTGGAAAATCCAAGAGAGATTGTTTAAACAAAAATGCATCCTCAAAAGGTGACTGTTTGGTGTGCCTTTTGGTCCGGAGACTGTTGTTATGGGTCGGAGAGGATGTATGCGGAGACTGTTGTTATGGGTAATGGAGTTTGCTATCGGAACATGATAACATATTTTTTCTTGGAGCAGTTGGAAGATATGGACATCGAAGATCTCTGGTTACAATAGGACGATGGCACCTGCCACCCAGCAAGAGAAACAATACCATTACTGCGCAGCAAGTTTCCAGGTCGCATTATCTCACGTAAGGAAGACATCAATTGGCCTCATATGATTTAACACTCCCGCATATTTTTTCTTTTGGAGGTATCTGAAGAGCAAAGTCTACAAGAATAAATCGAACACCATTGCAGAGCTGAAACAAGAGATCAGATGCGAAATGACCGGCATAGAACCTGAATTGTGCCGCAGAGTAGTCGAAAATTTGCACAAACGGAACATATCATACCTCATGAGCCGCGGCGGTCATTTATATGATATCATCTTTCATACATAATTGTAATGAATTACCTCACAGGGTAAATAAACATTTTTTCATGCGTTTTATGCGTTCAAACATTTTTTATATTATTCAATTTCTCAGTTTTCTTTATATGAAAAGACAAATTGAATCACCTTTTTTTATTATTCCATCATGGCAAAGTAAAATTAGCATTTTTATAAATAATTTTGAAATATTTGGACTAATCGTACAAGACTACGTACATACTACAAAAAATAAATCTTTTACTTTTCATATTCTTTCGAACCCATAATATATATATAGTTAAAACAAGAACATGTACATTGCCACATTACTATGCATACAAAGAATACATAACAATTAAACCTTAATATACATATTTTATTATTGATAAGGTATATAATTTAATAATTACACAACACACAAAATTATAAATATAATTACCACAACAATACAAAATATCCATGATTAAGTCCTCAGAAACATTACAACCTCAGAAACTATACATGATATGATAATTATACAAAAAAAAATATATATATATATATATATATATATATATATATATATATATATATATATATATATATATATATATATAGTCCGGGTATTTTTTTCTTTATTTGGGTTTTTCGCCACGATCTAAAACTTAAAAAATATCAAAATATCTGTTCTTACGTAAATAAAGAATCACTGGAATCACAATCTCGTTAATATGGATCTTTTAGTTTGCCAAATATACCTTCTATCACAATCTTTCAACTAATTTCGTAAATCCTCGACTTTTCATTGATCTACTTTATCCTTAGGATTTCCTAGGACTTCTCTTAATTTATTATATGATTTGTACACAATCCTAATATCCACTTTTTTCAAAATCTTGTCTAACTCTCCTGTAAATTGGGTATTAAACGGTATTATCATGAATTTATTTTTGTTCTGGTCGTTTTGAAATGTCAAAGATTCAATATTTTCAATAATTTCCTAAACTAATGTTTTCCAATTAATTTATCTACAATATTCTTATTATAATCGTTCACTTCGAATACCTCCCTAATTCATCTTAATTCTTTGTTACAATTATTTTTGTTTAAAGGAAAATTGATTAATCAATTTACCATAAAATTTAAACTAGTTCTTAACCTCACTTTCAGAATGTAATTAAATTAATTCCTTGATTCAAGTGATGACAGTGAATGTAGAATAGATGTGATTATCAGGGGATGGCAATAAACAGGCTGGTGGTGATTGGTGTAAAGATATCATGAACAGAGATCCGAAGATATCTATTAGAGTTACAGAAGCTAAAAGTCTTGCACGTGCAATGAATTTAAATAAGCCTAATGTTAGCATGTTTTTTGAAAATTTAAAAAGTGTTAATCAGACTTATCAATTTTCACCAGAAAATACATGGAATTTAGACGAAAGTGAATTAACTACTTTTCAAAAACCAGTTATTATTGCGTCAAAGAGGGTTAAGCAAGTAGGATTCATCACTTCACACGAAAGAGGCACATTGGTAACAATGTGTTTAGCTGTAAGTGTTATTGACAATTCAAAGCCTGCTTTTTTTATCTTGCCTAGAAAAAAAATGTAGGACCACTTTTTGAGGGTTGGACCTATTGGCTGCGTTGGTTCAGCAAACCAATCCGCATGGATGCAAGATTTTTTATTGTATTTAAAACATTTTGGTCAGCACTCCAAGCCTTCTGAAAAACATCCCATATTTCCTTTTATCAATTACTGTCGAGAAAACCTTATTACTCTTGTCGTTTCCTCCCACACGTCTCATAAGCTACAACCACTTGATAGAAGTGTATTGGTCTATTTATGACATTCCAGCAATAACTGCGGCAGCGATGTCATCAGTAACACCAGCAAATATAAGTGCTGGTTTCAATTTTTTGTATAGTTAACTAAAAATTAAAAAAAATTAGAATAGTGAAAAAAATTAAATAAACTTTATGATAAAAGTTTAAGAAAATAAATAATATAATATTATATCTTAGTTACAAGTATGTAATAATAATATTAAGATATAACATATAATAAATTATTTATTAAAAGTGTTTGTTTTTGTTTCTAATACTTTTGATTCAGTTGACCCCTATTAGTGGTTCAATTGCAATTATATATCTTTTTATAGTTATAATCATTCGTTGACTAATTTATCTATCGGAAATGATAAAGCGAATAACAAACTACTATATTATCTAAAGAAAAGTAATTATTTTTTTTAATTCAACTAAAAATAAATCATTGAAGTTTTTTGGTTCAATTGTCCCGCCCCCCTCTAAAATTCCTAATTATTTTAATGCACCTACCGAAAAGACTGTTTCGAGGGTGACTATGAATCGATATATAATCCCGAAACCCAGCTGACCTTAAATGTGGACAACCAACATGATAGATTGGTTGGTGATTAACTCGAACTCACTAATATTCTTAAACTGCGACATAAGTTTATTGGGTTTTTTCAATTTTCATAAATAATATTTTTCATTGAATTATATGTTTATGTGTAATTATAATTATATGTATTGAACAGACCAACTTTATTTTGAACCTAAAAAAAAACCATCGTAGCAGATTCAATGGGACGAAAAAAAGAAGAGAAGCGCATGGCGTAGATTTTTTATAGAAAATATTGTTCATGAAATGCAAATAACGAATGTTTATTTCTTTTAATTAATGAAATATGTTTAAGAGATGCGTTTAAAATACTTTTGTTGCTCAGGGAATATAGAAACTAATATAAATCTTAAAGAGAAAAACCAATAAATTGAAAATACACGGCGAACAAATCTCGATGACACATTTAGGAGAAGTTTTAGTATTAATTCAACATAATTTAGTTTAATTCAACATAAAAAAAATTAAATAACTCAGTAATCACGTGGGTTAAAGGATTAAATAAAGGATCCCTAGTTCTTATTCAATCATCTGATATTAGTAATGATCAAAGGAAGTATTAATAAAAGTTTAAATAAGCAAAAGTATCAAAAAAACAAGAATTTTTTTTCCGTACTCCAAGTAAAATTTCTCAACCTTTCAGTTGCCATCAAACGCCAAGAAACATCTCCCGAGACCGGTTTCTGGCCTTAAGACGTCATCAGTAGATTTTAGTAAATCTAGAATTTGTCAACACGCATGGGAATCGGGACATAAAATCAATTGAAATAATTCCAAAACGGTATTAAAAGAATCGGTAACAAACTACAGAAAATTACAAAAAAACCGCTATAATTAATTTAATTCAAAATAACTGTATTGCTATGCCTTCGGTAGATTTAAATTCAATATGGTTCCCGATTCTAAAGAATACATTTAAAAACAATTAAGTATTTCAGTACACAATCAGTAAAGTAAACAATTAAGTATTTCAATACACAATATTCACACAGCAAAGCTCACCTACATATTTTTTGGTAGTATGTCATTGTCATTAAAAACTATTATTGTCAATTTAAGTATCATTGAAATACACAAAAACATGTATTTATTTCCCATCTTTTCATTATATGTATAGAAATGAATATAAT
Organism: Cosmopolites sordidus; assembly: GCA_031761425.1. Classification (NCBI taxonomy): domain Eukaryota; kingdom Metazoa; phylum Arthropoda; class Insecta; order Coleoptera; family Curculionidae; genus Cosmopolites; species Cosmopolites sordidus. The sequence continues at coordinate 314,956 of JARFXV010001025.1, read as the reverse complement.
TTATTTTGAGATTCATTTTGGTAAAAGTAAAGGTAAAGTGTTAGGGGTTAGAGGCGCATCAGCAACTAGGCTATTTAGCGACTGGACCTACAGCTTAACGTGGATTCCGAACCACGGTCAGCTTCCGACAAACCCAGGCCAGCTCCCCCTTGGTCTATAAATCCTTGGTTATGTGCCTACCCACAAGACTATCAGGAAACCTACCGACTGTCGAGTGACCAACGTAGAACACTTCTCAGAAGGCATCCGGCCTTACCCAGCCTTTAACTGGCGTGACTGAGGGGTAATTCGTAGTCGGATTTTACACTCTTGCCTAGAAACAATCACAGACATTTAGGAAGTAAACAGACAGAAGAAGGAGAGAAGTGGTGCAGTTTTTATGGATCTGAGATATCGATATCAATTTACCAGCGAAATCTCCAGATTTATCGTTGATAGAACTCCATGGGATAATATTGACCGGACTCTTGAACAACCTTAAACGAACATGCTTAAGGCATGTACATTAAACATGTATGAACAATAAGTATGCATACAATGCGTCTTACCTTACTATACTCTATACGCCATGTAGGCCCAGGGCATATTTTCTCTATCGATGTTACCGCTAAGTATCGGGAAGTTTCTTGGATGGATTGCCCATATTAAGGTCCATCCAAAAATCAACCACGATCACTACGCTATGCGCTTGAATAAATTCATATGGCTATCCTAGATTATTCATAAACGAACACTGAGATTTTTCGGCCATAACCCAGATGCAATGGGATGGCCATACCTTAAAAGGACTGATGGTGCAGGGACTGATGATGGGTTCTAGATCACGCTGCAGACCTCCAAAAAGATGGACAGACCAAATTAAAGACCTAACTTGTACATCTATCCGATATGCAATCAAGGAAGCCAGAAATAGAGAACACTGACGAGAAGTTGTAAATAAGAATACGAAGAAGAGAATAACCTCAGATAATAAATTCTAATAAGGTAATAACCTCATTATAAGATAATAATTTCAAACGTAATAAACTTTTTGGATCTGCTTTTTTGTATCAAAAGTAAGGGGACAAACAAACTCAAAACACCCGTCAATGTCATTAATTGGACAAAGAGACCCATGTCAATTTTACCAACAGAAAATATATAACTATATACCAGTGACAGTCAACCAGAAAAGAATCTCACATGCTAACGATGCAAAGTATCTGGGCATGACTCTGGATGCCAAGCTAAGATGGAAACCACATGTGAAGAAGAAACGTGAACAACTAGGTCTCAAATTCACAAAAATGAATTGGTTACTAGAACTCCACTCTGTTGTCAATGCACAATAAAGTTCTTCTTTATAGGCAAATCCTGAAGCCTATATGGACTTATGGCATCCAACTTTGGGGATGCATCAAGAAATCCAATGTATAAGTCATTCAGACGTTCCAAAATAAAGTACTTCGCAGTATTATTAATACCTCGTGATACATCCGAAATGGAGACATCCATCGATACCTGAAAGTGCCTATGATCGAAGATGAGTTCAAGCAGTTTGCTAGCAAACACCAGAAGAGACTGGAAAGCCATGCCGTTACTCGACCAGCGTTACTCGACAACAACGGACTTATTCGGTGGCAGAAAAGACTGAAATCGTTCAAAATAGTGTAGTGATAATAAAGAGTACCTGGAATTAGTTTTGTGCGATGTGTATCAATTACATGAAAAGAGGTATGAATGTACTGTGGAGTACGTCGCTGGACATGTATCTACCAAACAAATTAAGTTAAAGATAAGTTTTTAGTTTAGATAACAGAAAAATATTGTGAGATATATTTAATCTATTCACAATTTGTAATGTCTATATAACAGAATTCGAGAATATAAAAAAATGAACGGGGTATATTACAATATGAATTCAATATAAAATAGTTTCGTAGTTTTAGAAAAAAAAAATGGATAGGAAAAATTAACAAAAAAACTCTTTGTTAAATGGTATTTACTAGAGTCTAAAACTGAAGACGTGTAAAACAGTAACTACAAGAATTAGTCGTAATTATTAATGAATTAGGACCCGCATAAAGGGTTCTATTATAACCTGGGTTCGCTTAGCTTTTTATAGCGTTCAAGAAGGAAAACAGATGATTCTAATATTACCAGGACCTAGGGTAGACATGAAACATGTGGTGGATTATTCATATCACAGGTTACCATTTTTAACCGTGGGATTCTTTTAATTTAATTTTTTAGCCTCTTAATTCTTTTTCTAGCAGAGACAGTTATTTTCTTATTGGAATATTTGTTAAATGTTGAAAAAATATATTTTAAATAATTAACGATGATGTAAATCAAAAAAATCAAGGTTTATATATATATACATATAATATATATATATATATATATATATATATATATATATATATATATATATATATATATATATATATATATATATATATATATATATATTATTGAATTACTAAGTTTTCGGGTAGAACCGCGTTTTAGAATTGTAAAATTTCGACAGTTTGAAGCCATTTTCAAGAGAATCTAGTTGATTTACTCCGAGGCCTCAATCTGCCTACTACCCAGGGTTCACAACTAGAAAAGAATAGACGGCGCGACCTCTGTATTAATAGGTGAGGTTGTGGGTGGAGCACTCGGTTGAGACGGGAGGTGGATCTTTCACTGGAAGGGTTTCGGATGAGCAATTTGGAAATAAGCGGTTTTCATGTATTTGGAACCCTAAGACCCCCCGATCTCAATTGCTTCACGAATTATGTGGTGTTTGTAGGAATATATAGATGCGATTACTTTGGCCTTGTTGAAATCTATTTTGTGACCTGTTTTGATATGATGTTCTGCTACTTTGACTGAATCGCTAATATCAGCCCATAGTCTCATCAAAAGGTTTTAATTTCGCAGTGACTCCTAACACTATCCCAGTAGAGAAAAATTTTCCCAAACGGAAGATGCTTTATCCCACTTACCACCTGCTCTTGAACCCGAAGAAACCCGCCAACACGTTGCCAGAATCCTTCGCCGTACCAAACCCCCGAGATCTAATCTTCCGTCGGAAGAAAAACATGCTCTACTATTTACGCAGAAATTCAGACGTAACAATTCTTCCAGTCGACAGAGGGAATGCCATGGTCATACTTAATACTGTTACTATAAAATGTCTGGTCTATTAGAGAGTGCAGACTATAAGCAAATTCCTAACGACCCTACAACATATCTAGAGGCGAAGACGCGTTCTGTCATCAATAATTCTAATCTTCCTCCAGATGATAAAAAGGCTTTAAGACCTCGTGAAAAATCTTCTCGTATTCCAAGAATGTACGGTCCCCCCAAAAATCCAAAAAACTGACATTCCTCTTCGTCCCATTGTCAGCGCATTTCGTTCATCAACTCACAAATTGCCAAGATAGTAGAGTAAACTCTACAGCCGCTCGTGGAAAAATGAGCATCCTAGAGCATCAGCATCCAGAGTTTCTTCAAAGGCACAGTACAGCACAGTTTGTGAATACGCTTCCAGAAAAACCGTACATCTTTTAAGGTGGTCCAGTTATCAAACCATTTTTCGACAACTCCGTAATTGTTCCATGGAACGTGCTTGAGACATCGATAAAAACAAGTGTTAGTCGGAAGGACACCAAGTCTGGTAAGTATGGCGAAGGGAGCAAGAGTTCCCAGTCAAGGATAGATATGGTGTCTCTGACCGCGTTCGTTGTGTGTGATAAGGCGTTGTCGTGCTGCAAAATCACTTTTCCGTGCTTTGTAGCCCACTCTGATCGCTTTTCGATCAATGGGTAATTCAAATTCATCAGTTATTGACATTAGTAAATGGTATTAACTATTTCACCTGGTTTCATGAGCTCTTGGTACCCGATACTCTTCTGAACCCACCAAACACACATTATTATCTACTTTCCAAAACGATTTGGTATTGCAGTCGATGTTGATGGCTGTCCGTTGTCAGCCCATAATTTTTTGCATTTTGGGTTCTCGAAATATATCCATTTTTCGTCCCCAGTTACGATCCGATGCTTTCTTTTATGCCGAGAAAGTAAATATTCGCATACCGTTTTTCACTTTTTCATCTGTCTGTCATTCAGCTGATGTGGTATCCACTTTCCTGCCTTCTAGATATTTCTCATGGGATACAAACCATCACAAATCGTTCGGCGACCAACATTTAACCTCTCTATCATTTGTTGTTAAGTTATTTGTGTTAGTAACGTTTTCTTCCTTAATGTTCTTCTTCTTTAATTTTTTTGGTTGACCTGGGAGTTCTTTACCTTTCAAGTCGAAATCACCACTCTTAAATGGTCTAAATCAGCGCCCACAAGCGTCTTGCATTGAACCATTGTTAGTGTAAGTTTCCACAGGTATACGACGGCCTTTACTCACGATTTTCTTTTGACTGAACAAGAAAAGTAGTGCGTGCCGCAAATGCACTTTACTCGGCTCGAAACTCGATATGTGTACCACACGAAAAAATATGATGAGAAATCGAAATCGTTTAAATATCAATAGCGTTTTGAAAGGTATAGTCGTAGCAACAAAATGACATAAGAAATTAGACTGTGAACCGACGCTTATCTCCCGCGCCATCTCTTAAAGAAAATAAGAATTATTAACCGCCACAGCTTGTACATGATCGAACTGAAGAAATTGTCGATGAAACGATGGGAAGAATCTCAAAATATTCGAGAAATGCCCCAAAAGGCTTCATGAAAATGGACATCACTTGAATAATTATTTATTAGTTCAAATGATTATTAGTTAATTAATAGTTCAAGTAATAAGCAGTAAGAGAAATAATAAAATGACAAAACTACTTAAGCAATGCTGACAAATAATCAATAAATAATTAATAAAAAAAAAACAGAAGAAATATATCGAATCATCTAAAATAAAACCATATGTATTAAAGCGACAGTAATAACATTTATTAATTCAAAAAACATTAAACAAAATACGTGTATTGTCTGTATTATATGCCACCTCTTTCCTTCTACTAGCAAAACAATGGAGACAAACTAACGGGTAACCATTACGCAAAACTAAATCATCGTTATTTCGTATTTACATCACGTATTACACATACACGAGTCGGTGTGAGAAGCGCAAACGGCAATAAATACCAGTTTGCTTCGATATCATGCAATGCAGCAACGGCAAATAGTGTTGCAGCTGGTTACGAGACTATCGCCAACATAAATATTCAGCAGAACTTTGTAAACAAAAAACAATAGATTTCACTGGAAAATATTAATCAATCATTTTCTCGTACAATTTCACAGTTATATCTATTATTATTATTCACGTATGGGCCCTGGTGGACAACGTGAAGTACAATTAGACGCGTTTGTTGTCATTAGCCTTGCTTTGCGCCCATACTAATTTCATTCTTTCGCTATGAGCGTTTTTCCTTTCATCAGACCAAGTTGTTCCAGTCTTCCTACATTTTTCACTCTGGCCAACCTCCCAAACGTTAACCTTGTGTTTGAAAAAGCCTCTATCCTGAATTTCACATTGTGTAATATTTGCTGATCTTAGATCCTCTTTAATTGCAGCAATCCATTTAATTATTTATACTTTAGCTCTACTCCTATTTTCATAAAATTCGACTATTTGTCTAGTTAGCCTATTCGGATTCATCCGTTTTATGTGTCCGTAACACTTAAGTCTTCTTTTTCTCATATCGCAATGTATATCCGTGTATTGTTTGATTTCTTGGTTTTCTCGAAGTCAGTATGTTGTGCCATTTATTTGTTTGGGACCTAAGATTGTTGTTATGATTTTTCTTTCCTTCTTTTCAATGTCGTCGATGTTTCTCTTTCTATTCAAAATGAGCGTTTCTGTCCCATATAGACATTCTGGTTTAATAACTGTGTTGTAATGTCTCAATTTTGTGTTTTTAGATATGAATTTTTTGTTGTAAATTTTTTGTGTAAGCCTCAATGCCGTTTCCATTTTTTGACATCTACCCTTATTAGCCGCTTTTTCAACCCATTTTCCATGATCATTTCACTCAAATATTTGAACTGAGAGACTCGTCTGATGCTACCATATTTTGTTTTTAGAAATGGTGTTCTTAGTCTGTTGCAGGTCATGTATTGTGCATTTTCAAAGGAAATTTGGAGTCCTACCTTTTTTGCTGTTTCTTTTAGGATTTCAATCTTTTTTGTGCCGTTGATATATCTTGCGCCAAAATTGCTAGATCATCAGCAAATGCCAGACAATCTATTTTGATGTTGGTTCTCCCCAGTTTAATAAGCTGATCAATATTCAGGGCCGACTTTTTTTCACGCCACTCCTGTATTACTTTTTCTAGAACATAGTTAAATAAGAGTGGCGTGAGTCCATCCCCTTGTCTTACTGCAGTTTTAATTTCGAAGGGCTCTGCGATGTCACACATGAATTTAACTTTTGACCTTGTTTTAGTTAATGTAGCTTTAATAATTGCCAACGTTTATAGATCTAGTCCTTGTTCTTTCAAGATTTGGAATAAAGATTCGCGATCAATATGCTTTTTTGAAATCCACACATGTACAGACGAGATTTTTATTGTACAGTTTTTAATGTCTTAGGATCAAATTTAGATTCAGGATCAGTTCAGGGTAGGATCTGCCCAGTCGAAAACATGCTTGATGTTCACTAATTTTAGGTTCTAACTGTCCCTGTGCACTGTCTAGTAGACATTGAGATAGAATCTTGTAACAAACTGGGAGAAGAGATATCCCTCTGTAGTTGTTTACATCCGTTCTATCTCCTTTCTTGTGTAGTGGATGGATTAGAGCATCTCTCCAATCTTCCGAAATCCGTTCGGTTCGCCAAATTTCTTGTAGAATTTTGGTTATTTCCTTGATTGTACCTGGGCCAGCGGATTTCAAAATTTCAGCAGTGATTCCATGTTCACCAGAAGCTTTGTTATTTTTAAGTCGCTTGATTTGCCTAATTATTTCATTCTCATTCGGTGGTAATGAATCTGGGTTTGTTTGTTTAGGGTTTAGTGTTGGTAATTTATTTAAGGGCTCAGCACAGTTTAGTAGTTGTTCAAAATATTTCGCAAGTTCTTTGCAATTGTCTTGGTTATTTAAAGTTAATTGTCGGTTTTCCTTTTGGAAGCAAAGACTTTGGGGTTGATAGCGTGTTAATTTAGTTTTGAATGTTTTGTAAAAGTTTCGGGTGTTATTTTTTTTTTTAATCTTTTTCTATTTCATTAAGTTGATTATTTTCATATTTTCTTTTAGTTTGTCTAATTAGTTTCGATGTTTCTTTTCTTACTTTCAAAAAGATGTTATAATTTATTGCTGTTTTTTGACTGTTCCAATCTTTAAATGCTTTACTTCGGCTTAATACTGCTTGCTCGCAAACTTCATCCTACCACGGATGTTTTCTACGTTTTTGTAAAGAGACCAACTTTAAGGCTGTTTTAATAATTTTTTGTTTCAATTGCCAGTTCTGTGCTGGTTGTTTATCAAGCTCTGCTGTTAGGATTGGTTTTATTTTCGTAGGGTCAAACTTTGGTATTAGCAGTCTCTTTTGAGTAAGTTCTTGAGATTTTAAGCTAAGTTTGATTCTACTCAAGTAGTGATCCGTGTCTATGTTAGCTCCTTTCCTAACTTGAACATTCAAAATCTCTTTATAATTGGGGTACGAAATGGCAACATGGTCAATTTAAAATTTACCTATGTACGTGTTTGAGCACCTCCAGGTCTTTTGTTTTGTTATTTTCTTCTTAAAATGGGTTGACATTATTTTTAAGTTAAACTGTCAACATAGTTCAACCAATCTTCTACCATTTTGATTAGTCCATTTATGAGCAGGAAAACTGCCGTACAATTTTCTGTACTTTATCTCTTTCCCTAATTGGGCGTTGAAATCACCTAATAAGATTTTTACCTGGTTAGAGGGAATTTTAGAGATAGTCTTTCCCAGAATTTCCCTGGACTTATTTGCTTTTTCAGGATTAGATTTATTTTCTTCATTAACTGGGAGGTCTGCATTGATTAAAGTATAGTTTTTGTTAGCACACTTGAGGGATAGTGTCATAAGTCGATTATTTACCGGCTGGACATTAGTTATAGAACCAAGAATGTTTCTTGAGATAGCGAATGCAACAAGGAGATGTGGTGTATTTTTGAGTATTCGTTTGTCTGTTTTACTTTTAAAAAGTCTGTAGTTGCCGAATTCTAAGGAGTTATCATCTGTCAACTGGTTTACTGCAAAGAAAAAATTTGGATTTTCTGCTGATTCATATCTATTAATAGTATTTATACTGTCAAATAAAGGGTTGATATTACTAAATTCTTGTAAATCGAATAAAAAGTCTCTATAACAGGTACACGGCCACTTATTCCATAATAGGGTTTCTCTTTTGAATTTTGAAACTCCAGAATTCTCGACTAGGAATTCACGGAAATTTTCGAATTTTCGAGGCATTTCTAAAACTTTTAAAAATCATAAAATTGTCAATTAAATGCACAATGAAAATTGCGCTTATTAACAGTCATCAAGATTTATTATTTATTCAGTCTTGTTTAAATAGAAATTTTAATTACTTACACATTCTGTTTATAAACTAACTAAATTAAACTTTGAGTATCTTCCTATAATACTTTTAATTTGTCTTTTTCTTAAAATGTAGGTACTTTGAATATCTATCTTAGCTTCCTTCTTGAGGTAAGGATCTTCATAAGAATTATTTAAATAATTAATTATTTCATATATTTAGTATTAGTATTACATTAATTAATTAATATAATTAATTATCAATTAATTAATTAAATAATAATTAATTAATATATGTTATTAATTTGCAGCTATGCCACAGTAAACGGCCGCAACAACAGTCAGACTGCATGACCGTTTGTATCCCGTTTAACTTCGGGTAAGTACCAGGTATAATCGAAAAATAGTGAAGTGGGCTCGCGGAGAAAAGTATTAAAAACAATGAAAGTTCACCCGCGCTCCACGTGCATGTGATTGCAGCTACCATTCGACATGGCCGATTTATATGGTCAACTGATGACGGCTTAAGTCCAGAAACCGGTCTTGGGAGCTTTAGATGGCAGATGAAGGAATGGCAAAAAAGCACCAACGTGGAGCGTGGATGAACTTTCATTTTTTTTAAATAATATACACATATGTCCTAAAGCTAGGAATATTTACAAATGGGATATCTACACCTATGAAACTCGTATATCTTCACCTATGATATTGTGATGGATATTTATATTAGACCGTTTTTAAATGAAAATAACAGAAACATTGTTTTTCTGATAACACAGGATTTCCGATTTTTGCCCATTCCGTTGATACTGGTATTCACACATTATTTCAGTTCTTTTTCAATTCTCAATCAATCCGTTTAAAAATACCTAGAAACCTGATATATCAATTTAGTAGGTCAAGAGTAACTGCTTTGTTACAACAGGGCTTTAATCAAAGTGATAGGTAAAAAATTATGCATAACAGCTGCACAAGACCGGCAGATATCAATGATAGCTCGAAAAAATTGTCTTTAATCTACAAATGGTATATCAAGGGAGCTTATTAGGCTTGAAGGGGTAAACGTTTCACGGCAAACGATAACACGCAGACTGAAAGGTAAATTTGTATCATAGAAGACATTTACGTGTCCCAAACTCACCCTTCAACAAAAAAAATGTAAGATTGCAATGGGCTCGAGAAATGGTGGATCATAATCGTAGCAGGCATAAGCTGATGTTCTTCTATAAGACAAGAATTGGCTTGGTTTCTGATTCATGAAGAACATTAGTTTGAAGAGCTCTAGGTCGACAAGCCCAACTAGAAACAGTGCAAAGTCGTATCTCATTTGAAGGTGGGAGCGTGATATTTTGGGCGGTATACGAACACCTCTATTGGTCCTGGAGAAAAGAATCATTAGCACTGTGTCCATCGAGGAAGTTTTAAATCCTATTGTGCGTCTGTTCCGAGGCGCAATGGGCCACGGATTTGTTTTCATGGATGACACCGCATGGATCATCGAAAAGCAGCAGTACACAATTTTCTTGAAGAGATAGAAATGATGAAGTTAAAGTGGCCAGCAAATTACCCTGATATGAATGTCATTTAACATGCTTGGTACCTCTTACCCTGCGAGAACTAAAATATGCTGCTCGTGAAGAATCGGAGAGAATTTCACAAGCCCAAATTGAACATTTAATCGACAACATGCCAAATCGTCTACAGGCATGCATACAGACCCACAGAGTGCTTACTGCACAGAGTGCAGAGCGCTTATTGCTTATTATTTTTAGTGAAAGTTGTTCTTTTTATTTTTAAATTATTTTTGAAGGCAATTGGTACATTGTAATTTTTTTAATCATCCACTAGGCATATTTTAAGAGAAATATTAACAAATAAAAAAACATTACATACAATTTTACATTATACGATATTACAAATATATTATATTACAAATAGTATATTATATATAAATAAGTAAAGTATATTATATACAATAAAGTAATATAATAATAATACAAATAGTATATATACGATATTACAAATATTATGGCAGTAATTCTATTTTACACTGTAGGTTATGATCAACAAATTTGACGTTTTTCCAATAAGCAACACAAAATAGAACAAAAACTTGAACGGACAATATAACTCGGATAGATAACACTAGTTTACACATTTTAACTTTTTATATACCCCGAAAGAAATAAGTTAACCGACCTTCCTTAAACCTAAAACTGTTAGCAGAAATATTCTAACTCTTAACATTTTTTTTCTGCAGTCAAATCATTTTTTTCAACTACTAGGTTAGGCGTGGTGACTTCGGTTTAATATTTATTTATTCGATTTAAACACGAAAAAATTTTTACACGAAAATATTTCAATCGTCCGACGCCTCGGAACAGCTTTGGACAATTCGAAACAGCCTCATACTTGAGGTACACGATCAATGCGAAGCTGGAAATGTTGCACGATTGGATTAAAATTTTCTACGCCGAATTTTGAGAACTGAAGACACATGTTTCCATATAGGTATGTTCACACTTGTTCAACTTTTGGTGGTCAAGAGGCATGCATCTATTGAAAGGTTAGATGCATGCTATGTGGAACGACAGGCATGCAAGGATACAAGAAAAAATCATTACCCATGATCAGACCAAAATGTAGCGCACCAACTCCCACCGATGTTGAGTATCTTCCGCTTGGCTTCCGCTTTCAAGTTCTAAATATAGTTTTTGCAATTATATACAAATTGAATTTAAAGTAAAGTAGTTTAATTTTATCAAATTAAATAAATATAATAAATTATATATTTAAGAACAAAAAATAAATATATAATATATTTTTTATTTTTTTAGCAAACTCCAGGGCAAGACGAAATCACAGCAGAGATGCTGAAATATATTGGAGAAATAACATAGGAAGAATTTTTGTTACTACTAAACGATATCATAATAGAAAAGAAAGTACCAACAGACTGGAATATAGGTATAATATTGCCCTTGTTTAAAAAAAGGAGATATCAAAGAATGTAAAAACTATAGAAAGATCACTATAACAAGCTTACCTGAAAAAATATTTACCAGAATAATAGAGCATACGCTGAGAGAAAAATTAAAAGCAGCATTAGATGAACCACAGCATGGTTTTAGAACGAGTAGAAGCGCATAAGATTTGATATTTATAATTAGACAACCAGGGGAAAAACTGTTAAGAAAATGAACCGAAATCTATATTTGTTTCATTAACGGGAAAAGATGATATGTCTGGAAAAGTCTAAAGAGAAGAGGAGTAGAAGAGGGAGTAATAGAAATTATCAAGGTCTTATATAACAACAAGAATAAAGTAAGAACGCATAACGATGAATCAATAGAATTTGAGACAGGAATAGGCCTAAGACAAGGCTGCGAACTGAGTCCACTGTTATTTCAGTGGGCTGTTGACGATGTTGTAAAAAATAGCAAAGTATATTGCAAGAATACAAAAATAGGTTTTAGAAAAATGAAAACAGTGACAACACAAGAATTACTGTTCGTTAATCATATGGTCCTAATGGCAGATTCTGAAAAAAAACTTCAACACAACTTACCGATATATAACAAAAAGCTAAAAAAGTAAACATTAAAATAAATATCGACAAATGCAAAACAATGGTAAATGCAAAAATAAAACAAAATTGTATTCAATGCGAAGGTAATGGGGCAAGTCAAAAGTATTTAAGCACAATAATAGATGTTAATGGAAAAATGGACAGTGAAATGAACGAAAAAATAGGATAAGCAGGCGAACTATACACCACCCTAAAAACAACATTACTGGGAAAAAGAAAGATACCGAAAGAGGTAAAAGCACAGGTGTATCAGAAAGTAGTGAGGTCATCAATGATATGCCACAGCGAATCTTGTACCTTCACAAAGAGAAACACAAATAGAATTACAGCTGCACAAATGAGATTCCTAAGCAAACTAGAGATAATTACAAGAAGGAAAAGAGTGAGAAATAGGACAGTGATGAAACAACTGGAAACGAAAGCAATAGAAAGAGCTATGAATATGAGAGATTGGCAAAACAAATCTATAAAGCTAAAACACGAGGATAAACTAAAGTTGGACGTCCAAGACTGAGATGGGAAGAACAAATTTGAAGGAAATATTTTTTTAGTATATATTTTCCTGTAGTAAATTTTAGTAATTATTCTAAATATTTCTTTTTAAAGACAGACTCTCTGTATTTTTCCTAATTTTCCGTGCTCCTATCAATACCAGTACATCAGCACTCATTCCGGCTAACATACCAATGTCAAATGTATTCATGAAATTGAAATTACACCGTTAACAGTAGGTACTTACAAAATAAAATGTTAACGTTTTAAAAAAAAGTGTTTACTGAACTCTCCAGAAATGTTGAATTAAACTAAAGCAAACATGTAAAAAGGAAGGAGGCATGCATCTTACCCTGCGCTAGAATGCATGCGCTAACGCATGCAATAGCGCATGTTGAAAGATACCAAGAGTGAAAGAAGATTCAAATTATTCAAGACCTGTTGCCTCCGGAAAATAATTAATAAAATTGACGGCTTCGGATTATTTTTATGCAGATTTTTTAATGAAAAGTTTTACATAAATAAGCCCCAAACCATACAACATCCGTGCTGAAATCGCAGCATTACCACCAGATATGTTGAAAAATTTTGGAAAATGTATTAATAAGGGCACAAACTTACATTGCTGTTTAAAAGCTGATATATGATTAACATAATTTTCAAAAATTAATAGACATATTAATAGACATATAAACATATAGAAAAAGACAACGTGTTGCCTGCCCCACCCGTTAGTTAAAACTTTGTAATCTTTTAAATCATCTCACAAATTTAATATGATAGCTTCAATTAAAACCATTCCTGTTCAAATATAGGAATTTTACCCAGTTCATAGTCTAACGAAAAAAATTATCTCTTAAAAACCGTTTATTGATAAAGATTAATAAAAACGAATTGTTGAAAAACATCAACTAACAAAACAGCTTCAAATATTCAATAGCAATAAAAACACGCAGAATAGAGACTTGAATAAAAAAAAGCAATGAAAATAAAAAGTGCATTACAATAAACATATTTTGTTTTGATTACCTGAATAAACCTACAGCCCCATTTTATAAATGGGGCTTTTTACACATGTATATATATGTGTATTAATATAAGTTGGCTACTGCATGTAAGTCAATGCAACAATTATGAAAATATATTACGAAAAAACTGTAGGTCAAGAGTTAACTAGTCCAACAAATTACCTTTTGAAAATGTTCTTCAGTAATCCTTTAAAACATAGTTTATCACAAAACGTCAATAAACAAAACAATATCGTTTATCAATAGAAAATACCACCATATACGATTTCACCAGGTCAGATTACTCGTAGATACCGTCAGATGAGGATCGTCACCGAACGCGGCGGGAACTCCTAGTGCAGCCGTTATCAGGGCCGATTACGCGGTAACTGGCGTCGGCGGCCTCAACGGCGCGCAGCTTTGACCCTGGGATAGCGCGGAGTCGACGCCTTCGACGACGACGACGACTACGACGGCGAGGAGGACGGAACAGGCCGATGCTGCTGCGGCTGCAGCCCGTGCAACGAGATATAGAAATGCCCTCGATGCATGTGTACATATGGTTTCAAGGACAGCCGCTCCGCGGTTGATCGAGATGGACTGCGACGTTGCCGTTACTGATCGGTTGTTAGTTTTGCGAGGCTTTCAAACAATTCACCAATATTACCGATATATCAATAATAGAAAATTACGTATATCCGACTGTTATACTGCTTAATAATTAATAAAAACATTTAAAAACCTAAACATTTAATTATATATATATATATATATATATACATATATATATATATATATATATATATATATATATATATATATATATATATATATATATGTATATATATATATATATATATATATATATATATATATATATATATATATATATATATATATATATATATATGTATATATATATGTATATATATATATATATATATATATATATATATATATATATATAGATATATATATATGTATATATATATATATATATATATATATATATATATATATATATATATATATATATATATATATATATATATATATGTATATATATATGTATATATATATATATATATATATATATATATATATATATATATATATATATATATATATATATATATATATATATATATATATATGTATATATATATGTATATATATATATATATATATATATATATATATATATATATATATATATATATATATATATATATATATATATATAAAGCACATAAAGTCAGTCCTCAAACAAAATGGATATGAAATAAACCACCATCAAAAAAGTTATAAATAAACAAATGAATAAAGGAAAGGGTAGAAGAGAAAATGCAGAACTCGTTAAAGG
>JARFXV010001025.1:35000-295000 GCA_031761425.1 Cosmopolites sordidus | reverse complement strand
TTCAGAATTTGTAAAATCCGAATGTTTGTAGAGATTATGAGAAATAAAGTTGGTCGGTCAGGATAATTTTCTATTGTTAAACAAGAATATAAGTTCCTAAAATGCAAGAATAATTACACTATGGAATTTCAGGTGTTTTATAACACTCACATAAAGTATTTTTATTTTTAAACACTGTTTTTGTTATACGAATTTTGTAATGATATTTGATTGTACTTATCTACTCTCATTATGAAAACAATGTTCTTTATTTCCAGTCGCCCATAGTTTTTTTGTGAGAACTAGATATTCAACTTCACCTCATATACGTGTTTATATTTCAATAACTTCATTTTTGAAGTTTAATAGCTATCATAGCAAACAAATTTAAATTTATTGATATATGTTAAGGCTGTACATATGCTACGAAAGTGTTTAAATCACCCGGATAGTTTTTGTTATGTATATGGAGAACTAACTTTTACCTCTCAGCGTCGAAATTTCACATAATTAGTAACTAAACCTTATTTGGGTTAATTTGGTTTTCCTCTGCGCCATCTACATAAATTCTGGGTCTCACGTATCTGCTGTGTATCATGTGTAAGACTTCTGCTGGGTGGGGCTAAGGGATCTAGACATATGCCCTTTTCTGTGCCAATGATTTGAATGGAACCAACATATCACATAAGTGATTGTTATTTTTGTTTGAGTGCTATAAAGGGTATCACAACAAATTCGAAACACACCATAAAGAACCCAGACCTATCATCTGCAAAAGACCAATCCCACATAGTGCCGAATTGCCTGTGCCAACACCTCCAAATCTATTAGCAACACAAGAAGCTGCTGCTAGTCAAGACGATATCTTAGAGACGAGACAGAGTGTGACCCAACTTAAGAACCAAGTACTTACACTTATTAACACAAGGTGACATAAATGGTTTTATACGTGATTTACATTTATCTAAAAAAACAGGCTGAGCTTTTAGAAACTATATTAAATATCTGGAATCTACTTTCTTCCAGTGTCTTATTTCCCCATCGCGACGTTGAACTGAAACTTTATTTTTCTCAAGTAGATAGTCTGGTCTATTATAATGATATTCATACACTAACGAATCTGTTAAATTTTGATATACGATTCAGGTCACTGTCGGTTGTTCATTGACTAATCAACAACTAGTTTGAAAGCATTGTTGCTACAGAACGGAAACATACTTCCTTCAGTACCTATATCCATGGTTCTAATATGAAAGAAACCTACGAAAATATGAAATTCCTTCTGGAAAAGATTGAATACAGTAAATACTCTTGGAAAATGTGTGGAGATTTCAAAGTCATTGCTCTTTTGCTGGGAGTGCAGCTTGGTTACACAAAATATTGTTGTTTTATTTGCGAATGGGACAATAGGGTTAAAAAATCACTATATAAAGAAAAAGTGGCCCAAGCTTAAGTTACATTTTCCAGAATAGAAGACTGTTAAAACTTCACTTCTAGTGAACTCTGAAGATGTACTTTTACGACCCTTGCATATAAAACTCGACCTCAATAAAAAAAATTGTAGAAGTGATTGACAAAAATGGTAGTGGATTTTTATATCTGAAAGAGAAATTCCCCAAAAATTAGCGACGCAAAAATTAAAGACATGAGGACATTTGTAGGTCCTCAACTAATGAAGGATTACAGTTTTGAGCAAAAACTGAATGATCTTGAAAAATCCGCCTGAAAATGTTTTGTTAATGTCATAAAAACTGTTTGGGTAACCACAAGGCAGAAAATTACTCATATAAAGCTTTGGGATGCAATATGTCCTTGAAGATACATATCCTGGACTCACATTTGGATTTTTTCCTGAAAACCTGAGTGCTGTGAGTGATGAATACGGCGAGAGACTCGACCAGGATATTTCCGTTATAGAGATGCGATATCAGGGGAAATAGAGTCCTGGGATATTAGCAGATTACTGCTGGAGATTGAAAAGGGCCCTAACGGAATCTAAGAACTCGCGAAAATCGCAAATATTTTATATATGTGGATAATTGTGTGTAGTGTAAGTGTATTTTCGTATATTTTTTATAAAAATATATATGACGTGTTGACTTTTTTCATTAATATATTTTTGTTAGGTGGCGGTTGTACTATTTAAATTAGACAAACGTTTTAAAAATACTTTAATCTAAAATAATAGACTAGTGTAATTGGATTTTGAAGTAACAGGAATTACAACTAGTTGGTGAGCATTATCTCAACCAACTTTTGCTGAGTAATACGTTGTTAGTCATAATCTGGTACTGAAGTTTCTCTGAAAATATTATTTCTATGTATGTATAATTACGTTCATAAGTTTTCATCCTTAAACTTCTTTAAACATTAAATAAAAATAATTCAGGGTACTGCGCATTGATAACGATACGAAATGCCCAAATAAATCAATGAGACTGATTGTGCAGCATTCGATCTGGCAAATCTGTTGGCTTCCTTTATGGAGGGGAAGCAGACTAACATCTGATTCGGCTTCAGTAATAGGTTCCTTAGTGGTTCGTAGTCCCTTAGTGGTTCGTAGCAATTATTTTCGTGAATAAAATGCTTCTAGTGTGTTCTGAAAATGAGTGACAACCATTTCGAGCAACGGTACCCTATCAAGTTTTGTTTCAGACTTGAGACTCAGACAATGAGGGTTATTTTCAATCCCCCCAAAAAGTCAACACATTAGTACAAGTATATTCAGGCCAAAAGTATCATATGATAGCTAGTAGCCGAGACCATAATCTATACATTTTAATATTTATAGACACTTGTCAATTTTTGTCTTTTTTTACATAAGCCACATGTGTTAATAAAGTCATTAACAATTTCTGACACGAATTTGACCCACATTCAGTAGGTAATTCATAAAAATAAAAACGATAGAGTAATAAGTACATCAACGAGAGTGAAATTATGAAGATAACATTCCTGACATACTTTCTGTCAAAAAAAGTGCCGGGAATTGATCATTTGAAAAGCCCGCTTAAGGGATTGCTAAGTTGACACAACTGTCCTCTATACTAACGCGGAGTTTGAACTAGATCTGTCATTTAGTTTGTTTACAGTGCTTGATTTTGTCAGTTCATCTCAAGTGTGGTTTGCGAATTTTACAACGGATAAAAACATCGAACAAAGAATTTGTATTAAATTTTGTATTGTAAATGTAATTTCATGTGCCAAGAAAATATTGTAGAAGGCTTACGGTGAATCAAATTTATCAAAAACACGTGCATATGAGTGGTATAGTGCATTCAAAAGTGATCGAGATGTACTGAAAGATTTGCGTCGCTCTGGTCAGCCATCAGCGTCTTAAAGTTAACATCGCTAAAGTCTTCACTGGTGACTTCAATGATGACTGAAAATCGTAATTTAAGTTTGAGAACGATAGCCGCTGATCTTTCTGTGTTGCCGCTCGACTAGTGCCGAAAAACCTGAATTTTCTTCAGAAACTGAATGGCGCAAAGGTCGCTGAAGACATGCTAGAACGAGTCAATTCCAAGCCCACATTCATAAAACGCATTGTAACTGGTGATGAGACATGGGTATACGAGTTTGACATGCAAACCAGTCAACAAGCTTCGGAATGACGCTTTCCAACTGAGCTGCCACTGAAAAAAACACGTCAAAGTCGATCAAAAGTTAAGATGATATTGACTGTTTTCTTTGATTATCGCGGTGTTGTGCTCTCGGAATTTTTGCCAGAAGGTCAGACGGTAAAAAAAGAATATTATCTGAGCGTTATGTGGCCTTTGTGAGAGCAAATTCGTCGATAAAGGGCAGATTTATTGAAAGAAAACTCGATTATTGTTTTCTTTTCTGGCCAAAAAATCAACAAACACCATCGAATAACCACTGTATTCACCTGATATGGCTCAATCCGACTTCCTTCTCTTTCCTAAACTCAAATTACCACTTCGAGGCATCCGTTTTCAGTTGATAGAAGGCATAAAAGAGAATTCGCGGCGAGAGCTGAAGTCGATTCCGGAAAATGGGTTTAAAAAATATTTAACAATTGGATTATTCGTTGACATAAGCGTATTATTTCGGAAGGGGCCTACTTTGAAGCCGATACAATAAATTTGGATAAATAATAAACATTTTGTGTTTTATTGACCAATTCACGGAACTTTTTTGACGGAATGTATATGCATTAGGCTCTACTTTCTTGAAATGTAATTGTTGCAATCGTTATGTGATATATAAATAGTTAAGCCATTTCTGTATCAGAATCAGCTTTTATCAGAATTCAATATATATTATTTAAAATCAAAAATCTACTACAACTCTAGGTATTTATATAAATATTTGCGATATCTATTCCATGTGTATCTATGTTTCTATTATTTTATAGCCGTACCAGTGTGTTTTATAGCGTCAAAAACCCATAAACAACCTTCAGACTTCATATCTCGTATCGTTTTCTTTTTATTCCGAATTAGTAGATCGTAAAATATGGAATTTGGGATTTTTTACGAGTTGTAAAAGTCGCACGACCTATTCGAAAAAAAAATTGTCAACGAAATGGTCGCGATTTAGTGGCTTTTTCCAAAAAGGATTAACAAAAAATGTCAAATGTTTTCAAAGAAGACTTCGTATCTAGAAAATGTAACCGTTAGACAAGGTTCGTTCGAAAAGTTCTCGGCTTGACACACAGATAGTGCAAGTATGATCAAATGACTATGATATTTGTCAAGTCTGGCCCGTTAGATTTTGTGCCGCGAAGATTCAGACGCGTACGTTTAGATGCTTGTTTGTGGTGATCAAGTAAAGCAAACAAGTTGACATTTTCTAAAAAATAAGTAAAGAAATTTATTTAGTGGGGTTTAATCACAACGGACATAAAAATGAATTAGATTCCACTTTAAAGGATTATTTCCTTTCATTTTCAACCGTAAAAACGTGGGCTACTAAATTTAAATCTGGTCATTCATTCTCTGAAGATGACGCAGGCTTTGGACGCCCAAAATCTGTTACGATCGACAAAATTGTCACAAATGAAAGTGTGCGAGCTTGCTAATATTGTAAATATCTCAATAGACAGTATTCAAGATATCTTACATAGTGTTTTGGGAATAAAAAAGCTTTTCGCTTGATGATATCGCGTTTCTTAAGAATAAGTTGTAAAAATCGGACGACCTATTCGAAAAAAAAAATTGTCGACGAAATAGGCACGATTCAGTGGCTTTTTCCAAAATGATTCACAAAAAACGTCAAAGGTTTTCACAGAAGACTTCGTATCCGGAAAATGTAACCGTTAGACGAGGTTTGTTCGAAAAGTTCTCCACTTGACACAGAGATAGTGAAACTATGACCAAATGACTATGATATTTGTCAAGTATGACTCGTTAGATTTTATGCCGCGAAGTTTCAGACGCGTACGTAAAAATTACTATCAAAACATCGTCATTTTTAGTATTGAACATTGCAGAGCCGGACCAGAATAAAAAAAATGAATTTATACGATGCTACATCGTAAATTCTATTAAACAGATTATACGGTTAAAAAATAACACACAGTCTTATTCACTGCAAGATAAATTACGATGTTACTATAGTAATGTAAAAAAATGATATAGTAAAATTTCATCTCATATTTTTTTATTGTTAAATCTAGAAAATACGTATAATAATAATGTAAAAAAAAAATTATGTATAATAAAAGAAATTTTTTTAACTACATTCTAAAATAATGTTATTTGTTCGACATATTTTTTTAAATGTATCGTTTGGAAATATTATAATAATTATTAATTAACTTAACTTTATATGTAATAATAGCTAGTTTTCAGGTAGTATGTTTCCTTTATTTAAATCGAGGTTGTCAACTTTCGATATTTCGTCGCTTGCATAGGACTCCTCTTCACCAGAGTGCGGAAAATACTAAAATTATTATAATTTTAGTCTATAATATTATTGAGTTTAATTACATCAACCGAGCTTTATTTTAATTTTTAGCTTTATTTTAATTAATAGTTACAAGGAGCATAACGGCCCAATAAATGAAGTTGATTAATAATAAAATGTAATTGTTATTATCCAATTTGTTTTCGCTGTACCCTTGCCTTTCAATCTACACAGCCGGAATGGAAATGTGCGAACAGTCACGCGCAGTTTTAGTATATGTGTTGGTTGAGGAAACAAAGACTAGATCTCTTTTACTTATACATAGTATACGTGTATATTCACTTGCACTCACAGGGAAAAATTTCCAACGCTATCATCATGCTTTACTACAACTTACATTGTATTCTGTAAAAGGATCATTTTTACAATGCAATATCGTAATTTTTTGTTATTTACTACAGAAATCTGTAGTTGTAATTACGATGTTTATGTCGTAAAAATTCGTATGTAAATAGTAAATTTTAAAATGTAAAATTACGAAGGTATAGATATTGAAAGTCTGCTCCTGAATTACGATGTAACTACCGTAATTTTTCGTATATTTTTTTCAATGCGTTTAGTTGAAAAATGAGTAAATAAATTTATTTAGTGGGGTTTAACCACAACGGACATAAAATGGAGTTAGATTCCGCTTTAAAAGTTTCTTTCTTCGTTTTCAACCATAAAAACGTAGGGTACTGATTTTTTTAATTTTATTACTGGTCATACATTCTCTGAAGATTATGGAGGCTTATGACGGCCAAAATATGCTACGATCGACGAAATTATCACAAAAACCCACAGTGATGTACTAAATGATCGCCGAATAAAGGTGCGCCGAATGAGCTTGCTAACATTGTAAATATCTCGATGGACTGTATTCACTACATGTTATAGGATGATTTATCGCATTTCTTAACAATAAATTGTAAAAGTCAGACGAGCTATTCGAAAAAACAACCTTGTCAATGAAATAGGCACGATTTAGTGGCATTTTCCAAAACGATTCATAAAAAATGTCAAAAGTTTTGGCAGAAGACTTCGTATCCGCAAAATGTAACCGTTGGACAAAGTTCGTTCGAAAAGTTCTCCGCTTGAAACAGAGATAGAGCAAGTATATCAAAATGACTATGATATTTGTCAAGTATGACTCTTTAGATTTTGTGCCGCGAAGTTTCAGACGCGTACGTTTAGTTGCTTGTATGGGGTGATCGAGAAAAACAAACATTAATTTTTTGAAACTTTCGGTGTAAAACAGTAAACTCAAAGAGATTTACCACTAAACACTGAAACACTTTTTTTAAAGTTCTCAACGCATTTTTCGCTAACCATGGTAGCATTATCACGAGATGATTTAATATATCGTATTCACTACATTTTACATCGTGTTTTGGGTATGAAAAAGCTTTTCGCTTGATGGTATCGCATTTCTTAACAATTGACCATTCCAATGAACACTACTACTGAGCTTATTCGATCTTTTATAACAGTAGATGAAATGTGGATTCACCATTATATCAAAATGAAGTAATAACTCAAACAAGGGATGGAACAAGGTGAAACGGCACTAAAAAAGTGAAAATGGTTCCAATTCTACGAAAAGCCATGGGTACGGTTTTCTGGTATTTTTGTGGTGTGATGGTCATAATCTACCTGACAAATTGCAGAACCATATCGGGGAGTGTTAACCTATGTTTCGAAATTTTATCACATACATCTTATTTGCCGGATTTAGTTCTCAACTTTTTCCAAACCTAAATTTCACTCTGACTCAGTCCAAAGGTTCACTCCAAATAACGAGGTCAAATTTGAGACGACTGTAAATTTTCCAATTGTTTGCAAGAGTTGAATAAATCATATTGTACTGAGGATATTAAAAAGTTAGAACGCCACTGATGCAAATGTATTGAATTGCACAGAGACGAACTTTTTTAGAACATTTTTAAAAATCCCAAATAATGAGTTTTTTTGTCAGGCCCAGAATTTTTCGAACGCCTTTCGAATATTACTCCAGTTAATTCATGGCCCTTACGTTTCATTGTTACAACTTATTCGAATTTGATTTTTTCTCGCCACATAGTTTAAAATGGAATCTTTAAGCTTCAAGACGAAATATAATAACAAGTCTACTGAAATTAATACAATCTGAAAAATCAATTGTAAACGCGATACCGTTCGAAAAGCAATATTTGAAGCACTGCGTTCTTCAAAAGAGTTGTAAGAAGTCTAAAATTTTACAACCAACTTTTTTCATAAAAAAATGTCAAGGGTAGTCAGAAAAAACGAGAAACAGATTAACTACCTAATATTGAAATAAACTACTTAATATTAAAATAATTAATGACCAAAAAATTAAAAATACGAATACGCATCCATAACACAGGTCAACAATTTTTTTTTTGGGTTTCGGTTCTAATGCTTGAATTCTGATTCTAGACATCGAAAAATACTTAAATTACCATTTTTAGCTTTTTAAGTTTGCTTTTGTCTGATTTACGTCGATAAGTAAGTTTTAAAGATTTTAATTGATTTTATGAGCAACAGGTGGCAGCACTTTGATCAACCCGATAACAAATTGCATATTATTTATGAAGGGAACAGTAGTGAGTATTTGCTTGTCTATCAAACCTGTAACAATCGCCCTTGAGTATTACTAAGTTAGAAAATGGTGCCATTCTGTTTTATTTGCGGTGAATTTATTAAAGTAAGAAGCAAAAAATTTGCTTTGTTAACAAATTTGAAGCTTTGCGAGGCTATGAAGTCTATTTTAACCTCAAAATCCGGAATCAAGATAAAACTGGGTTTGGTTTGGCCTTTAGAAGGTAAAAAACTAAAATTTCGAATTTTAAAAAATTCGAAAAATTCGAAAAAAAAACTTAAATGACATTAGTGATTTTCGTTATTTCTAGTATGGTATCGAGGAGAAAAACGACACATGAAGTTTGCAGTGCCAAGACTTTGGCGGGAGCCTAGTGATCATGTGCAAGACTGTTATTTTTGTATCGTTAATCCAAGTAAGATCTGATAAAAATGCTGAAAAGATTTTTTATCCTGATCTTCTTTCAATGTCTTCTCCGATACCTTATGATGAAAATTTTCCCGTTCCATCTCGTTCAGAATAAGATAACTTAAGTTCCAGTACACAGAATCCAGTACACCGCTTACCTGCACTGATGGTAGTGAATTCATGATAAAGTTACAGGGTTTTGGACCACATTTCATCAGCTCAACAGAATTTAATGATTTAGTACGAGACCTAAAATTATCCAAGAATAAAGCAGAGATTTTAGGTTCACGATTGAAACAGTTGAATTTACTTGAAGATGATGTGAAAATAACTGATCAAAGAGAGCGCAATAAAAGTTTTCATGTTCTTTCACCAAAGAAGCCGGACTTTGTTACTGTAAGAGCGTGACTGATTTGTTCAAGGAAATCGGAATACCATACATACCTTCTGACTGACGGCTTTTCATCGATAACTCTTCAAAAAGCTTAAAAGCAGTTCTTCTTCACAATAGAAACTTAATCCCTAGTCTTCCCGTAGCACATTCTGTAATGCCTAAGGAAAATTATGACAGTGTGAAAATGGTACTGGAAAAGTAAACATATATAGAATACCTTGGGAATACAAGGCGGGTATACTAAATACCCTTATCACCTTTACTTATAGGATAACAGAGCAGATCCAATACATTACCAGCGGCGTATATAGCCTGATCGAGTCGAATTTCAGTTAGGAAAACATAATGTGAAGTCGGAACCAATTGTAGAGTCTAATAATATATTGGTGCCGTCGTTACATGTAAAATTAAGTGAAAGCTCCAATTTGTGAAAGCTCTGGATTCAAATTCTAAAGCTTTTGAATATTTAATTTTTTGGGGATTTTTTCCCCAAATTATCTAAAACTAAAGTTAAAGCGGTTATTTTCGTCGGACCACAAATTATGAGCAGTGATGATTTCATAGAATTCCTCAATGCTCAAGAAAAACAAGCCTGGGAGGGTCTTAAAGTAGTTGTTAATTGTTTTCTTGGAAACAACAGAGCTGACAATTATGAAGAATTGATTAAAACTATGCTTGAAGGATTTCAAATTATGGGCTGCAGAATGTTCAATAAACTTTATATGCTACATTCTCACCTGTGCTAATGTTTCTCACAATTCTTGAATTAAAAAGACTCTGATCAACAAAAACTTTTCTAATCGTAATTTAAAATAAAATTATATAAAAATCAGAATTTTTTCTTAAAAATTCGAAAAATTGCTCTACTTCTACAAAAGCAAACTTTGATCAGAAAAATTATTTTTTCCTTTATTTGTAACGCAGGAGAAACCAAAATTTCACATGCAGAAGCTAGACCAAGAAATCGTGTCAACCGATGTAATCTCTGATTTCTGAAGATTTGGTTCGTGATGTGGACAATAACATTCGAGAGAACCGACGATTCACAATTTCAAAGTTATCAAGTAAATTTCCACAGGTTTCAAGGTCAGTTTAGTAGGCCATTATTTGAGAGAAACTGAATTCTCGAAAATTGTGTTCTCGGTGGATTTCAAGACTGCTTTCTGACGATCACAAAACAAAGAGATTGGGCTGTGCTTTTTCATTTTTGACTCAATACAATCAGGAAGGAGATGAATTATTAGACCACATCGTTACAAGAGATGAGACTTGGGTATCTCACATGTCTTCTGAGCCAAAGCAACAATCAATTAAATGGCGATACACATTGTCGCCAACCAGAGTGAAAGCCAAACAGCCAATTTCAGCACGTCAGATCATGACAACTGTCTTTCCGGACAGGAAAAGGATTTTGTTAGTAAATTTTATGCCGAGAGGCACAACAATCAATTCTGGTTCATTGTGTCACCTTGAGAAAACTCTGGCATATCATACAAAAGAAGCGTCGTGGATCCATAAGAATACAAGGCCACATGTTTCTGCACAAACACAAGGTCTAATCAGGTCTTTTAGATGGAAAGAGCCGGATCATCCATCTTACAGTCCAGACCTTGCACCCAGTGATTTTCACTTGTTTTGAGTACTTAAACGAGTTCCTTGATGGTCAACGGTGTAACTACGATGAAGGAGTTAAAACTGCAATCTTGGATTGGGTTTCTTCATAGGCGGTAGATTTCTTTGAAGTCGGAATTCCAAAATTTGTTGAGAGATATGACAAATGATTTAATGATATTTATAGTATTTTTCTTCTAACCAAAAAACAGACCTTATTTAAAAAATATACCTCGAAATAAGAAGAAAACAGCAAACCCAGATATAATACCGAGAATATAAAACAGAAATATTTTACACTATGAAGAAAAAAGAGTGCCATATAACAAAAAAATATTTGAAGCAATTAAATATTATGAAAAAGTGTTCAGAATATAGTAATGGAGAATGAAAGCGCAGCCGTAAGAGATACTGCAGTACACGTATGTTTGTTGATATTTTGTTCTTAAATCAAATATTTATATTGATTAGATATGTATGCGAGGTCTAATTTTCATCTATGAGCTTAGCCGAATACATAACAGCCATTGCTTTCAATGATATTTCGTCATTATTTTTAAAAATCCCGTAATTTGCTTTTAAGGTAGTACTCTCGGATTTAGAATTATCGTTCAGAATTTAATGAAATTTGGCATATTAGCAGATTATGGTAAGGTAAAGATCCAATTAAATTTTTGAAGAGCTACAAAGAACCACCAAAAAATATTGACATTTGAAATTTAATTCTTTTAACATTGAGCCTTATGAGAAATCAGAGGTCTTATCATATTTTACAAAAAGGACCGTTCAGATTTCAATACAAAAGGAGAAAATTAGTATTCTGATTCTCTTCCCATAATAAAAAAAACACTGGAAAACAAAAGGCGATAACAAGTTAGAAAATATTGCTGAAAAATTGATCATAAATTGTGATAAAGCTCACGCTGCTCTTCATAACGTAGTCATGTTGGATCAAAGTTCAAGACAATGTATGTAATAAAATAAAATGTTTGCATTGTTTGCCTATTGCTAATAAAAGATTAAATGTAGTAAAAGACTGTGCTTTAACCAGTGACGGTTTGTTAGGGAGACCGTTGAGGCGCCGCCCCTCCAGCATTTATCACAGTAAAAAATTTTTCAGAGCAAAACACCATATTTTATTTCCGTTCAGTTTCTTTCCTTTAACTCATTTTCTTGGTTCACCTCCTGCAGACGGTTTCAATAGCATGGAAAATAAAAAGGACGAAGGGAAAAGCAAAAAAATCTTGAGCTGCACTATTTGCTTCTACGCATCTCCTACTTTAAACCCACGAGCCGCCACTGGTTTCAACAGGTATTAAAAAAAATAGTCGATGGAAACGTGACTTACGAAATGGTTCGAGAAGCATACGAAAAAAATAAATATAATGGTTTATTAAAATTTTTAGACAAAGATGATAATGGTGCTGTGAAAGTTACCAAAGATAAAAAAACATTATAGAGAATGTTTAGTTTGCTAGAAAAAAGAAAATAAAAAAAATAACCAAGAAATCGTTATTATAAGAAATCGGTATTATAATGAAATATTATCTGTATCATTATTAGTCTTATTAGTTTTATTGGATATAACAAATATGGCTGTATTAATAAAACATCGTTCATGTTGTTTTTGATAAAAAACTTTTATGAAATCTACATTCTCATATTCTATGCATTTTTTAAATTTCGCGTGCGTTGTAACCTCTTTTACGATGTTGCCACATCTAATAAACTGGGATATAAAAACTGCATTAACTACATAATGTATTCGCTATTTACCGCACATTCTCTAAAGCTGTACTTTCAAGTATCTGAAATGTTTTATATATTATTTATTCTTATTTTCTCCTTTTTAATTGAAATCTGACCGGTACTTTTAATAAAATATGAAGACCTGTGATTTCTCATAAGGGTTAAGTTAAAAGCATGAAATTTCAAGTATCAATATATTTTTACTGGTAGCTCTTCAAAAATTTAATTGTATCATTATCGTATCATAATCTACTAATATTTCATAAAAAAGACCTACAGCTTGTATGTAACACGGCTTGTATGTAACAAACATTATTAAGATGAATTTTGAAAACATCGATTTTTTTAAACGATTTGCGATCCAGAGAATTTTAAATCTATAGAATGACTTGATTTTCAATGATTTCAAGTGAATATGCTGAGTACATCGTTGAGTAATGGTAACCAAGTCATGGTGAAAAATAACACTAAAATTTGTAAATTCTAAGAGTTTAATTATAATTTTTATTATATTTTGTTCAAATAGATTTTATATGTCCAAAAATATCGATACGACCCAAATCAGGCGAATAAATACTTTTTTCGCCAAGAAGTTGTAACTAATAATTTTATTGAAAATGCGATATAAAGTAGATTTAAAAATGTTATTGTATTAAATTAAAAATTGCTTGATCAACTTGCAAGATTCACAACGATTTTTTACCATTTTCTTCAGTTCTTGGATCATCTGATCATGGATCATTTTCAATTACGCTTCTGCCATCAAAAACTCTTACAAATCACGTAAAAACGTTCTTGTAACTCACTATTTCACTTCCATAAAAGTTGTTTCTGTGACACTTTACGAGTGAAAACGAAATGCACTTTAAATTTTCTCGAAGTGAAATCATAAATATGCTTATATTGATCAAAGATCGCACTACTTCTTGAACGAAGAATTAACAAGGTACTTTTTCCATGACACAGAATGTGTACATCAGAAATGATTGTTTTTTTTTATTGCAATGACTTTTACCAAATTAGAATTTTTTATTTTCTGCAGACTAACAACATTATATTTTTTAAACTTGAAACGAAATGTCTTAAATAAATCACAAACACCAAATTGTTTTAAATGTCCAACGCAGTTTACATAAACAACGCATTACATTACAACGGATTTAGCTAAACATGTGAGCATTATCGGAGGATGATTCAATCTAATTGTATTGAATAATGATTCAATTTAATATATGATTCTAATAAAATTGACTTATATCCCGATGATACTAACAGGTTTTTTTTTATTTGGGTTTTTCGCCACGATGTAAAACTCAAAACTACTTATTATGACTATATATGATTTACGACTTTATTATATTATTCTATCTTTTCATAATTTATAGAAATTAATATACTTTATTTTTAGGTTCGTTTTGAAAACGGGAAGAGAATGCTTCCCGAAACGTTAAGGTTAAAAGTTTGTATATTTTTTTAGAACATTTTTATATTTTTAAAATTTTGTTCGTTCCGCAAATTTATTACAAAAAAGAATCACTGAGAAATTTGTCTCCGTTTGGTTTTTTGTTTTTACCCAGTGATTCTTTATTTACATAAAAACAGATATTTTGATATTTTTGAGTTTTAGATCCTGGCGAAAAACCCAAATAAAGAAAAAATATATGAACACGCCACAATCATTCCGACATTATATCGGGTTTTGAAAATCTCTTTGAGTTTAATGTTTGACATCAAAGGTTCGAACATACCAATTGACGCATTTTGTATTTATGACGTTTGATTGGCATGAAATAAATTTTAAGCTCCACAGGGCAATGGCTTGGTTTGATCTGGTCACCTAACCAGGTTTAGATCGCGATCGATGTTGCTTAACTTCAGTTATCAAAAACTGATGTTCGACGCGATGCGGCTTGTCCTTTGGTTGGTTGATTGGCATACCTCATGATTTTTTGTACTGCTTTCTGAATGCTTGTGAACTTTTTCCAAACTTTGATTTACTTGTAAGAGAGGTTATGACCAATGTTAATGGTCATAAGTCTCTTGACTAGAATTGTACAAAATCACTTCTAGTAGGTAATATTAGAGAGAACATTTTTTCCATAAAATGGGTCTAAAATGTATATATATATATATAATTATATATACATATATATTTTCATTTTTCTTCATCAACATATCAACATTTATCAACATTATATAGCAACATTTTTCTTGGTTGCTTGACCGGGAACGATTCCCACCCATCCCTTTAACTGGATGATATATGTTGCGTCTCTCGATGTTCAGACTCTTCAGGGCACCGACATACATCATACCATCAAGAATAGGGAGACCCAATCCACAGGCAACAAGCCATGTTTTTGCTGACTTGATTGCCCGTCGGATGGCGTATATATGTAGTGTTACATTTTCATGGACTGCGTCCAATGAGACAACAGTAGCGAGTGTCACCATACACCCAACTGTTGGGTTCCACAAACTCATGTCGATTAATTCAATTAATCTCCACAACTCCTCTTACTGGGCATCTGAGAATCCACTCGTTATCGAAGACCATCATATTAATTTGCCAGAAGTCACAATGTATTGGTGGTGTTGCATCTGCAAAAAGATTAACTGGAGTGTTCTTTTTTGATGGTACTGTAATTGGTGCTGTTTACCTTAATTTACTTCAGGAAGCAGTGATCCCACGCATTCCGGAAGCTTTTGAGGGTCAGAACATTTATTTTCAACAAAATGGTGCACCTCCACATTATAATCATGACCAGCGGCGGTTCGTAGGTGAAAAAACCGGTGGGGCACGTATTTTTGTGCGCACCAAATTTTGGAATGGGGATAGGGAAATGCGTCACAACCAAAAATTTAACATTTCTTAGTATCATACACACACTTTGCTGTGTAGAAATATTAGTGTAACTGTCAGACATCAAATTGTCATTTCATTGTCATTCATTCAAAAATTTAACATTTCTTAGTATCATACACACACTTTGTTGTGTAGAAATACTAGTGTAACTGTCAGACATCAAATTGTCATTTCATTTTTTAATTTTTTAAGTGGAACACGTGCTCACGTGCCTTTATGGACCACTGCCACTGATCATGACGTAAGAGCTTATCTTGACGAGACTCTACAGAACAGATGGATTGGACGAAAAGGTTGGGTTGAATAGCCCGCACGTTCACCTGACCTTAGGCCGCTTGACTTATTTTTATGGGGATACATTAAAGACAAGGTTTATAAGACAAAATCAGTAACAGTGAATGAATTAAGACTAGCGATTGAAAGAGAATGTGGACAAATACCAATAGAAATTATTCTCCATGTTTGCGATTCTATTGCTTCTCGTTATCAGGAATGCCTGAACCATGCCGGAGGGTAGTTTGAAAACCAGAAAACAAATAAAGGCTGTTCTTTCAGCTTTTTTTTGAAACCCTAAAGTAAACTGTATGAAAATAAATTCTGATTTTAGAACCAATCAACGCGTGTATACATTCTGTGTCGGACCCATTTTTGCCTTTCCCAGATCAGCTCTGACTTGTGCGATCCATGGCACTGTTGACTTGACTCCTTGTATGAACGTAAGAATTCTGTTGGTGAGTCTTGTCGGTGGGAATCTACTGATGTCCGTAGAATTTCAACCTTCTTTTTCTTATGTCCGCCGCTACGTTGGACATTCTCTCTGTGGTCTTTCTAGAATGTAGTCTGTATCCTTCCTCTATCAGTTTTGGGGCAAAAATTTTCCTCATAATTTTGCGTTCTTCTTTTAGTATGTTTTCTATGCCGCTTTTTGTATGGAGTGTAAGTGTCTCGCTTGCGTATAGAACCTCTGGTTTGATTACTGTGTTGTAGTGTCTTATTTTTGCGTGTGTGGATAGGCATTTTTTATTGTAGATATTGTGTGTCTTGCCGTATGCCCTCTTCATCTTCTGCAATCGAGTCTTCTGTGCTATCTTCTCTCCTCAAGTGGGGTCGAGGTTCTCACCCAGGTATTTGAAGTGAGTGACCCTATTTATTTTGCCGTATTTGGTGTTCAAATTTTGGACATATAATTTTGCGTAGAAGAATTCGGTTTTTTGAAAGGAAATTTGTAGGTCGACTTTCTCCGCACATTCCTTGAGGACTTCGATCTGTTTGGTTGCCCTTTTTTCATAGTCTGCGAGTATGGCTAGGTCGTCTGCGAAGGCCAGGCATGATATTTCTATGTTGTTTTTGGATCGTCCGAGTTGTATTAGTTTCTAGTTTCCTAGTATATATATATATATATATATATATATATATATATATATATATATATATATATATATATATATATATATATATATATAGATATTCTGATATTTGAATTAATCTTAAATGTTTCAATTCCTTATGATATTTATCATCATTTAAATTTGTTTTTAATATAGTATAAGAAGCTTTGCACTTTTGTTGGTATAAAATTCCGGTGTCGTCTTGTTAGTTCTGTTTTTATTTAGTACTTTTAATTAGTTCATCCATAATGTAGTAATGAACAATATTGGGTTTATGCTATATACAAAAAAATACAAGTGCTTATAGGACGAGGAAAAAAAAGTAATATTCTTGTTAAAAGAATGGTATTTACGTACTGACGGTGCATACTGCATTTTCTTAACGTCAGTCTGCAAATGCACCGTTTCTATTTTTATCTAGGACACTTGGCAACGTCGACGTACGATCGTCCGGTTAGTCTGGTCGGAATGCACCGTGAACGACAAAGAAAGAGAACGCGAAAAAGCGGCCAGAAATAGAGACGATGATCGTGTAACGCTTGTTTACTGGGTCTGTATGTCTGCGTCTGAGGCCTTATCGTCATTGTGTCGTTTTATCTTGTTCCAAAATTTCCTGTCCGACTGATGTTTTCGTGTTAGCGACGAAACAACCAGCCAAAAATCGTTTGATATACTGGATTATATCTCATTGTAGTCCTATCTCAATGTTTACATTGATCATGAGAAGGTCAAACATAAATACTTTGCAGGAAATTATTTATTTCTACAATAAGATTCACTTTAGTATAAAAGAGAAGATA
Source organism: Cosmopolites sordidus (assembly GCA_031761425.1). Classification (NCBI taxonomy): domain Eukaryota; kingdom Metazoa; phylum Arthropoda; class Insecta; order Coleoptera; family Curculionidae; genus Cosmopolites; species Cosmopolites sordidus. The sequence continues at coordinate 277,296 of JARFXV010001025.1, read as the reverse complement.
ATAAATTAAACATTTCGAAATTTTAAAATATAAAACATGTCTTGAATGAGAGAGCGATATCACAGGGATATATTGGTGTGAAACAAAATTTCTATTCCAACTCGTTCAATTTTAATACGAAGTTGCTGCAGTTCCTCTATAAAGACAATTTAGATCAAATACTAATTAATTTAGAAACTAAATAAACATGGAACGTAGATGATAGATGGGAAATTTTGAGAAGGATGAAGAATGACATTTCAGAGGAAACATGTGAAAAAACAAGGATAAATGCAAAAATAAACCAGTACGCGAACGGCGAACAATTGTTTTTTAATCACAATAGGCCATAAATTATACGCACGTATGCTTGAGAGAACATTAAGAGGGCAACTAGGAAGAAAATTAGATGACAAACCACACATATAACTAATAAACAGAATAACGACAGCATATATAACAAACAGAATTAATTAATGAGAGTGGTCATAAAATAAATTTTATAAAAATGACCCGGATAAATATATTATTTGTGAGCTAGTAACTTTTGAGTGTTTATAATGTAATTTGATAGGCTGAAAACAAATCTGTAAGAAAAAAAAATTATCGTCCATACATTCTCTGTAATATGTATACTTATATTTTGCAATATGAAATATTTTCGTCAAGTCAAGGGGTGTATCTGCGTTAAGCAGAGACGAACATAGTCATAACCACGGGCGTAGCCAAGGGGGGGTTTTGGGGGTTCAATAAAATAAGCCAAATATTACCTATTACCCGAAATAAGTCAAATATTACCTAATATTATACCGAAACAATACGAGGAGTGAAGAGAGTTAAATTATTACATTTGACTTATTGAATTTATTTGAATTATTACAATTGAATTATTATTTTTGACAAGTATCTCGCCTACCCCGAAATCTAGTTTGGAATGCCTAGATATGTGCGATAAAAACCTTTATACTAATATTTACACATTACTACAAATCTTGGCTACCATTCCTGTATCCACTGCTACCCCAGAAAGGTCTTTCTCAAGCCTAAGGAGACTGAAAAACTATTTACGAAATACTACAAGTGAAAACAGATTTAATGGTTTGGCTCTCATGGACATTCACTATGGAAGAGAAATTCATGCAGATGAAGTAGTGGATATATTTAAAAGAAAAATCCGAAGATTTCTTCTTTAATGGTTTTAGCTTTAGCGCAGAGGAACGAAATTAATTTAACCATTTCATTTAAAGTTAAGAACTTTATATGAACTAAATATGTCGTAATTTTACCGATGAATATATAGATATTAAATTTCATGTAAATATATTTTTGTTGTTTTGTTGGTTTTCGATATTGTGCGCGAATTGATAAAGCAACATCGTCGTGTGATATACAGTGAAATGTATGCCAGTGAGGCCTCCCTGGGCATTAGTATGACAAGCATATGCATACTTTTATATGAAGAGTTAGCCGTGAAAAAGATTTGAGCGCATTGAATTCCACATCATTTGACAAACGCTCAAAAAAAGGCTTGTATCGAGTGGTGTAAAGAAATGCTCAAAAATAAAATTGTGGTGCGTCAAAAGCTGTATATAACATCTACACAGATGACGAATCTAGGATCTATGTACATGATACATGATACACTCTATGGGTTTTTCTTAATGAGCCAAACCCAACAAAAATTGTTCGCGCAAGAAGCACTTCGATGCAAATGGTTGCCTGTGTTTTTTGGGATAAATGGGCAGGTAACTACAGTACCACTAGAGAATCGCAGAACCGTCAATTCTGAATCATATACAACCACATTTTTGCCAGAAGCCTTTGAAGAAATTAGAAAAAACAACCAGCGACGCAGAATGATTCTTCACCATGACAACGCGAATTCTCACACATCGGACCGAACAACTCAATATTTAACCGGCCAAAATAAATCGAATTGATAGGTCATTTGCTGTAAGCCCTGATTTTGCACTAATTGATTTCTTTTTGTTCTCGTCCCTGACGAATAAACTACATGGTCAACGATTTCCGACGCCAGAAGAAGCGGTTAATGGGTTATTCCCAACCAAAATGCATATTTTGGAGATACCTCAATCGGAATGGAAAAAGTGCTATGAAAATTGGTTCAAACGCATGCAAAAGGGCATCGATTATCGCGGAGAATATTTTTAAGAACAATAAAACTATTTTCAATGATAAATATATTCAACAATTACAACTGTTCTATTGTATCAACAATTACAATATATATCTCAACAATTACAATTGTTCAATAAGACAGTGTTGTAATAAAAATTGACAAATCTATTCTAAAAGCATTACTTGAGGTAGTTTCCTGTTCAGTCTTGTGTGTATGTTTCTGGGTCCTAGTTGATAATGTTCAAAGCTGGGAGATTGCTCTAGCCTCTGACGAAAGATGATCGTTCGTTCATCTAGTTCAATCTATTCTAAAAGCATTACTTGAGGTAGTTTCCCGTTCAGTCTTGTGTGTATGTTTCTGGGTCCTAGTTGATAATGTTCAAAGCTGGGAGATTGCTCTAGCCTCTGACGAAAGATGATCGTTCGTTTTTTAAGATACTTTGACACTGTTAGTAGACCAAGTTCTTGGTGCAGTTGTCGGTTAGTTACTTACGATTCGATATTCACAGCTATTCATAATATTTTGTTTAGAAGAGCCTGCATTTTGTGACATTGGTAGGCGATGCGTTGCCCCAGATAACGCATGCATAAAGGATTAAAGGACGAATTAGTGATTTGTATAGCAACAAGGAACATTCTGTTTTTAATGAGGGTCTTCTATTGATAAGCGGGTAGAATTGAGAGAGTCTGGAATACCTTTCGTTGAATTTGCTAATTATGTGAATTATCCACGTTAATCTGGTATCCAGGTATACACTCAGATATTTAACATATTCTTGGTTTGTTTTCCAAGCGATTGGGTGTTGATTTATGTGAATAATCGGAGGGTTATTGATTCTCCTTAAAGTAATTTTTTTTACATTTATTGAGCCATTTTACAATGGTATTTGTAGCTGCTTGAAGTTCGGTTACCGCAAATTCAAGATTCTGTTCCTTGATTAGAATAGTTGAGATAAATATATGTTTTTATTTATTATTCTGGATACATAAATAACAACTCTCGTATTACTCTTACGACACGTCGAACATAGTGTGAACTTCCTGTTCCAAAACCATAAGAATCCTAGATACTAAATTAAGAAGAACCTGAATCCGCTGATTCTTGAAATGTTCATGCAGAATATCTATAGAAAATCGAAAACGATCTCTTTATATGTCAGGATATTCGACAGAGCCGCATCTGATTTCACAGCCTACTTAATGATTCTGTTCCAAAATTACAAAAATCTTGGATTATGACTGAACAACCTGGATCCGCTGATTTTTCAAGTTATCGCAGAATTTTTAAAGCAAATCAAAAACGATCCTTTATTTGATGTGCCAGGATTTTCCATAGAGCGACAATTGACTTCACAGTCTGAATGATTTAGTTCGAGATTTAAAAGCGATAGAAACTTTAGAAACGATTCTTAAAAAGAAGTATCACAAGTGTTTAAAAAATGCTACGATGCTTTTCAGTATCATAATGACCTCCTAAAGTTAATTAGTAAAAAAATGAAAACTACCAACGAATAACGTTTTGTATTTAATTCACACCAGTCACCTTTTTCTTTGAACAGGATGTGTAAAGAAAGAAATAGTGGTGATTGCAAGATATTGTTTTATTTAAATAGTTAGAAATGTCAAGCTTTGTTTACATATACATATCATTACATAACAATCACTAGATTGTTATAATAGGGTGTAGTATACTATAGGGTGTAGTATACTATAGGGTGTAGTATACTAGTATATATAAAGTGTAGGGTGTAGTAAAAATATTTGCCTTTTTCCTTTTGGTTTATAAATAAAGGATTATATTTCACTCCTTAAAAGTTTAAATTGGATTTTAACCTTTTTTTCTAACAAATGGATAATATTATTCCAAAAGAAACCAAGCGACTAAATCTAATTTTTCAAGTTATTGGCACCGCTTATTAGAAGTTGTTTAAATTATCCCAGAAAGATGAAACCTTTAGATAGAATACGGCGACCTCTGTTGACAAAGGGACTAAGCGACAATTTACAAAATACAGATTTCTAATTGATAGAAAATGAACCAATAGACAATTTCCTTTTATATAGTTATGAACTTGTCGCTTAATTCGTTCTGAAACTCTAGCTTTTTGATGATCGCGTACAATAAAGGTTACGTCTGTGAACTTGAGTATTTAGCGTTACGATTAAAGTCTTTAAAATAAGAAACAATGAATCATAGATGTAAATGTCCATGGCCTTAAAACAGTAGCATAACTTTGGAATCTCAGAATGATGATGAAGTAAGTACTGCAAGAATTTTTCTTTTTATAGATTATGAAAACAATAGAACTGTTGTTTTTTAATAATTTTGCTCATCTCAGTTGACAGTTGACAAGTGGCAGTAATGAAAAACAACAGAGAAACGAAAAGATTCAAAAAAGACACCTCTACAGTAAAAGATAAACTTGTTGAACCAAAAAGTTTCATTGATTTCCATTGCAATTGCCCGGTAAAATGTAATGAAAACATTCCAACTTCCGAGCGAGAAATAATTTTTTCTAAATTTTGGCAACTGTAATCGTATAACCCTCAAACAGGATATCTGCGGTATAATCGCACTTATCAACTTAGTCGCAAAACTGTTTGCAAAAATTTCTATAGTAAAACTTTTCAAATATCAACTAAAAGAATCGATACAACTCTAAAAAAGATTTCGATGGGAAACCTTCTAGACGAGAGAGGAAAGTCAGGTGCTAGAGTAAGTAAATATTTGTTTGAAGAAACTATAAATGTAGTAAAATACCCAGTGGCGGCTCGTGAGGGAAGGCGTTGGAGTCCCGCTCTTCCAGCATTTATCACAGTAAACAATTTTTCAGAGCAAAACACCATATTTTATTTCCGTTCAGTTTCCTTCCTTTAAGTTATTTTAAGATATTTTTGAAAACTAAAATCTTCAATGTAGAAGAGCGTCTGTCGACCCATCACATCAAATAATGCTGATTAAAATTTCATCCTCTCGCCACAATTTTTACATCGTTGGTCGGACGTTTATCTCCAGCAACCGTACGTCAAGTTCATTTATTTCGTCGTTTTCGTTACATGTTTTGTTGGTTGCCAGAATTCGGGGGTTTAACTGCTTTCTAAAACATGCGATTTGGACGTAGATTCCCTGCGACCGAGTCTATCGGTAATTAGTTTTAAACCTGATTTGAGGGGTACGGAGCGTTTGATATGTCTCACGTCGCATATTTCGTTCACTTCGCCAATACTTGCTTTGATTTGCTACGTGTGTACACACTGAGTAGTACTTTTGAAATAAAAATAATCAACTTTTAATTGCAAACATGAAGGTGTCTAGGAATTTAAAACAGTTAATAATGACTAATTTAAGTTTTTTATCCAACTTTTTCGAATTTTCTCTATTGATTTGCAACAATCTGTTTGAATGGTTTACTGTTCGGGGAACGGTAAGTACCTACTTACTCATTCCTTTATCTGCGCAAAAAGCAAGAACCCATCCTCCGATGTCCTTGTAAGTAGTAACAATACAAAATTTTAATGTTTTCCTGGTTCACCTCCTGTATAGGGTTTCAGTAGGACGAAAAGTAAAAAGGAGGAAGGAGAAAGCAAAAAAAAATCTTCAGCAACACTATTTTCTTGTACGCCCTCCCACTTTAAAAACCCACAAGCCGCCACTGAAAGTATCATATTGCAAAATTCCCAACATACATTTCCCATTGCTCCCGAAGTCAAACAATCTAAGTTTTTAACTTCGGATTTAACACTACATAAAATGTATACATTATATTTGGACGAAAACTCTAGACGAATCGAAACCAAATGGGTCATATTCAAGTTACAAAAAAAAATTCTGTCAACATTTTAATCCAAGAAGAAAATCACCGAAAACAAACACCTGTAACATATGTGATGAATTTCATATTAAAATAAAAAATGCAGTGAACGATAAAACATAAACATAACACGCTCATTTACATAACGAACATCTACTGACTGCGGATCCAACCTTTGAAGCTTGTAACCTATGATAACTTGATGATATGCAGAAAGTAATAGGCCTGCCCAAAATACTAACAAACATTGTGTATTACAAAAGGCAGTTGTCATTATGCAATAAAGGGGTACATACAGGATCTACTAACACACCTTGTTTTTTTCTTGTGGACAGAGAGAATTGCCAGAAGAGGCAAGAAGTTGGTTCTTGCCTTAAGAAATTTATTGAGGAACATTTACCTCCTGGTATAAAGGAATTAGTCGTATGGTCGAACTCATATGGCGGGCAGAATAGAAACATATATACATAAGGAGAATATAAAGAGTTAAATATAAAGAAACAATTGAGATAAAGAAAACATTCAGAGTTGTGTTTTCTGTGCCAAAACTGAAAATATTGTTTCCAAGAGGCAAAGCTACATCAAAGCAACAAAAGCAAAGCAACGATATATGAGACAAAAAACTTGTTGACATTAACAGTTTAATATCACTTGTTCCAGCAGACGTTAGAAGGTTCTATGAAAATCTTCAATCAAGCAACTTCGAAGATGATGTGGATTTGGATGAACTGTGGACTTTGAAATAGAAGACGACAGCGACGATATATAAACATAATATATCTAATTATTGTTAATATTAGTAAATGCGTTTCGAGTTAAATAAACTCAATTATTGTGTCTCTTATTATTATTATTATTATTATTATTATTATTATTATTATTCACGTATGGGACCTGGTGGACCACGCGAAGTACAATTAGAGGCGCTTGTTGTTGTTAGCCTACCTTTGCGCCTGTACTAATTTCTGTCTTTTGCTATGAGCTTTTTTCTTTTCGTCAGACCAAGTTGTTCCAGTCTTCCTACATTTTCCTCTCTGGCCTACCTTCCAAACGTTAACCTTGTGTCTGAAACAGCATATATCCTAAATTTCACTTTGTGTAATATTTGCTGATCTTAGGTCCTCTTTAATTGCAGCAATCCATTTAATTATTTCTACTTTATCTCTACTCCTATTTTCATATAATTCGACTATTTGTCTAGTTAGCCTACTCGGATTCATCCGTTTTATGTGTCCGTAAAACTTAAGTCTTCTTTTTCTCATATCGCTATGTATATCTGTGTACTGTTTGATTTCTTGCTTTTCTCGAAGTAGGTATGTTGTGCTATTTATTTGTTTGGGGCCTAGGATTTTTCTTATGATTTTTCTTTCGTTCTTTTCAATGTCCTCGATGTCCAGCTTTCTATTCAAAATGAGCTTTTCTGCCCCATATAGACATTTAATGACTGTGTTGTAATGTCTCAGTTTTGTGTTTTTAGATAGGCATTATTTGTTGTAAATATTTTGTGTAAGTCTCAATGCCGTTTGCATTTTTTGACATCTACCCTTATTGGCCGCTATTTCCAACCCATTTTCCATGATTATTTCACCCAAATATTTGAATTGAGAGACTCGTCTGATGTTACCATATTTTGTTTTTAGAAATGGTGTTCCTAGTCTGTTGCAGGTCATGTATTATGTCTTTTCAAAGGAAATTTGGAGTCCTACCTTTTCTGCTGTTTCTTTTAGGATTTCAATCTGTTTCTGTGCCGTTAATACATCTTGAGCTAAAATTGCTAGATCATCAGCAAATGCCAGACAATCAATTTTGATGTTGGTTCTCCCCAGTTTAATGGACTGGTCAATATTCAGGGCCGACTTTTTTTCACGCCACTCCTGTATTACTTTTTCTAGAACACAGTTAAATAAGAATGGCGAGAGTCCATCCCCTTGTCTCACTCCAGTTTTAATTTCGAAGGGCTCTGAGATGTCACCCATGAATTTAACTTTTGTCCTTGTGTTAGTTAACATTGCTTTAATAATTGCCAGCGTTTTCAGATCTAGTCCTTGTTCTTTCAAGATTAGGAATAAAGATTCGCGGTCAATAGAATGATATGTTTTTTTGAAATCCACAAATGTACAGACGAGATTTTTGTTGTACAGTTTTTGATGTCTTAGATCAACTTTAGATTCAGGATCTGTTCAGGGCAGGATCTGCCAAACCTGCCTGATATTCACCAATGTTAGGTTCTAACTGTCCCTGAGCTCTGTCTAGTAAACAATGAGATAGAATCTTGTAACAAACTGGGAGAAGAGATATCCCTCTATAGTTGTTTACATCCATTCTATCTTCTTTCTTATGTAGTGGATGGATTAGAGCATCTTTCCAATCTTCCGGAATCCGTTCGGTTCCTCAAACTTCTTGTAGAATTTTGGTTATTTCCTTGATTGTACCTGGACCAGCGGATTTCAAAAGTTGTGTCAAATAAACATTTCTTCTTCATTATTGTGGTGATTCCAATGCAAAATGTTCAGTCGCAGGTTTTTAAAAAAATGTTAAAATGAACGAAATAAGTCACGAAATTAAGGCAACTTTAAAAAAGGCTTTGAAGCGACTGACGCCACTCGTGAGCGTTGCGAAGTAAAAAAAAAGATGCCTAATGAATTCGCACTGCTCAGCTGTAGTTATAAAAGTTCCAGGAGGGAGACTAATATCTTAAAGATTTTGGTGAAATATTGAAGGGTTAATTAACTTTGAGTTGGTTCCATGACGTGACGATATGATAGATCGAAAACTTACCATACTCCCTAGCCCTCCAAAGGATATAAGTACAATAATAGCGTGATGTTTTACAAGTTGTTTTCGATAAATTACATCAGGAATCGATATATCAGCGCATTAATAGTACACCTCAGCTAATGACAGGATGTGTCCACTTACATGAAGCGGCAACCTATTACTAAATTTTCTTTATAAAGGATGTAAATTTATTAATGGAAACATTATTATTTGCTATTCGCAACACTCTAACTATGCATATACGCATTTCGTATAAAAATATACATTTTTACTTGGTAAATGTTTTATTTTCTGTAATAAAGTGACGGGTTAAACAACTCCTGGTATCAAGTTATAGTTTTTGAAATTAAACACTTGATCTTACAATAACATGTGAAGCACAATATTATTGAAATGACCTTACCGCGGTATCTTGAAGCTCAATCTGCATAACGAATTTTCGATGAGTTTACGCACATTTCGGGTTGCATATTGTTGCGGATGCTCTTGTGGAATAAAATTCTAGTTCCCCTGGGAAATAAAATTCTAATTATATTTTCCCAGAACATTTTCTAGTGCTTCTCCTAGGATTAGCAGCCACAGCTACACTTAAATCGTTGGCATTGATAGACTATGGACGACCTGATCGTCCCTTACCGTCAAGACTTATATCTCCCTCCCGGGACTTAAACCAGAGCTAACCCGTGCTCATTGATATGACACTTAAAGTTTAAATCGGATTAAACCTCTTAGGAGTAAGGTATAATCGTTTGTTTATAAACAAAATAAAAACTGCAAATACTTTTCTTACAGACTAGTACAGTGTTCAATTTTTATGCATTGTATTGTATTTTATGCATTGTAAGAGATCCGTTGTATAAAATGGCAGATTTTCAGCTAATGATATGGCAAAATATATGCGTGTAATAATTGATATGTAAAAAATTATGAGCTTGTAAAATCTAATTGACGGGTTGGCTAAATTAGCCCTTTATATGGTAAGGTTACCCGATCGATGTCTCAGTCATAAGAAGTGTGGCTAGTAAATAACGAAACTGACGCTGTAAAACATTTTATTTTGATTTCATACATATTTACTTATTATCACCTTCAATATAGACCCTTCCCCTATCCCTACAACACTCCATTTAAATCTTCCATTGTTGAAACAGTGCTGGAAGTCTTCTTTTATCAGCTCCGCCAGAACGCATGCCGCTTTCTCTTTCACAGCTTCAACAGACTCAAATCTTATTCCTTTTAATGCGGATTTTATCTTAGAAAACAGATAGAAGTCACACGACGCAAGATCTACTTACCTAGAAATGATCTTGTCCTTCCACAATTCGGGTCATTTTTTCCTTATTCTTTTACAGAGTTCAGTAAGGACATGAAGGTAGTAACGTTGATTAATAGCTTCAAATAGTTTCACCTTCAGGGACTCAGTGAAGGTACAAAATCTCATGAATATCGGAAAAAACAATCATCATTGCTTTGAATTTTGATTTACCCATTCGAGCTCTCTGTGAATTTGGGCTCTTCTAGTGCATGGATGGATGGGCGCTTCGTTTCAGGATCATAAGTAAAAAACCACGATTCGTCACATGTTATTATCCTTTCCAATAAGTTTAGGCCAGTTTCAATGGCATTCAAAGTGCCAGTATAAACATCTTTGCGAGGTTGCTGCTGTTCAAACGTGAGACTTTTAGGCACCATTTTAGCACACAGTTTTTGCATGTTAAAAATGTTTTATGTAAAATTTGCCGTACGTATTCTTTGTCTATTCCTGCAGTTTCAGCAATTGCAGGAATACTTAACCGATGATCAGATCGAACCAGATTACCGATTTTTTCGATACTGTCATCCGTTTTTGACGTGGAAGGGCGACCCGGGCTTGGATCATCTTCAACGTGTTCTCGGTCATTTTGAAAACGCTTAAACTACTCAAAAACACGTGCACGCCATAAACATTCATTGCCATACATTTCTTTCAATACATTATAAGTTTCTGTACCGGTGTTTTCCAAGTTTCAAGTGAAATTTTACAACAATTCGTTGTTCTATTGTTACACTTAATATTTTTCCGGCGAAACAAAAAAACAACTCTCGAACGAAGGCTGCGGTTATACGAATTTGTTTACAGAAGCGAAAGGTACTGCATTCGAAACAGAAGGCTTCACGCTAAACAGCTGTTGGTCTCCGGCGTTTGGAGCATGCGTATTTCTTCTATAGCAGCATCAGTCTCGTTATTTAGTGGCCACACCTCGTATATAACAGAAAACAATACATTCCATTAAACTGAGGTAGTCGATACTTGATGTGAATTAATTTTAAATAAACAAGCAAAGATTAATATCTAAAATTTCCGCCATATTTAAAATTGTTTTGTATAACAATTGTTTCTACACACAGTGCCTTTTCCAAATACTACAAATACCACAAATATTTCAAATATTTACTCATATACTTATTATCATTATTATACTTATTATTACTCATTATCGATATTAAATTATACTTAACTAGCAGGACCTAGATGCGCAATAACCTCATCTAGGGGCGAGGTACAATAAAGTGGGTAGCGCAAAAATATTGACCGTGTTCAAATATCTATGTATAAATATACATAGATAAGTATAATACTTACATATGTCAACTTTCATGGTAATCGGTCAAACCATGTGTGAAACGTCAAAAAGTCAAAATTTTACATAAAGATTTTTTTCATATAAAAATACCATCCAAATTTCCGAATTTTTCCGGTGGATATTCCAAAATTTTTCTTTCATAAAAACCTTGTCCTGACAATTACGAACACAACAAAAAACCATCAGCCAAATCGGTCAAGCCGTTCTCAAGTGATGCTCTGTCATACATGTGGCAATGGATTTTTGTTTATATTATATATTTATTATTTATAAATATATATATATATATATATATATATATATATATATATATATATATATATATATATATATATACATATATATTATTTATTATTATTCACGTACGGGCCCTGGTGGACCACGCGAAGTACAATTAGAGGCGTTTGTTGTTGTTAGCCTTCCTTTGTGCCCATACTGATTTCATTCTTTTGCTATGAGCTTGTTTCCTTTCGTCAGAGCAAGTTGTTCCAGTCTTCCTACATTTATCTCTCTGGCCAACCTTCCAAACGTTAACCTTGTGTGAAACAGCCTCTATCCTGAATTTCACTTTGTGTAATATTTGCTGATCTTAGGTCCTCTTTAATTGCAGCAATCCATTTAATTATTTCTACTTTAGCTTTACTCCTATTTTCATAAAATTCGACTATTTGTCTAGTTAACCTACTCGGATTCATCCGTTTTATGTGTCCGTAAAACTTAAGTCTTCGTTTTCTCATATCGGTATGTATATCTGTGTATTGTTTGATTTCTTGGTTTTCTCGAAGTCGGTATGTTGTGCTATTTATTTGTTTGGGCCCTAGGATTTTTCTTATGATTTTTCTTTCCTTCTTTTCAATGTCCTCGATGTCCCTCTTTCTATTCAAAATGAGCGTTTCCGCAGTATATAGACATTCTGGCTTAATAACTGTGTTGTAATGTCTCAGTTTTGTGTTTTTAGATAGGCATTTTTTGTTGTAAATGTTTTGTGTAAGTCTCAATACCGTTTCCATTTTTTGACATCTACCCTTATTGGCCGCTTTTTCCAACCCATTTTCCATGATTATTTCACCCAAATATTTGAATTGAGAGACTCGTCTGATGTTACCATATTTTGTTTTTAGAAATGGCGTTCTTAGTCTGTTGCAGGTCGTGTATTGTGTCTTTTCAAAGGAAATTTGGAGTCCTACATTTTCGGCTGTTTCTTTTAGGATTTCAATCTGTTTCTGTGCCGTTAATACATCTTGAGCTAAAATTGCTAGATCATCAGCAAATGCCAGACAATCAATTTTGATGTTGGTTCTCCCCAGTTTAATGGGCTGGTCAATATTCAGGGCCGACTTTTTTTCACGCCACTCCTGTATTACTTTTTCTAGAACACAGTTAAATAAAAGTGGCGAGAGTCCATCCCCTTGTCTCACTCCAGTTTTAATTTCGAAGGGCTCCGAGATCTCACCCATAAATTTAACTTTTGACCTTGTGTTAGTTAACGTTGCTTTAATAATTGCCAGCGTTTTCAGATCTAGTCCTTGTTCTTTCAAGATTCGGAATAAAGATTCGCGGTCAATAGAATCATATGCTTTTTTGAAATCCACAAATGTACAGACGAGATTTTTATTGTAAAGTTTTTGATGTCTTAGAATCAACTTCAGATTCAGGATCTGTTCAGGGCAGGATCTGCCCGGTCGAAAACCTGCTTGATATTCACCAATGTTCGGTTCTAACTGTCCCTGTGCTCTGTCTAGTAGACATTGAGATAGAATCTTGTAACAAACTGGGAGAAGAGATATCCCTCTATAGTTGTTTACATCCGTTCTATCTCCTTTCTTATGTAGTGGATGGATTAAAGCATCTTTAAATCTTCCGGAATCCGTTCGGTTCGCCAAACTTCTTGTAGAATTTTGGTTATTTCCCTGATTGTACCTGGACCAGCGGATTTCAAAAGTTCCGCAGTGATTCCATCTTCACCAGAAGCTTTGTTATTTTTAAGCCGCTTGATTTGCCTAATTATTTCATCTTCATTCGGTGGCAATGAATCTGGGTTTGTTTGTTTAGGCTTTAGTGTTGCTAATTTGGTTAAAGGCTCAGGACAGTTTAGTATTTGTTCAAAATATTTCGCAAGTTCTTTGCAATTATCTTGGTTATTTAGAGCCAATTGTCCGTTTTCCTTTTGGAAGCAAAGACTTTGCGGTTGCTAGCCTGTTACTTTAGTTTTAAATGTTTTGTAAAAGTTTCGAGTGTTATGTTTTTGGAAATCTTTTTCTATTTCATTAAGTTGATTGTTTTCATATTTTCTTTTGGTTTGTCTAATTAGCTTCGATGTTTCTTTTCTTACTTCCAAAAATATGTTATAGTTTATTGCTGTTTTTTGACTATTCCAATCTTTGAATGCTTCATTTCGGCTTAATACTGCTTGCTTGCAAACTTCATCCCACCACGGATGTTTTCTAAGTTTTTGTAATATATATATATATATATATATATATATATATATATATATATATATGTAAATATTTGTAAATATATATATATATATATATATATATATATATATATATATATATATATATATATATATATATATATATATATATATATATATATATATATATATATATATATATATATATATATATATATATATATATATATATATATATATATATATATATATATATATATATATATATATATATATATATATATATATATATATATATATATATATATATATATATATATATATATATATATATATATATATATATATATATATATATATATATATATATATATATATATATATATATATATATATATATATATATATATATATATATATATATATATATATATATATATTTTTATATGTGTATATTTATATTTATAAGTAATATCGAAATAGTGCTTTCGTGTCCGAACTGTCAAACAAACTGTGCATTTCCGCACCTAACGCTTGGAAATTGTTGAAAATGTCGCAATATGTCGATGTCTTAACGTCTTTCGATTTGTTTTCTTTGGCGTTATGTTAGATTTTTGATATAGATCCATAATCTAGCAACTATTGATGCCTGGGAAGGCAACACAACTCGGAGAATTGCGAAAATAAGACTCTAATTGCTTGAAAAAGTGGTCGTAAATTTGATTGACCAAATGGGCTTTCTCAGAAGGAACCGTCGGTGGATATTTGTCCGAAATTATTTTCAAACACTAATGCCACTGGATGTTATTTCACATAAAATAAATAGTTTCAAGGCAATTTCGTTGATGTTTTATTTAAAGTTGAATTAAAAAACTAACCAAATTACCTTATATAGGTTATATTTATAAGTTACATCTATAAGTTATATCTATAAGCTATATGTATGAATTATATATAGATATAATATACAGTATATTCGAAATATTCTATAAGCCTCCAAAGTGTGTTAGTTTTTATATCAAGGGATTCAAAATAAATAAAAAAAGTGATTCATTTCCAGTCGGCAATTTGGTAAACAAACAGAACGTATAATTGGATTGTGTCAAATTTTATGTTATTGTTGTTAGACCGCATTTGGAATTGGACCTTCATTAATATGTCAACGAACTTTTCGGGTACGTACAATTGAACGTGATCAATATACTTGCTGATTTTGCCCTTGAATGGGACACTTTCCAGTTGAATGATTTTAATTGGCCGGTTGCTCAATTGCAGAGGCCATCCGACTTGAAAATCAAGCAGTGTGTCTTTGTTATTAGTATGGAATTTTAGCTTCATAATATTTGAAAAAATATGGATCAGAAAATATTGCTACATCCTATTTTTATATCGTGAAAAATAATATTATTAATACTAATATTATTTTACTAAATTTATAAATCTCAGGGGTGATTTTTTTTAGCGTGTTCGAACTTTCGATAGAGATCGTGGTCAGACAAACTACGAGTTTGCGCTCACAGTTGTCAAAATTATTCAGTTTAGTCTGGTAAATATCATGAAACGCTTAACATCCGAGCAACGTTTGCCAACTTTGATTGTCGATCAAAATCAGTGTTCCTGTGCGCTAAACTTATAGAGCACTTCGCGAATTTTTTAATGGCCCAACAGAGCGATGTAGTCGCCGAATTATCAACAAATTCCGAACGCATTTGACGCTGCTTGATTTTAACACAAAAACAAGATAAATAACTGTGCATTCCGATGAAAATATCTCCGTTGTTACTGAGAGTATTGACGAAGATACAAATTTATCAATTTGTCGCCGTTCGCAGGAAGTTGGGCTTTGTAATTTGACTTTGATTTCCGAAATTGAATGGTATTGATCTGGAGATATCCAATAGTATGACCCCACATGTCATACAGCTAACACAACAATCGATATATTGAGGCAACAATTCGACAAGAAAACTATTATGCCACCAAGGTTATGTGATTTAGTGCCTTTAAATTATTTTCTTTGGTGTTAAGCATAATCTTTGGTCTATACCGATAAACTCGCAACTATTGACGCTTTGCAAGCACACATAACTCGAACAATTGCAGACATAAAATCTCAATTGCTCGAAAAAATGGTCGGAAATTGGATTGACAGAATGCGCTTTGTTAGAATTAGCAGTAGCGAACATTTGTGCAATTATTTTTTAAATATTAATGTTATTTCAAATAAAATAAATATTTTCAAACTATCTAATTTGTTGTTTTATTTGAATTTAGTTCGAATCGAAGTTCGGACGCACTAAAAATCACTCTATACATTAATTTTTATTGTTGTTTACATATTGATGTGCAATGAATGTAATAATTGAGTGTGTAAGTGACAAAGACAATCTTGCAATAAGGGTTATTACCAGATGAGGCGGTTAATAATTTTTAATTTAAAAAAAATGGCGCTGGAAACAATGGTCGATTCATAGTCTAATGTTTTATGTTATTTGTTGCTATGACAGTACCTTTCAAAAAGTCATTGATGTTTAAATGATTTCGAGTTAGTGCCATATTTTTTTGTGTGGTGAACTTGTCGAGTTTAAAGCCAAATAAAGAGCATTTGAGGCACGAACTGTTTTTCTTCTCAAATCAAAAGAAAAATGCAAGTGAAAGCCGTCGTATACTTACAGTGGAAGGCTGGAAACTTACGGTGACAATGTCTCAATGCAAAACGCTTGTGAGCGTTGATTTAGATGATTCAAAAGTGGTGATTTCTACTTGAGTGAAAAAGAACGCCCCGGTCAAGTGAAAACATTTGAAAATGCCGAATTGCAAGCATTGTTAGAAGAAGACGACATGGTAACTCAATAACGGATGGCACAGAAATTAAATGTTAGTCGCCAAACCATTTGTGACTATCTCCACATGATGAGAAAGATTCAGAAAAATGGGTAGCAAATCAGCTGAACGACAGACAGATGGAAAGGCGAAAAACAGTGTGCGAAGTTTTGCTTTCTCGGCATGAAAGGAGGACTATTTTGCATCGGATAGCGACTGGAGACGAAAAATGGTTATATTTCGAGAACCCAAAACGCAGAAAATCATGGGTTGACGATCAAGATAACCAGCAATATCGACCGCAAGACCGAATGGGTTTGAAAAGAAGACCCTGATGTGCATTTGGTGTGATCAGTAAGGTGTCATGTACCATGAGCTTCTAAAACCAGGTGAAACGATTAATACCGTTCGCCACCGGCAAAAAAATTGAACCAAGCATTGATCGATAAGTGATCAGAGTAGGCTACTAGATACGGAAAAGTGAATGTGAACCGCGACAAGGCCCCATCACACACAGCAAAAGCGGTCAGAGACACCACCACATTTCTGCACTTGGCTGGAAACTCTTGTCCCACCCGCAGTGTTCACTAGACTTGGCCCCTTCCAACTACTACTTGTTTTCATCGATGTCTCATGCATTATCCACGAAACACTTTACATAAATATGGAGATGTTAAAAAATGGCTTGATGACTGCACCACCTTAAAAGATATACGGTTTTTCTGGGAGGGTATTCACAAATTGCCAGGGATATGGACAAATGTGCAGCTAGCGATGGCGCATACTTTGAATAAACCATTTTTTTCCTTTCCTCCAAATTAAACATTTTTTTTTAAGAAAATATTAAGTACTAAACTTGAAGAGATTTACCACTAAACACCAAAACGCTTTTTTGAACTGCTCGATGCACGTTTCGCTAACCCTGTTAGCATCATCGGGAGATGATTTAATCTTAATTATTCGCGATTAAAAATGTCAGTTTATGAGTCAAATTCTTGTAATTTACGGTAGGTGTTAATTTAGTTCTTTAATATGAAGAAATCTGCAGCTGAGGCTCACCGAATGCCCTCAGACACTTATGGTGAGGCCGCTATGAGTGCAAGAACGTATCGTTAGTGGTTTCAACGCTTCAAGGGCAGTGATTTTCACGTCCAAGATTTTCACGACCGACATAGCGGTGGAAGAGCGAAAGTTTTTGAAGACGAAGAATTAGAAGCATTGCTTAATGAAGACTCGTGCCAAAGTCAAGAAGAGTTGGCAAGATCATTGGGAGTGATTCAACAAGCAATTTCAAAATGCCTCAAAAACCTGGGAATGACCCAGAAGCAAGCATATTGGGTGCCATACGAGTTGAAACCGAGAGATGTTAAACGCCGTTTGTGTGCTTGTGAACAGTTGCTTGAAAGGCAAAGACGGAAGGGATTTTTGCATCGCATTGAGACTGGGGACCCCAAAATCATGGGGATAGCCCGGCCACGCTTCCACGGCGATGCCCAAACCGAATATTCACAGCTCCAAGGTCATGCTCTGTATTTGGTGGGACCAGCTCGGTGTACTATATTTTGAGCTGTTAAAACCGTCCAATACAATAGCAGGGGATCGTTATCCAACACAATGAATGCGTTTGAGTCGAGCATTGAAGGACAAACGGCCGCAATACAGCGAAAGACACCAAGAAGAAACCAAGAACTAATTTGACACTAACTTCAACGGCATTTTTAATTGAATTATAGTACTTTATCAGCAATTACTCAGTATAAGATCCGGGATATTGGTGATGTTTTCTTGATGTTTCATTAATTGCCGTGGAAGTCTTTTTGAGGTTCGTCTTCAACTGCTTCTCTCCCATCACTAAAGTCCTTGCACCACCTTTTTTTGGCCATACCTTCATCACTGTAACAGTTTCATATTTTCAATGTATCAGTACAAACAATGCCGTTCTTTAAATAACATTTAATATCAATCTATTTTTAAAAGTCGCCAACAAAAATGTTGAACAGTTACAAAAAACTGTAATTCTAATAAAATTAATTCTAACTTAAATAACGAAATGATATGAAAGTTCTGTCAGTTATCAATGATAGTCATGACTACTTAAAAACCAAATGGTTGTATCGAGACGTAAAGCCCTCTATTGATCATTGTAGTTATAATCGTTAATACACCGTAAACAAAACTGCGTTGATTTTAACACACATCGGATGTAAAAAATCAACCACGTAACACAAATATGTATTACAAGTAACACAAATATGTGTTAAAATACTCTACGATCACGCATACAACAAATTTAGACACATTTAAAAGTTAAACGTTTACACATTTAAATGTAAAAAATCTCACCTTTAGAATAAAATTATGTATAACCTCACTTTACTGTTATATATTTAAATATTTGTTGCGTTTCGATTGTTATTGATATTTTAATAGAATTTTTAATAATTGATAATATTTATGCCGTGCCACGATGAACATGTAAACACATATATTGTATGCAAAGAAGATAGCGTAGTACTTCCCTCGTAAAAATAATAGGTGGGAGGGACTCTTCAACAGATAACTAGTGACACATTTAAAATGTTATTATTGAACAAAATAGCATTTTTTATATTAAAAAAGCGAACGAACAACACACTCGTATTGTGTTAAATCCACATTGTGTTAAATCCACAAACAAAAGTGTTAAATATTTAACACAAACTTTTTTTTTAAGTAATGATGGACAATTTTTAGTTTTTCCTGTTTAAACGCAGTCTCAGCAAGGCACAGGATATATTTCGAAAATCACTACATTGCCTAATAATTTATTTTCGTGAACATAAGAAAATCGAACAAAATAAGTTTGAGTGTGTCAATGAATTTTGTGGAATCGGACCAAGACAACATAATGAACGAACGAATCAAAAATATGTATGCTAAACAGACGCAAATCAAAATCGAGACACACGAGTTGTTTTCGCAACTCGTAAAACATATTTCACGTTCACTGAAGCAAAACACATTATTTTCATACTATGATTTGTTGACCGCAATGCCACAATACGTCATCGTGACAAAATATTGGTGCAGGTGGACCAGACCGCACGCCTTGTTCTACGCCGGCCTTGGACCGATGCATTGCCCTGCATGGAAGAGTGTGTGTGTATATACCTCGTTGCTGTTTGCGAAATTCACTCGCACATGCATGTCTACAAATAAATATTGGCCGGAATCTTGTCAAAATTATTTTGACAACGATAATTTGATACCCAATTCTCCCCGTTTATATTAAAAATATCGGAGGCGTAAAATAATGTAGGCATAATGTTAGAATTGACTAGTATGGGCTGTTATTTAGATTTATTCCTAAAATCAAAAACTATGATGATTAAAGAGAGGCACTTAGAAATGTTTTAATGGTGAGCAAAGGCTAAGAACAAGTATTTTTGAACTTTATGACAGATTAAAAAAGTGAGTGAGATTAGAAGAGTGAAAGTAATGCGCTTAAAAACAATCTGGAATAACTTGAAGTTAGTATAATATTGCTATGTTCAAAAACGTTTAGCAGTATTCGTATTGGTGTTTTTTTTTGTATCAGAATCAGCTTAACATGAGTCAACTTAATGCAGGCTCTGAAACATGGTCGTCTGCTATTTATTAAATCCGGTCAGTAGCCCCTACGGCCTGACAAGCCTTGATTTGTGTTAAGGTTTTATTTTTTCGGAAAAGCTACTAATTGGAGTTTGAATCCCAACGAACACTTCTCAAAAAACATCAGGTATTATCCAGCGTACCTGAAAAACAAATTATCATTATAATTACACACCACCACCCTAGTGACTTAGATAACGTGGCTATCATGACCGATTCAAAAAGGTTAGAGAACTCTTTGATATAAAACCAACATCTCTGGAATAATCAATATTTATTCAATATCGTTTTACAATACTTTCTATTGCAATACCATCCATTGATTATTCATCATCAGCCTATTGAAGTCCACTGCTGGACATAGGGCCCCTTAAAAGCTTCCACTGTATTCAGTCCCGCGCCGCCTGCATCCAGTTTGTTTTGATACATTTTAGGTCATCAGTCCATCTGGCATCAGTCTGAAGGCTTTCGTTTCGGTCTTCATCTGCGGATTCATTTTGTCCACCGGTCATCAACCGCTCTCGCAATATGACCTGCCCAGTTTCACTTCAACATCGCTATTCTTTTTACGACATCAACCACTTTCGTTCATTTGTATATTTCTGAATTTGGTATTCGATCTCTGAGAGAAAATCCCAGCATTGTCCGTTCCATATCTAGTTGTGTCCTCCGGATCTTTTTAATTCTCTGTTTTGTCATTGTTAAAGTATCTGCACCATATGTGAGAACTGTAAGGACAAACTGGTTGAAAATTTTTCTCCTCAAATAAACCGGCAACTATAACTTTAATATATATCTCAGATTTTCGAAAGCAGCCTAGGTAAGTCCGATTGTTCTGGAGATTTCACAAGTTTGATTGTCTCTGCTGATGCAAATTTCGTGTCCCAAATACTTAAAAGATGTAGTTTCCTCTACTCTGATGTCGATGTAGATGCCCCCACCAAGTACCAGGTTTATCATAATTTGCGAAATGGATTGTGAGTGAGAAACATTTTAACAATAGCAACATCCTGAAGATCGGCAATTAAGACTAGGTCGGTGGAGAATCTCAAATTGTCGAGGTTTTCACCATTTATATTCACTCGTAAACCATCCCATCGTATGTCTAGCTTATTGCGACATGCATACAAGCAGGAAAAATCCTACTCAAATGGAAAAGGTGCTGATTATATTGATGATTATTATTATTCATCATCAATACACTCACCAGAAGAAATAAATAGAACTCGACGACAACGTGGTAATATTGCTAATTAAATTACCTCATTTAGTTGTATCCATTTAAAACGGTTACCATAGCAACGCAAACTAAACAGTTATTTTGACAATTTCAATAATTTACTTATTTTTACACTGTCACATAATACTACAAACGGTTTTTGTATTAAACCATGAAATTGTGGTTCATCAAGAAAGGTAAATATATATAAACCTGACAGCTATTATTTTAAGAGCGGAATTATTTTATAAAATTGTAGGATCCAAACCAGGAGATAATCTTTCCGGCCTGCAAAAAGACATCAAATCGAAAATTCCAAAATTGCCCGGAATCCCTAAAAACATAAAGCTAAGATGGCCCTCGAATATAGACCTAAAATATTTTGCAGATCTTTTTGTGAAGAGTCTAAAGCAACTATCTGGATCGAAGCCAGGATTTGATCAGTTAAAGCCTACCAGACCGATGAAATTTCCTTATACGTTTTCTGCCAAACTGGCACAGTTCCCTTACAGGCTCTACTGGGAGAAAAACTGGATTGCCAGATATTACCCCTTGGGAATTGCGGTTTGCGTTCCAATCTTTTGGTATATCGGAAGAATGTGTAAGACACTTTAAAATTGATTTAAAAAAATACTAGCATATTCTTATGAATATTTGCAATTTCTGGTTTCATCTTTACACATGTTGAAAATTTGGTAATTTTATAAAAGTGAATGCCAGTACCGGATACGAGGTGATATAGAAAAAACTGACTTTATATATTTCAAGATAAATCATATATTTTTGCTTTTATTGGGTTGTTCGATCTAAAATTTAAAAAATATCAAGAATCTCTGTTCTTATGTAAATAAAAAAATCACTGGGTAAAAAACAAAACGGAGATTAATTTTTCAGTGATTTTGTTTCTGTAATAAATTTATCTAACGAACAAAAATTTTAAAAATACATTTTCTAAAATAAATGCAAACTTTTGATTATTAACGTTTCGGGAGGTTTTCTCTTTGTCATACATACAATTTTAAATATAGTGGACATTTTTAGATATTAATCTTTACTTATTTAAAATGAATTTCCATGAAATATCGGCAAAATGACTTAGATATGTTGATGGCATTTTTGCAATATGGCAACAAGCACTGATAATTTAAATATTTTTTTACAAATTTACCAACACAGATAAATATCTCAATTTCTTTTCCAATCGCTCAAAATCAGTCAAAAACAAGCAGTAATTAAAAGTTTATGACAGAGCAAAACTTGTTTGTACTGACAGTGATACATTAGAAAAAGAAACAAATTAGATTAAAGACATTTTAATAAAAACCAATTACCCAAAATATTTCATAGATAAATCTTTTAAAATTTTTGATACCAGACAAAACAGACAACTTATTAATAACAATAATAATAACTCTCAAACAATTAACCTCACAATTCCTTACAGAGTAGGACATAAATACAACATAAGAACGACATTTAAAACAAATAATACTCTTAGGTCTATATTGACAAATACCAAACCAAACAACATACAACAGAATACCAAAAATGTGGTTTATAAAATTCCCTGCAAATGTGGCCAATTTTATATAGGCGAGACATCTAGACCATTAGATGTTAGAATAAAAGAACATAAAATTCTTCTTAGAAAAGGTGATTTTAATAAATCTAAAATTTGCTAACAGGCATGGGAATCGGGACATAAAATCAACTGGATTAATTCCAAAACTGTATTACTAGAATCGGTAAGTAAATGCAGAAGATTAAAAGAAACCGCTATAATTAATTTAAATAAAAATTACTGTATTGCTATGCCATCGGTTGATTTAAATTCACTATGGTTCCCGATTCTAAAGACAAGATACAATTAAACACCTTCAATTATTTCAATACATAATCACACAGCAAAACTCATTTACAACTTTTTTGGTACTATGTAAGGTAATAAATATTATTGCCAATGTAAGTTTCGTTGACATATACAAAATATATTTACTTACTACCTTTTATATTATTATATAGAAATTAATATAAATTATTTTTAGATTCGTTTTGAAAAACAGGAAGAGAAGATTTCCCGAAACGTTAATGTTCAAAAGTTTATATTTATATTAAAAAAAAATTGTATTTTTAAAATATTTGTTCGTTAGGCAAATTTATTACAGAAAAAGAATCACTGAGAAATATGGTTTGGTCGGTTTTGTTTTTAACCCAGTGATTCTTTTGTTTATATAAGAACAGATATTCTTGATATTTTTTAAGTTTCAGATCATGGAGAACCCCCCATGAAAAAAATAGAAAAAATACAATTATAATAATAACAATTATTTTTTTATTTTGTGTAAACGTAAGTTTCAGTTACTTTTATTTAACCATCTTCAGAACAACTATAATTTTATAATATATATTATTTGTATACATTGTATACATTTATATGTTCTGGTATATTTTTTGGATCAGTTAGGATAACTGTTATTTCAATTAAATAATTAATAACGCTATTTTTATATTTATTTTGAGGATAAGAATTACATTTGAGATATCTTCCAGACCATATAGGTTTTGTGTACCAAAAAAAGTTAAAAAAAAAAACAAAAAAATAATAAATATAGATTTTGAAACACAATATAAAAAAAAGAAATAAAAATAATTTACATAAAAAAAAAACAAAGAATACAAGTCAAGTTTTAGGGTTAGAGACGCATCAGCAACTGAGAAGGCTATTTAGCGAATGGACCTACCTCTTAACGTGGGTTCTGAACCACGGTCATTGGCTACCGAAAACCCCGGTCAGCATCCCCCTCAGACTATCTACCCTTGGTTTTGTGTTTAACTAAAAGTATCTAGCCTATCGACTGGCCAGTGACCAACGTAGAAAACCTCTCAGAAGGAATCTAGCCTTACCTAACCTTAAATTGGCGTGAATGAGGGGTGATTCCTTGTCAGATTTTACCCTTACCTAAAAATATTTACAAGCATTTAGAAAAAGGCCATACCTAGTACGGAAATCGAACCCGCTCCATGTTAACTGCCATATCAGCAGGCTGATGCTTTAGACACCGCGGCTAAAGTGACTCGTTAACAAAGAATGCCATTAATTTCAGCATTGATACTGACCACTTTAGAATACATGAAGGCCTCTTCAGCATGCTTCCAACTCTCACAGTCCTGGGCTCGCCTCCGCCACTCGGGTCTAATATACTTAACGAAGCCATCAGTCCATCGTGCTTTCGGTCTTCTTCGCGAGCGTTTACGATCAAGCGGTATCCACTCCAGAATTTTCTTGGTCCATCTGTCGTCCCATCGCCTCGCTATATAGCCTGCCTATCTCCAATGATATCACAGACTTTCATTTGTTTCCTAATCCATACGCAGGGTTTTCTGTTTCGTCTTGTAATGTCGAGCATAAATCTTTCCATTCCCCTCGAGTGTCCAGGTTTCACTTCCGTATGTCATAACGGGTAGAACGCACTGATCAAAGACTTTTCTTTTCAAGCAAAGTGGGAGCCTGCTCTTAAAAACTATGTTGAACCTGCCAGCCACATTTAACACGTCGATCCACCTCCCGGGTGGTATCCCTCTTCATTGAAATCCTCTGCCCAAGATATATAAAGTAGTCCACAATCTCCAAATCCCTTCCTAAAACTCAAATTCGTGTGTTCTCGCGAATTTATTGAACAAAACCTGACTCTCTTTTAGATTTATTTTCAAACCAAACGGTTCGCCAGCGATTTGCAGCTCCTCTAGGTTTTGTGATATATATATAAAAACGAACGTTTTATTTTTTGCATCAAATACCATCAAAAGTGAAAAACCCAAAACTATTAGCAAAAAAATAATAAAATAATGTCAAAGTCAAAAAATATATCAACTAAACACTAAACAAAAAATTATACAATATATTTAAAAAAAAAGCTTAACTAATAATTTATAATTAAGACTATAACGTAAATAGTGTATATTAAGAATTTATAAAAAGGTATGTGCACATTTAAATTTATACTATGTATAAACTTAATCTATATCATAAAACTATATCTGTTCTGAAGATGGTTAAACAAATATAACCGAAACTTAACGTATGTACATATAACTAAACCAATAAATTATAAAATATTTTAAAATACCTACGAAAACCTAAAATAAAGCATGAAGTACTCAGTATTAGTGAAAAATCAAAGATAATTAATATGGTTGAAGTATAAAAAAAGTTTATTGCAGACGTTGCCAAGATTTATAAGGCCGTATGCCAAGATTATTAAGTTTTTCAACACAAAAAACAAACAAACGGAAAAATCAAGCTAGCTTCTTCATTTCCAATGAGGATAGTTGTTTAATAATAATAGTTGATACCTCTAGAATGGACAAAAAAAATAGAAAAGAATAACTACAAAAAGAAAAGGAAAATTGTATATATGTATATAATACTTTAGTAAAAAGCAGCATGCTATATGGATATAAAAATAAGGGATTCACGAAAAAATATAAAAAAGGATTAAAAACTATCGAGATTAAAGCAATACGAAGGTCAATCCTAACAAGAAAAGACAGGATCACAAATGATACAATTATCGAAGTGATTGATCGAAAATGATGATGAAGCATTGTATGATGTAGAAAAATAAACAAGGTGTTGTAAAGCAACAAGTGTTGCAACATCTACAGGAACCGAATTGGGAAGATAGAAAAAGATTGAGACAAGCCGTCGAACAACGTTCTAAACCGGCATAATGATAATAGTATTTTATTTAAACCGTTAGGTAAATGAGACTTATTTTTTTAGATTTGTTAATGGTACTTCCCAAAAATAAATGTCACATTTTACTATGGTAATATTAACGAAACGGCCATCGTGATTAAACTATTTCAGAAAAAGATTTTTAGATAGGTATTGACTCAAATCAAATAAAGATCTGAGAGAAGATAAGAAGTGAAGTCAGTCAGAATGTGTTTGACTGTTAGATGATCATTGCAATATTAACAGAGGGAAGGGCCATCTTGTTTTAGCAGAAATTCATCAGAAAATCTGCAGTGACCAATCATGAATATCATCCATTTAACTGTAGCTTTTCTATCCAGCAGCCGCTCTGAAGGGGATTGAGAAGATGAAGGTTTAATGACTCTCAATTTGTTAGGTCTCTCAGGATCGTTCCAATACGATTGCATTGAGATTTGTGCGAAAGTTTTTGCAAAAGAGAGATAGTCTTTTGGATGGAAGCTGCGTATGTATGGTAGTCCGTGCTATATTGAGCGCTTTGCGAGCGAGCTGATCAGCCTCCTCATTACCTTTGATGTCCTTATGACTAGGACATCAAACGAAAAGAAGAGATGAAGCCTGAGGGATTATGTAATCTACAGGATCTGTAATTTGCGCAATAACTGAATGATAAATAAGGCGATTTTTAATCATCGATAGAGCATTTCTGGAGCCAGAAAATACAATCCAGGAATTTGCTGGGTTTAATCTGATATAAGAGAGATATCTTTCAATAGCCACTAATTCAGCTGTAAGTACACTGGTTGAAACCGTCAGTTTAAATCCTGTTCCGTTTAAATCCTGTAAAAGAGGTTCTGTTGTGAACAAAACTGCAGCCAACTTTTTGGCCTATTTTAGATTCATGTGTAAAAATTGTTTGATATGGGGAATATGTTTTGAGTAAGGTGTTTATACTGGATTTATATATGGAAGAACTCGTTGATTCTTTATCATATCTTAATAGAGAGAAGTCTAAATCATTTAGTTGCATTTCTCAGTTTTCATTACTACATACAGCCTTTCATAAATAGTGCTCAATCTGCTTCCATTCTCAGTTTAATAGCGGTTTTATATGTTTGTTGAAAATTACCATTTGAGTATTCGGATTACACATATTATGTCGTGCAATTAAAACATTTTTTGTAAAAGTCAAATAGCAGCTTTTACACGTATATTAATTGCTTAAGGAGATGATATAGCTACTAAATAGACAATACCTGTTATAATATATACATTTCACAATTAAGTTGGAAAGTATGAACTTTTTGGAAACCATTTTTATCGAGTATATGTTAAAGGTAATGTGAGTTAAAGATATATGTATATCTGAAGGAGATCTTGAACAAGAGTGTAATAATATATTAATTGAAGAACTGTCTAGAATAAATATATATCAATAAAAGAGATTGTCGAGAAATGATTTACTTTTTTGTGAACATAAAACATCTAAGTATTAACGTTTACTGGTTTTTATTAATAAAAAACCCCTGCGATACAAAGAGATCATCGGAAACATGAACATTTTGAAATTGATATTTTGAAACATTTTGAAATGGATAGGTATTTGACTATTAAAGGGAGAGGGATCTGGATAGTTGTCTATCGACAGTTCGTAGGATACTGTCACTCATTAAAGAAATCATGCTTAAAGAAAATTAATAGAGTCGTGCTTAAGAAAATATTAACAAGGAAATTTCCTTCCGTGCTCCAAGAAAAAATTGCTTCAGTCTCCGTCAAACGTCAGTAAGTGTCTCCCCTCAGGCTTGAGTCGAACATTTGAAAGGAACTGAAGGAACGACGAAGAGTCCTGACCATATATACTGGATCCTGTTGGATATGGGCTGCAATTAAATGCAGCTCATGCTATCTTGTGGCTCGTAACAGTACTACTGTCCAAAACCGTTCGTGAACCTACCCAGGTCCCATTTAGATACCAGATATACATAAAAAATTCCACAGTGGGCTCGTGGAGAAACAAGAAAATTTACGTACAAATTGCCCAATTCTTTCATTTTTCTTTTCATGTATATCTGTCCCAAAAACTTTAGAGACGTCTGTTTCCCGTATACTACCTTGTTTAACTCGTTCATTCCTGTAGTATGATTTATATGGTAAAGATAATTTGTAAAAATATATTTTCGAATGAAGGATTACCCCAGGCACTCTATTTTGCCCTGAAAATTGATAATTCATAAATATATCAAAAACAAAATATCCCCTATTCAAAAATAGAGTGTCTATCATTAGAGATGATGGAACCTTGATTTACCTATTTTTGATATCTCTTGTCAGTTGTTTTCCGAAAAGTTTGCAAATAAATCATATTTCTGTTCACGTTAAAAGAACATGCACAAGAAATTGTCCAGTTTTATTACGCAAATTCGCGGTTCCCGCAATTCAGACTCATCGTGGTATTCGTCGTGGTGATCATCGTGAACAGCCTATTGATTGTGAAATTAGAAAATTTGAAAGTGAATTTACTCCCCACGATAGTATGTCCAGAAAGCCAAAACCCAAAAGTATTAAGAATATTGTCACCGTTCAACGTCTTCCGTTCAACGTTCAACCGTTCAACGAGCCGAGGTGGTCATTTGGCTTAAATCTTATTCAAATCATAAATTGCATGTCTGAATCTCTTAAATATAATAATCGGAACCGATTTTGAGCAAAAAATGTGTGTTATATTTAGTTTTGAAGCTCCATTGTTCTCATTGGGAGACCCTTCATATGCTCGATCGAAATGCGAGGGAATATGAAAAAAAAAAATAGAATTCATCGATAATGTCTTGTTTGTGCACGAGTGTTCGACGCATCTATACATGTTAATGCTGTCACTGGTAGTGTAGAACCGCAGTTCTATTTTATCTTAAGAATGCTTTCAGAGTTGGAGTGGATGCCATACTATCCGCACATTATTCATTTGTATACTCAAAAATCATATTTGGTCTGATATATTTTAATGGTATATTTTCCGCGAAAATACATGCATTCATATAATCTTTGTATTGTAAAAAAGCAAGACTACGTTGTATATAACACAAAGTAACCTGAAAGTCGTAGATATGATTCTATTAATAACTATCAATAACTAATGGGGTAATGTTCGATCTGGTAATACTGTTGGCTTCTCTTCTAGAAGAGAAGTAGATCAACATTTTATGCCTCTGCAGTACACGTTTAAATTTCCTAGAGTCACTTACGTCAACGGTGGTCCGTTGTAATTTTTTTCGTAAACCGGATTTTTCTAGTGCGTTCTGCAAATGAGTGACTGAAATGATTATTTCCACACTGTTGCTCGAAATTTGTGTGAGGTTTTGTTTCAGACTTTACAGGGCAGAGTGCGACGGAAACTTTTGCAAAACTTCA
Organism: Cosmopolites sordidus; assembly: GCA_031761425.1. NCBI lineage: Eukaryota > Metazoa > Arthropoda > Insecta > Coleoptera > Curculionidae > Cosmopolites > Cosmopolites sordidus. The sequence continues at coordinate 247,751 of JARFXV010001025.1, read as the reverse complement.
ACAGGCCTATGGAAACACTGTTTTGTCAAAGATCCAGATTACCAGGTGGTTTAAGGCATTCTTGGAATGCCGAGACTATTGAAAATGAGTCTCGCACTTCATCTGCACGAAGTAATGTAAATGTTCACTGAATCCGGGATCTTGTGCATTCTAATCGTCGGTTGACCCCTCAGAATGATCGGGGAAGATTTGAATTTGACTGATATCGACAACGAAATCACTAATAAATTGGGATTAAGAAAATCCGCATGAAAATGGTTCCAAAAACTTTTCGTAGGATCAAAAGGATAACAGGAGGCTCTCTTGAGTTTTTGAGCTGGACTGCAAGTGACCTTCATTTTTTGGAACATATCATTGCTTGCGACGAATGTTGGATTTTTGAATATGGTTCGGAAATGAAGGCCACACTACGGCCAAAAATGGGCAAATCAAAGATACACAGATTTGCTTCTTTGATATCCAATGTTCCATTGGATAAGACCATAAGGAAACTGTACTATAAGGCGTCACTCGTGTGATACTAAACATCAAGAACACTTGGGCGCTGCATCCCACACAACGATTTCGATTAAGGATATTTGGCAAATACAAAACACCACTATGCACTCTTATTCACCAGACTTGAATCCTTGTGACTTCTTCATTTAACCAAGATTGAAAATTCACCATAAAGAACACCATTTTGAAATAGTAGGGAAATACTGAAACGACAAGCATTGAGTTCCAGCTTCCTAAGGCAACTACTATGAAGGAGACAATGTAGAATTGAACTTTCAACTGAATAAAAAAATTATAAAAAATCTGCCTTATTACTTTATTTACACACCTTGTAAATCATATCCGAACTTGAATTGAGAAATTAAACGGGATTCCAGAAACATGTCTTTCACAATGTTCATTGTGCCTGGAGATTTACGGCAAATTACTGTGTTGTTTACAGAATGTTGTGAACAAATTCTTAAGATGCTGAATATGTGAATAGAGAAGTAGATATACCACTATTCACATTTTTTCTTATTCAAAGCCTACAAACCGGTACAAAATTACAATATTATGAAGGAATATGGCACATTGAATACTAATAACAGTATAAATGTCGATTTTTTTTTCAGCTAACTCAGAAGAAAATAAGGCTACTTGGAAAGCCATACGACAACATGAAAAAGATGAATACGTACACAAGTTCGACTAAATTATTTTTTTATAAGAAAAAAATAGATATTACCACAAAGAACGAATTTGGAACTAAATAACGAAACTATAAATGTACGTGTTAAAAATAAATGTATTGAGTGTTGTGCAAATACAAATATTTTAATTGATATTTATGTAATTTTTATATACATATAATGTGAATGTAAATTTCTTGAACTTGGGCCAAAATACAATAATAATTTAGAATTCGTCCTTGACCATTTCAGATAATATATATAATAATAATATAATATATATTTTTGAGTAAAAACTGGTTTTTACTTTCCCGTAAAACTAATAATTATCGTGCCAACTGGCAAGACTACATTGGACTATTTAAATTTAGAAAATTAGGTTAGAAGTGACTCAATTTGCAGAAAAACGTTATTAATATAAATTAAATCTAGAGCCATAAGTAATATATGAAAATATATCGTAACTTGTATTGTTTATTTCTCGAGAAATCGAGAAAATTGAAATATCATACTTTTCAATTTGTAATACCACACTGAACAACTGTTATATATCATAATTTAACTGTAGAGTCATGGGTGATACAAGAGATAATATTATTAATACTACAGAGTCTTCATTTACTTAACCTAACCCATGTTCAATTCTTTTATTGGAACCTTCGGTGTGAAACACTAAGCTCGAAGAGATTTACCACTAAACACCAAATCACTTTTTGAAATTTCTCGACGCACGTTTTGATAACCATGTTAGCATCATCAGGAGTTGATTTAATCTAATTCTAAAACAATACTATGATCTATTTATGCGATAATCGTACCTAATGAAGCCTGTAAAAATCATGAACGGTGAAGTTTACTGAGCATTACATTAACAATTGAAAAAGTTGATTGAACGGAATAGATCCTTTATCCCAGTTCATGATGTTCTTACATTTTTCTATTTGAATGGTTTCATATGCATCCAAAGCCCTATTGTTATTTACACTTTTTACCAGTCTTACATTTCAAATATCTATATTGTGGTCATGTTCCATTGCATGTTGGGCAACACAAGATTTTTCATTTCTCCCTTATTACATGTGGGCAATGAGTTCTTTAAATCTCGTTAATATGGATCTTTTTGTTTGCCCAATATTCCTTCGTTCTCAATCTTGACAACTAATGTCGCAAATCCCCGACTTTTCATGTTGATCTACTAAATCCTTTGGATTACCCAGAACTTCTCTTAATTTATTAAATGATTTGTACACAACTTTAATGTGCACTTTGTTCAAAATTTTGTCTAGCCATCGAGTTAATTGGGCAACAAATTAATTGGGCTAATCCTTTTGAAAAGCCCAAGATTCTTTCAATAATTTTCTAAAATTATGTTTTCTATCAATTCTTCTATTGGAACTTTTAGTGTGAAACAAATGGTGATTTTTTGACTCAAAAAGTGACTTTTAAAAGTGATTTGTTGTTTAGTGGTAAATCTCTTCGAATTTGTGTTTTCTAATTAATATATCTACAATGTTCTTCTTATAACCGTTTACTTCGGATATAATTATCTTTATTTAAAGAAAAATTGATTAATCTATTTACCATAAAATTTAAACTAGCCATCTTATTTTGGAAACTATGATATGAATCATTAGGAATGTATCCCGATGTGATGGTGTTTTTTTCTAAAAACATCAAAATCTAACCTATTTGCATTGTTTCTACTGACTAAAACATCCAGAAATGGTAAACTATCGTTGTTTTCGAGTTCTTTACGCATGAAGTCGAAAACAACTATGTTTTGGGATTTATTATTTCAGTTCTTAATATAATCATCTAAGTTTTAATTTTTTGACTCGAAAATTGCAAAAACGTCATCCAAATATCTTAACCATGCCTTCGGAAAGTAACTGAATTCATTCTTCGCCTCGGATTCATTGCCGTTCCTTCTTATTGTTCGTAATAACTCTTATTAAGCTGAAAACAATTTTGCTTCATACATAATCTTGTTAGGGAGATGTGCTCAGAAACAATCGTCTTATTAAAACCGTTTAACTCGAGTAACTCCCTCAAGGGAGTAAGTACCTCAAGGTACTTCAAGGTATGTGGAATCGGGACGCTCGGAAACAATGATGATACGTCAAAGGAAACCACGACCACACCGTTCTGTAGATGTGTGTTTTTAACTTTTCTATGAATTTTGTTGAGTTTATCACAGAGCAGGAAGGTAGTTGGTTTGATAGATTTCCAAACTCCTTCGTTCATCAAGTTGTATGTTGAAGAATCAATGGATGATACAATTGGTCTCATTGATTTTCCTAGTTTATAAATTTTTGGTAGAGCATAGAGTCTGGCACTTTTGAATTAGAAATATGCAGTTTCTTTTTCAGAGAAGAAAAAATAAGGCTGTTGCAAGATTTCAATGTATCTCTGACTTCGTTAACCATTTTTAACAATGGATTTCTAGGTAATCGTTTATATAGACCGTCTTGAATTAATTTTTCAACGCGTTCAAAGTAATCAGATTTGGCCATTACTACAACCTAATTTCCCTTATCAGATTTTAAATAAAAACAATCCTTCTCTCGCAAACGCTTAACAATCTACATGACAAAAGACAAAATATTTGGCATATTTTGACTTTTATTTGAAATATTTTTTACAATTTTGCCTTTACATGACCCTCTGACGATCTCTTGCTTTATACACCGTCAAGCTTTGGCGGCTAAGATAAGTTGTATAAGAAGTTGATAAGAAGTAAAGTTGTCAACTATATCAAAAAGAGTGTATTAACTACTCGACTTTTTACGGCTCTTTGTGAAGATTTGGGAACAGAATACAACACACTATTATTCCATACGGAAGTCCGCTGGCTCTCAAAAGGAAATATGTTGGCAAGATTATTTAAATTTCGAGACGAAGTAATTTTATTTTTGTAGGCAGGTGTCCAAATATTTTTGGCTTAATTTTCAGACATCCCAGATTCATTGGGAGTTCAATTTTTATGAGAATTCCCTTTCTGCTTCTCGTTAATCGTAGATAGTGAACTACCTATAATAATACAAGATCCGACAGCTTAATGAAACTTAATTTAAATGAAGGTTTAATGAGAATGTAATACATTGCTGTCGGGTAGTCTATTAAAAATTAAGCGCGATTACCTTTAATTAAATATATTGAAATTCATTTATTTTAACAAATTCTAACTATGATTTTTTTAATAAATTAAACGTTATTCGAAAGAAAATGATGTAAAGCATGTAAAAAAGTGGTTGCCATCTCTCACTTAGCCGCAATCTCTAGGTTGCCAGGTGTAATGATTTAAGCTTATCGTGTTGTTCAAGACAATTTTATACTAAATTAAAGTTTAATTTTTGCTGCGTACGATAATACATGGTTGCCTGTAAAAAAATGGCCGCAAGTAGTGGTTGCCAGGATTTGAATTAATTACTCTCGCTCAAGATGAGTGTGAGCGAGAGAGAAGGAATGCAGGCACTGTTTCGTGTTATAAACAATGATACAATGTGGTGTAGTCCAAGTAATATTGTTTTTTAATTGTTTTACCTGCGAAGCAATTATTTTGATTTGGAGGACATATAGATTCAAAGATGACCACATGCCATACAGCTCGTGAAGAGCTGTATAGTTTCAAAAGTGGGATGGTCGTTTTGGTTTTAGATTTGGCAACTTTCGGCCACCAATTCCTATGACTTGGCCTCGTTAGACTTAATTTTGTGAGGTTACGTAAATTGATGCGATTATACCAACACGATATAAACTTTTGATGTACTCAATAGCATCCGTAACGTTATATAAGTATATAAGGCAACAAAAAAAAAATCGACAGCTAGAATATAGAGTGATCCGTATCATCATGTTCAAGAGATGATTCCTAATGATGGTAATATGGTTAGCGAAATACGAATCGAGAAATTAATAATAAATGATTTGATGTTTTGAGGTAAAACTATTTGAATTTAGCACAATGTTACACACAAAAATTACAAAATTAATCTGATAAATATCATTTTCACAGTGTTCATGAAAGCAATTATCATATTCCGTTAAATACCGATTAAATTTAATCAACATATAATTAATATAATTATTAGCTATCAACGTTCGTAATGCTTGATTATATTTTCAATTTCCCTTCTATGTTTCCATCCCATATAGCAATACAAAGTCACGAAAACCTGGATATTAGCTTATAAGAAGCTGTAGACATATTTAATAGGCATATTATATACAGCGAAAGAAATATTTTTCGCATTAACGGCTTACTAGAATTACAAAAATGCTGGTTTGACAATAAAAGTTTTGTTGTAGAAAAAAGTTTAAAAACAAGTCACCCAGTATTTTAATAAAATGTAATTATTTACTTTTAAATAACAAAATATATGTTCGATTAAATAAACAATCTAATTTTATGAACACCTCCTGGTATTTATTATTTATCATAATCGAGCACCTTATTGTATACAGGGTATAAGAGAAATAACTTTCGTAAATTTAACCAACGATTCTTTACATACTTTTACAAGATAATGTTTCCTTAAAACATGTATCCAAAATGCATCCATTTTCGCGGAAAACAGACCTAAACAGATCGAAGGAAACGTATATTAAGAAAAACACGATTCATTTTTGTATTAAATTAAATGCTCAACGTGTCCACCAGTTTAGCCAATGCAGCCTGGCACCGTTTTAACCGATTTTCTCGAATACGTTGAAAACGTCCTGGAATATTTCTAATCTGGTTGATAGACGCTTCTCCGTAAATAAGAAGCATTTCGAGATATTGGAGTACAGAATACAGTTTTGGTTTTAAATGGAATTTAAATACGTATACCACAATGACTTAATTTTTGTCGCCATTACCCTTCGTGGGGATCATCTCAATTAACTAATTCAACGTTGCCACTTCTATTGTAGCTGATGTACTTGTTTCTGTTGTACTATTCGCTAAATAATACACTTTAATACACATTTGCTTAAAATGACAATTCATATCATAAATTTTCGATTGGTGATTTATAAACTTTGGATTTTTTTTCGCAAAACCCTTAGGTTTTTGATCCTTATAACAGTTCTTTCAAATGATGTGAAAACTTGTTAAACATATATACGAAAGTTATTTTCCTTGCACCCTGTATAACCAAATATTAAAAATGTATAACCAATAGGAAAAATTGAAAAAAACAATTTACGTTTCTGGCATTAACAAATCCAATTACACCTTCAAAAGAACGTTTCTATTGGACCAAGGCCAGTACATCTTGGCCAACCCTTAGGTTTTTGATCATTGTGACAGTTGTTTCAAATAATGTGAAAAACAGTTAAATATATTTACGAAAGTTATTTTCCTTAAACCCTGTATAACCAAATGGTGAAAATGTATAATCAATAGAAAAAATTAAAAGAAACAATAAACGTTTGTCGTATTAACAAATCCAATTACACCTTCAAAAGAACGTTTTTACTGCACCAAGGCTCGATATATACATAATTTTCTTAGATATCACTTTAATTAGCATCATTGACAAAGTTATATTAACTTTCTGAGAGAGGGCCGAACTCATTTAAAGATTTTAATTTTTTGTCAAACGCATCGTTTCGTATTTTCGGCTACAGCATTTCCGAGTCGTTGCTGAACAAAATTAGTAAGTTTGTTGATTAACAAAAAAGCAAAAGGTTCGTTTATATAAAATTACTATATAAAATAATTATTATTTTTTATGTCTTAACTTTTTTACTGAGATGTCTCAAACATGATAGCTATAAGAGAGTCGTTTATGAAGAGTTGTATTTGTGAATTGACATTGACAAAGTTCCAAGTATTAGTCTTAATTCATTTTTTTCCTTGTCATTTATATATTTTCCTCTGTCATTTATATAATACCCATTAGTATTAATAAAGAATATTCCAATAACAGTGTCAGAACTTTTGAAGGTATTAGCGACAATACTGAATGTAAATATCACTCATAGATTGCTGTAGTCAGTACATTATGCCAATATACCATGGATATATACAAGATGCAACACCGCGTAGAAATTATTCGTACTTATCATCAAAAAGCAAAAAAATAATGGGGAAAAATAATCTTTTCCGTCGAAGCACACTTTTGACTTAATGAGTTTGTGAACAAACATAACTACAGGATTTGAGCCGATAAAAATCCTCAAGTGATTTAGGAGTTACCTCTTCATCCTCAAAAAGTCACTGTTTGATGTTTGAGTTTTTTATACCAAGATCTTGCGAACTCAGGCACTCAGAATATTTTTTGTGGGGTTATGTTAAAACTTTACAATTCTTGACCTTAAACAAAATATTCAGGCCACCACTGAAATTATACTAGTCGATATTTGTGAAAGAGTAATCGAAAATTTGGTCTCCAGAATGAATTCCACCAGAGGAAGCATAGAGGAACATTTGAACGAAATAATTTTCAAAACATAATGTCATTGTCTATATTATCACTTGTAGTTGTCTTTGTGCCTCATTTAAAAGTTGTGCCACTTTTATTGGACAACCTTTTATATACAGGCAAAATACCTGTACCTATTTCCTGTCCTGCCTCTTCAGATCTTGATGTCCAGCACTCTTTCCAACATTTGGGATGACGCCTTGTGATAATAAACTGTCTGTCTTCGATATGTTTTCCGTTTTACCTAATATGTTGTCCATCCTTGCCACATGTTTTTTGTTCAATATTTCTTTCTACTTTTTCTTCTCAAATTCGTTATATTTTCTAGGTTGATCTTAAATCTTTATACCTCACTCTATTCCTTAATGTCTTGCCGCGAACTGTTCTTGGAATTCTTATCTTAGCCGTGCTTATCATTTATAAAGCCCTACTGATATCTACCCTTCTTTTTACTGCATATGTCGTTATTAGTCATAGTAATATTTTATACCGGATGTCCAGAAATGTCGCTCATATTTAATTACTTGTTTGCTCCTAGGTTACGCAGAATGTGTGTTAACTGTACATCGAAGCTTAGTTCAGGGAGAATTAGTTGCCATGTTCGCGCGTTTATCAAAACAACAATTCGCTTATTACAGCTCGTCGTCATAAACGAGACACCAAATCTTAATTTAATAAAAAGGATAAAATAGTTTGAAACTAGAGGATCAGCTCTAAATTTACGATCTACGGGTAGTCTAAGATCAAGCAGAGGTGCAAACAACACAGAACGTGTGCGTGAGTCCGTTAGAGAAAATCCATCTCAATTCGTACGAAAGCGAAGTAGCCATGTACACATTAAGAAATCTTCACTGTATGTATTTTTAAAAAAGATCTACGTTTTCATCTCTATAAAATTCAAATTGTGCAAGAAATGAAAGAAACTGATTTTATTATGCGCTTGACATTTGCCAGTGAAATATTGGAAAGATTTAACAACTGTGACAATGTTTTCTTCAGTGACGAGGATATCTTTCAAACGGCCATGTAAACATGCAAAACTGCAGGTACTGGACGCAGGAAAAGTCCAAGGAAAAACACGAAAAACCATTACATAACCAAAAAGTTGTTGTATGGGCTGCAATGTCATCTAGAGGATTAATTCGCCCATACTTCTTTGAAGATGCCAGAGGTAAAGCGGTCAATGTTAATTCAGCTAGGTATTGTAAAATGATACGAGGTTTTTTCACCAATCACTGCAAAAATTTGAAGGATATAACGAGGAGAGTTGATTTCAGCAAGACGGCGCTACGTGTCATACCTCACGTGATTCTTTGGCAGCTGTACAGAAATTATTCCCAGGAAAAGAGATATCCCCTAGAGATAACATAAATCGGCCACCAATAAATCTAGATTTAACTCCACTTGATTTTTTCTTGCGGGATTATGTCAAAGTTTATGAAAATAAACCACGTACTATATTCCAACTAAAAGAGAATATTATTTATGAGATCCACTCGATATCCAGACATATATGAGGCAGGGCACATTTTCGATCATGCCTTCAAGAATGCTAGGGCCGCGAAGGCCTGTACTATAGTGTTATAATAATAAAATTATTATACCTTAAATCAACTTCTATTAATTATACCTACAAAAATGAACAACAATATTGGACACCTTGTATATTCTGACTTTGGCATCTTGTTTTATGTGTCTGTTCTTCCATGCTAAATCTATCAAATAACCAGCTATTCATGCATAAAACTTTCATTACGTGATTTCGTTCTTTGTCTTGTATATTTTCGTTGCTCGTGATTTCTGCAGCAAGATATTAGATTGATGCAAAAATTCCATTTTTTGCAAATAATTAAAGAAAAATTCTATTTACTAAATATTTAATTTAATCACAATAGTATGTAACATTCTGCTCGATAACCTTTCTCCATTTCTCCGCTAGCTACATAATCTGGCATTCAGAAAAGTTCTGAGATTAAACAAACTGATCCAAGTAATTTTTCAAGTTTTCCAAGGACGTAAAATTTGAGGATAGGCCAAACCATCCCAGTCAAGTTGTAAAAGTATGTATCGGGTGGTTTAGGACCCCAATGCCCTTTCTGTTGGCTATTCAGATTACTTCTGGTCGATTGTTCATTTTAGTTTACCAAGTAGTGAACAGAGTTTCTTCGAATTAATGATCTGGCTCTTAGGTAACATCTAATAATAAACGATTCCCTGTCAATCCCATCAAATGCATATGAAGACTTTTCGGATATAAACTCGTATTTGAGCTGGTTGAAGGGCCATCTCCATCCTTTCACCGTGATCTGTAAAGCTCAACATTATTTTACACAATCAATTTTTCATCACCTGTAATCAACCGCTTTAAAAAGGTAACGATTTTGTTGTGCTTCAATAGTTCTCAAGGAGAAATTCGGTGTATCCATTTTTTGTCGGTTAACCCTTTCACTCCCAATTTGTATTTTTTTTTATTCAATTGACTTGATTTTGTTATATATCTTTCACATTAATCACAAAACAGAAAAAAATATATAATTTTAAGCTTTTTTCAAAAGGGGGGTATGTTGAGAAGTTGGAACATATATGTCCCATTAGTACTAGTTGCGGGAACATAAAAAAAAACGAAGTACTTAAAAACATTTTTATTTTTCATATATTAGGTATGATAAACAGTAAAACAGTGTTTGCATAACAAGCCACACAATTATTTTTGTTCTTCTTTCTTGTTTGTTTTTTTTTTCTTTGTTTTTCTTCTTGTTGGCCTTTTGATGGGTAAGTGATCCCCTATATTCAGCAGCCTGGAACCTGATGACGGCCTATCGTATATTGTCTTCTGCGTAACATTTTTGCATGTTGCCAGCCATAACTTATTATTCAGCCAGCGGAACCACATAATTCGAGAAACTCTTCTTATTTTTTTCTCGCTCTTTTAGCTCAGTAAATATGATCCAGGAATTGATCGCTGCTGTCATTAGTAGCCGATAGAAAACTATTTTCTACCATTTGCCGGTCTAACTATCCATGTCGTAAACACCAACGAGTTGATCTGGGAGATAAACCCTCCCCCCATATATTTATTATAGAACTGTACCATTTTTAGGCAAGGAATTTCCGATTGGCCTCCATCTTCATGACGACTTCTCCTAGAATTGAATTTCGGTTTATATTTCCATATATTCAAGTGGTATGCGCAGCCAGTTCTTGAATCACATCAGACCGATAATTTTACGCCTCTTTTAGTAGGTTTTGGAGAAAGGTACTGTTTCAGGCAATTTCTTCCCCTGAACTTAGACATAGCCTCATCGATATTCTGAAATGTACTCTCACTTCTTGCTTGTGAAAAAGTTTGCTTGAAGCAGAAAGCACTTCTTCCAAATAGTATATGTTATGGGCGCCATCTGGTTTTTGGGGGGAATTGAAATATAATTTGGAAGACAGTAACTGGAATCTATTCCTATAAATTGTTTGTTAGGCCATTGTGTTGCCAAGTGAAGTATTAGTAGACCAGCAGTGTCGCTATGCAGGCACTTTATTACAGGATATTACGAAAAAACATCCAATGACAATCATTATTTCATACTGGTCTGTTTGAGTATAGATAATTTCCATTTTGCTTGAAGTATCTCCAATATTTCGTTGGTTCTTCTAGAAATCCATATAAAAACGTTTTTATCCATATAATCCATATAATCCGTTTTTGGGGAACAGTTTAAAAGTCCAACTCAGTAGATAATCTGTCGAGTTTTGCGAGAATTGTACAGAGTTTTTCGGTTAGGATACGTAACCTTTGTAAAAAATTGTTATCTACAGATTTCCATTGGTCCAAAATTATTATAGGCGGATCGACCGTTTTGTCATTCTCATTTTCTTCAGAAGATGAACATTCCATGGACGATAAATTTTCATTCAGTTCGACTTTCCGCATTACTTTGCCTGTGTAGATGTAGATAGTCCCAAAATTCATTACTTGAACCCACTGAGGATGACTGGATATATTCTGAAACACTATCAATAAACGGTTCATCTTCCATATCGGAAATATTGTCTGCTAACTCCATGAGTTCCTGCTCAGACAATGGTTTATTTCTCAAATGAAAAAGCACATTTTACTCGTAGTAGTACCAGTGGTACAAATTTATATAACAACGGAATCCCACGGGGACATATATGTACCGACAACAAATTTTAGAAAAAAGTTCTGTATGCGCAATATTTACACACAAAAATACTTTCTATAAGTAATATACAAACATAAACACACTTATCTAGACATTTTTTTCATAAATTAGCCAAATAAACGCCAAATACACCAATATAAACGTAGAACACGTAGTCTACATGTGTACAGATTCACTAATCCGCCATATTGAAAAAATACACAACCTTTTTAGAGTGGGGATATTATAAACAATGACTATTACTAATGGGGCATCAACATGGGTAAATTCAACTCGCGTATTTTCCTCTAGGTTGCATTAAACACCTTCTGGGACTTATTTAGGGTTAACTCACGACAAGCATACTTTCTAGACTGACATTGTCACCTTGATATTGCTGACTGTTTGATTCCAAGAAATTCTAAGATCTCTCGGGTTGTTCTGTGCCGATCACTTTCATATAACCACAGTATTTACTTGCCCATCAGCCTCGATCGGTCTTCCAGAACGTAGAGTATCGCTAAGATTAAACTAGCTCTTACGAAATTTTCTGAATCACTTACGGCACTTGGAATTGCTATGGTCATCCTCACTCTACTATCATTGTCTCGGTATGTTAGGAAAATAGACTAGAGTAGGTGTAAAATATAGATATCATAGAAGCTACAAAAAATCTTTATTATTACAAATACATGTGGAATCTAAATCATTATTTTTTATGATATAAAATAAAACAGATCTTTTTTCAGAAAGGCACAAACTCATGACATATGGTGCACATCCACCGTGTTCTGCCAGACTCTTTACTTGTGCTGCGATGGACATATCTTCTAGACGTGCTATGTTGTGGCATATGTAAACACTGCTCAAACCATAATTCATACGGTATTACAAGTTTGAAATGATTTATTGCTGTCGGAGTAGAACGATGTAATTTTATTTCTGACTTCATGCCAACCCTGAAGCAACCGACATCCTAAAGAATTTATATTTGGAACTGCTAATTGTGTTTTCTGCTTCAATATAATGAAAGAGTTTAAAACGGACATCTATAAAATACCACAATCATTTTTTTGATTTGCGATCTATTTCATACATGCATTTCATGATTGATCATGAGCATGATCAATCATGAAATCATGGGATGTCTAATTATGATGATCTTGATCATGATTGGACATCCCACAGTGTGTAAACTTCCAGCTTATTTTTATGGGTGACAGTTGCCTCATTTGAAGGATCACAATAGTTTCCAAGAAAAAGAACTAATTTGCGACGTCTCCATTTTGTAAACGCAAGTCCATCTTTATTAGCTCTCCAGTCCAAAAATTATCAAAATATCTGTGGTAGCCTTTCCCTACTAAATCTCTTGTCAAATCTAAAACTACCCTACATTGCAAATCTTTCTCGGATTGATCATTGATTATAGTTGCGACCTTTAAATCGGATCATGTTTTTCGGATCGGTATTTTTATGGGTTGTATGATATGTGAAAAGTTTCAGATAATGTATCCAATAATAATCGAACTTTATCCAGTTTGTCATACACTGGAGAGTTGCGAGTAGGTATTAATGAGTTGTCAGCTAGACGTATGCAGAAGATGTATGTAGAAGGTCTTTTCTATTGGTCCTTACAGTACCACAGGCGTAAAAAATTCCTTCTGAAGCTATTTTTGTAACTGTACAGAATTGAAAAAATTATCAAAATATATGTAGTAGCCTTTCCCTACCAAATCTCTTGTCAAATCTAAAACTACCCTATATCCCAAATCTTTCTCGGGTTCATTATTGATTTTGCCAACATATATTTCGAATTGGCAAATGTATCCATGCTCGTCAGCGCGTATCCAAACTTTATACCCTCGCATTATAGGTTTGAGGGTCATATACTGTTTTAAAAAGCTGAAACCTTTAAATCATACTTTCAACAATTGATTGGTGTTTTGATGGGTTGTATGATACGTGAAAAGTTTCATATGATATATCCAATAATAATCAAACATGATGCAGCTTGTCATACCTTGGAGAGTTGCGAGTAGGCATTAATGAGTTGTCAGTTAGGTGTATGTTTTCCAAAAGCCAAGCGAATCGATCTCTAGTCATTCCTGAACTAATGTAATGATATCTTAATTCTAGTCTTGCTGACCAGTAGTAACAATAACTGGGTAATTTTTTGATCCCCATCAAAATGTTTATGCCAATGAAAATTTCAATTTCCTTAGCATTTGTTGATATAAATAAAGAGTCACATCCGCGTCTCTAAAGAGCATATGCGTTTGTTTGGAATTTGATTTTATCAATAAAATTTTTAGGGAAGAGGTGGAAACAAACATCCACTGGTGCTTCAATGTTATCCGGGATCTGAGAACCAGTTTCTTCTCTAAACTCTTTAGTATTGGTAAGACAATAACCTGTTGATTGCATCCGGGTTGTTGTTTTAACAAATTCTCTGTTTCTAACCACATACAGAGGAATATTGTTTTCCTCCTCCCGTCCCATCTACATCCAGAATAAAATAATGCAACATTATTAAGTAGATTGGATATATGGGCAACCACTGCAATAGGTGGTTTTAAACCCAAGTCATTAGGAAATTAGCTAACATGTTCAAATGTAATGGTTTCTTAATAAAACCACTAAAGGGCAAAGGGTTAAAACGAAAACAAGACAAAAAAAATGTGCGTTCCGAAGAAAATATCATCGATGTTGCTGGCAGTATTAATAAATTCGTTAATGGGGATTATTACAGAGCGATGAGCAATGATTATTTAATTCTGAATTTCAATGGTATTGATCTGGACGAGATGTGGTTCCAACGGGATGGCTACACATGTTAAACAGCCAAAGAAAGAATTTATTTATTGAGGAAACAATCCCGAGAGAAAATTATTTCGACGTACGGACCTGTTAATTGGCCATCAAGGTCATATGATTAACGCCTTAAGATTATTTCCTTTAGGGTCATGTTAAATCTTTGATCTATACCGATAAATCACCAATTATTGATGTCTTGAAGATCAACATAACTCGGACAATTGCAGAGATGAAACCCAAATTACTTGAAAAAGTGATCGGAAATTGGATTGGCAGAATGCGCTTTGTCAGAACTATCCGCATCGGATATTTATCCGAAATTATATTGAAAAATTAATGTTACTGAATGTTATTTCACATAAAATAAATAGCATCAAGGCATCTAATATGGTTCTTATTTTATTTGAATTTAAAGTTCAGACGCACTAAAAATTCGAATATCAAGCAAATGAAACCCCTTGTTTCATAGGATATAACTTCTTTTTGAATCTGATATATATAAATGGAAAAAGTTAGATACCTTTTCCAATTGCAATTCTCATTAACAAACCAATTATTATATTAAAGGAATATTTTCAGTGCTCGGAGTAATACAAACACGATATTACATTATGTAATTATCTTAGACACAACTTTAATTAACCTCATTAACAAAGTTATATTTGCTTCCCCAGAAAGCTCTGAACTGATTAAAACAAGCTGAAATATTCCCAAATTCATCGTTCGGCTTTTCCGGGTTGTTGATGAATAGAACTAATGAGTTTAATTTATGTAACTTCGATTTACGAATGACCTCTTTAAAAAAACGTTATTTTTCCATGTATTTGGTTAGCATTTTGAGTTACGAAGGTGGTTCGAAAAGTTCAAAATTTTGGGAGTTAAAAAAAATTTAATGCAGTCAACTTGCAATTCAATATATTCAGAGTAGTGACGTTTCAACGGTTTAATACCCTCATATATGTGATTTGGCTAATTTTGCAAAATAAGTGGCTGTATCTGCTTTGACCGCGAAAGTGATTTTTCGACAAACGAGACATTTCTTCAACTATGGAAAGATGAAAAAATCACTGAAACTAAATCCGGTGAATACAGCTCATGAAAAAGCACTTCGAAGTATATGTCATAGAGTTGTGCTACGAGACCTATGTAGTATGTGCAGGTATTATAATGGCATTTAGCAAAGTACATAGGGACGCCCTATGACTGATTATGGCAAAGTTCGACATTCCTCAGAAACTTATCAACATCTGTAAATTTCATTTTAATAACAGAGCTAATAGTGTCGCATAATGGTAAAATGAGAGAGAGCGCCTACGTTGGGTTGGGGATTTGGTCTGGCTGGGTGACCATAATCTAGAAAATTGTATATGATAGGGTGAACTGATCTCAGGTGAACGTAGGCGAAGGGGTCAGAAACTTCGTTACAATGATGCTCTCCATGAAACATTAAAGTTCGGTAATGCTAGTCATCAATGGAAGGGACTGACTGCAACCGAATTAGCTGTGATTCCAGAGCGTTTCGGAAATTTTCATATGTCGTGATCCTTGCTTAAAGATAAAAGTGATCGTGTACCGAGCAGTGATCGTGCCTATGCTTTCGTACGGTTTTCAATCATCGGTACGCTACAGAAATCACTTGAAGGTAATTTCTGTAGCGTACTTCTGTAGCGTCTTCTCCTAGAAATCACACAGCAACGTTATCGGTGACAGATAATGGGGATTAGATGGTACCAAACATCATGTAAGGACGTTCTCAATGGAGCAAACTTTGCCAATAGAGGTTCTCGTTAGGAGAGGCCGCCTACGTTGGCTGGGGGATTTGACCAGGTTGGGCAACCATCATCTGGAAAATTGTATATGATAAGGCGAACTGATCTCAGGTGAACGTCAGCGAAGAGGTCAGAAACTTCGACACAATGATGCTCACCATGAAACATTAAATCTTGGTAATGCTAGTCATCAATGGGAGGTGACTGCCTCCAATAGAACTCAATGGAGAAAACGAATTCATCGGTATCAAGGACCGAAGTGCAGCGTTAGGGCCCAGTTTTATTTATTATTTTTATGACATTATTGAAGATTATCATTAACAGGAAGCTGAAGGATGGATATGTTGCGATACGTTATATGACTGATGGGAGGTTTCTCTTTAATCTTTCATACCTTAAGGCCAAAACCAAATTCCGAATACGCTACATCACAGAACTTATATATACTCACAAATGTGCTTTAATAATACAGGATCTTGTTACGCTTCAGTGTTAAATTATTAATACATATACAGGGTGTCCTATAAATTATCCGCCATAGAGCAACTGGTGATAGTAGAGATCAAAATAAGAGAATCTAATTAATAGATGTTTTGACAAATGTTAGTCAGTAAAAAGATACAGGGTGTTGTCGGGGTAGTTGGGTTTTCAAAGGCGACAAATCTGAATTTGGTACTAGCTTGACTCTAGTTCCTAGAAGGGGCTTGCTACCTACTTTGTGAGGAATTAACTCGCTCATATTATTTTTACCCTATAAAGCTGGGAATATTTTCACTTCAAAATAGAGAAGAGTCATAATTTCCACGTAAAAAAGGTATCGATATTGGTCAATATCGATATCACACGCCGTTTGCGAGATATTCGTGTTCGAATATTCCATTGCACATTTTGTCGATGGCTGAAAAATATGCAATTTGCAAAGTGTGCCTTGAATGTCGTGTACAAATTATTACATCTTGATGACAACTATCATTGTTTTCTATCTCCCCCCTATTAAAGTAGGTTGAAACAAGTTTCTCCAATCTTGTGTTGGTATTAAATAATTTGCAAAAAATGCCCTAACTTAATCAGTTTCCTAACCGTTTATGTATAAGTAAATTACAATAGTCGCGCTGCAGTTAGAAAGTATGAAGAGCTCTACCCAACCAGAATCATCTTAGATCGATAATTTTTTCAAAAAATTTTCAATCAGTTAGGCGAAATAGATTCGTTTTAGTACAACAACACTGGTGGACGACCGAAACATATAACGGTAGAATAAGAAAAGCACATTTTGGATAATGTCGTGGAAAATCCTTAACTAAGCACTAGGCGTTTGGAGCCATCTACAGGGATTAGCAAATCTACCGTTTCAAGAGTTCTCCATAAAGAAAAATTGTGTCCCTACTATTTTTCGCCTGTTCAAATTTTATTGCCACAAAATTTGCCGGCTAGAATGTCAAAATCTACTACATAAAAATAAACGAAGACTCCATGCTCCTGAAAAAAGATATTATTTACTGACTTATTGTTGCTTTTACCAGACGCGGAATTTAGAACTGGTGAAATAATCATTATTATGCATGCCCTGGAAAATCCACATCTACCAAGGGAGCGACACTTTCAGCACGAATTTTCAATTAATATTTGGTGCGGCATCATCAACAATTTTTTAATCGGCCTATTTGAGTTTCCGCAAAGATTGAATAGAAATCAATATGTGCAGTTTTTAGAAATTAATTTATTGAACCTTTTAGATGGTATACCTCTAAATTTAGAACAATACATGTGGTTCATGCACGATGGGGCGCCACCGCATTTTACTCTTCCAATGCGAAATCATCTGAATCAGCGTTTTCCACATCGATGGATTAGGCGCGGTGGTGAATTTCCTTGGTCACCTCGTAGCCCAGACAATAATCTATTAGACTTTTATTTGTGGGATCATATGAAGTATTTAATTTACCATGATGAAATCAATACATGAGAGGAACTTTTAAAATGAATTCAACAAGCGGTCAATGTTATTAGAAATGATGAAAATATCCTCTCAAATGTGAGGCGTCACTTAACAAAGAGCCTGAGAAAGTGTATTGAGGTAAAGGGTGGACACTTTCAACACATGTTGAAGTAAATTTCAAAATATTGTTATTTTAAATAAAGTCCGTTGTATTTTTAACATCTTAATTTTGCTTTATAGGGCGAAAAGATATTAGCGAGTTAATTCCTCACAAAATAGGTAGCAAACGCCCTCTAGGAACTAGGCTCAAACTAGTACCAAATTCGGATTTGTCACCTTTGAAAACCTAACCACCCCGATTTTAAATCTGATATCCTCAACCGCTTTTAAATTATCTCAATTTTATAAAAAATTAGGTTCACCTTCAACACCCTGTATTTTTTTAATAACTAACATTTGCCAACTTATTTCGATCTCTACTATCACCATTTACTCTATAGCGGATAAATTATGGGACATCCTGTATAACAAAAAAATTTAAACGAACATTTTTTCTTTCCTTCACATCAACACTAATTATGATGTTCATTCTCTCACACCAACAACAATTATGCATCTAGCTTTCTACTTTAGTATGTGGAATCTTTAGGTAATCTCGTTAATTCTACAGGAGACCTGTACTCGGAAATCCGTTACCAAATTAGCTGTGTTTTCAAAGCTCTTTTGGACTTTTACCATAAAGTTTCAGAAGTCATAATCTTTTGTTAAAGATAAAGGTGACCGTGTATCCAGCAGTGATCGTGCCTGTGCTTACTTATGGTTTTGAATAGTGGGTATGCTACAGAAAACACTTGAGGGTTCTCGATATCAGACAGTAACGTCATCTGTGACAAATAATGGGGATTAGATGGTACCATAAAAAATCAAATGAGGACGTTCTCAGTGGAGCGAACTGTTTGTCGATAGAGGTTCTCGTGAGGACAGGCAGCCTACGTTGGGTGGGGAATTTGACCAGGTTGGCCGACCATCATCTACAGAAGTGTATATGATATGGCGAACTGATTTCAGGTGAACGTAAACGAGGGGGTCAGAAAGTTCGTTAAAATGATGCTCTCCATGATATATTAAAGAGTAGTAATTTTCCTCCAACAAAACCAAATGGAGACAACTAGTTAATCAGTATCAAGGACCAACATTTAGAAACAAATATATTTCTCCTCCTATCCAGACTTCTTTGAACAGTGTCCAATGAGACAACAGTAACTGAGTGTCACATACACCCAACCCTTGGGTTCCATAATCTCATGTGGAACACACAACAACCTGCCTCTCCGCCCAAATGAACATTCTGTTAGGTGCTTGAATGGGGACGAAGACATATGCCCTCCAATTGAAAGGATGGGTGGGGCTCGACCCTAGTTATGCACCTAACAAAATGATCATATATAAATCTATATATTATATATATTTATATATATATATATATATATATATATATATATATATATATATATATATATATATATATATATATATATATATACATGTAGCCAAGACTTTTGCTGCAGATTTCCTCCTAGATATTGCTTGGACCACTATTTAATCTCGGACGTGTAATGCTGTATCCATCTAATATTTAAATCACGTTTAAATAAGTCTAAACATACTTAAGAAGTGTTCGAATGCATCTTTGGTGGACTGATAATAAGCACCCATCGAGTGGAAAGCTTTTTCATATCTTTAACGTTAGGTAAAGGATACTGAACATGATCTATCGAGACGTTTATAATGTCAGCAAACTCAGGTACCTTCAATGGGTAATCACTTAATATGCCCTTATGCATTTCTGCGACGATTTTGTCGGTCGTGGAGGTTTTCAGACAATCTGAGTTTTTGTCATATTCAATGAATGTACGATCACATTTCAATTCAGCAACGCGCATTTAATCATCGGAAAAGAAGAAAAATAATTTATTAAAGTGGAATCTGATTCATTTTGGATGAACAGTTGGATAACGTAATTGGAGAGAATATAAAAATAAAGAGAATATAAAAAAGAGTCAAAAAACCAAAAAAAAAATCCATGGTCCACGCAAAAATTTGCTCATTGCTTCAGTTTGACACTTGTTGACGTTTGATGGCGACTTAAATTACTAAGATCAATATTATAGTTATACTCGACTGCATGTTGGACAATATAAAATTTTTAGTTTCTTCCATATCTAGTGTGGGCAATGTATTCTATATCTGGATAATATGGATCTTTTAGTTTACTCAATATACCTTCGATCACAATCTTGACAACCAATTTCATAAATCCCCGATTTTTGATGTTGATCTACTTTATCCTTTGGATTACCCAGGACATACTTTATTATATGGCATGTAATCTACCTCAATGTCCACTTTTTTCAAAATCTTAAGGTTACATTAAGGTAGTCTTCAAACCATATAATAAATTAAGAGAAGTCCTAACAAAACGTATAATATAAGCTTTATTAATTACGTAAATAATAATAATAGGGCTTTGGATGCGTATGAAAGCATTCAAATAGAAAAATTTAAGAAAATCAGGAACCGGGATAAAGGACCTATTCCATTTGGACAACTTTTTCAATTATTAATGTAACGCTTAGTTAACTTCACGGTTTATGATTTTTACACGTTTCATTAGGTACAGTTGTTATATAAATAGAACACAGTTTAGTTTTAGTATTATATTGAATCATCATGCTAACATCATCATCATCATCATGATGCTAACATGGTTAACAAGCATCGAGGAGTTTAAAAAAAGTGATTTGTTTTTTTGTGGTAAATTTCTTCGAATTTAATTCTTCGATCCTTTGAAGCCACAGTATCAAAGCAATATGAATTTAACATTTTCAAGAATTAGCAAGAAGTAACAATTTTTTTTAGTGATGAAGCTCATTTTATAATAGTCGGAATCATTTAATCTCTTGTAACCTAAGAAATGAAAATCGCATTTTATTCATGAAAAAAATCGGTACTGAGACATACCAATAAACATTAAGTGATTTTTATGATCAGAATTGAAATTTACCAGTGTGCCTAATAACCATTTTACGACACCGACATATCAAAATGATAATATAAATTGTATATTTTGTTCGGCACAAATTTGTCTTCAACAGACTACTAAATTGATAGATTTCTACAAATTTTATAGAGTACGATAACCCCATTTCTACTTGGAGAATTCTAAATCCAAATCTAATCAGTCCCAAAACAGATATCGTGCATTAATTTCGGATTTAACAGCTTTTCACGAACATTTTGACGCTTTTTTTGTCCTGTTTAACACCGATAGTAAGTTTCTTTCGTTTCAACATGTCGTAAATCCAATCCAAGCCCATCTTAATTTTATTAAGGCCACAAATTCACTCTAATTTATTTCGCCAAAGAGAGTTATGTTTCCATTTCTTGCCCTGACTCAGTTAAAAGGGTCTTGAGCTAATCACACGAAAGATTTTTTCCACCATCGGATTGTTTCATTAATCCTGTTCATTTTTTATACTGAAACATAAAAGGATATATAAAAAAAGAAATAATCGTTATATAAGGAGAATTCGTGGTGTATATTGCCTGTTTTATGATGAACTTATTTCAACGTACAATAGAAAATCATTGTTCGTATTTTTGCTTCTAAGGCAATCTTGTTTCTAAGGCATATGTGGTATTAGTCTGAATATAAACATTTACTTTATTCACAAATGCAGGTTAATGAGGAATTTAAAAGAAAATGACGTGGTCAAAAAAATAATTACTTTTTATTACAAATCATAATGAAACTAAAATTTTTGAATTAAAAATAATTATCGATTTGGATATCGATTACTTTATTTCCAAATTTTATCATAAATAATATTGATAATAGATCCAGAAAACTTTTAAAAAATTTTTTGCAATTAGTTATAACCGAAATAAAATTTATAAAATATAAAATAAAATCACGTGACTACGAAAGCGTTACGATTGGCTGCCATGTTTGTGACGTCAATATGTTAAAATGTTTTCACGTAAGTACTGTTAACGATTTTTACCTGTGTATATACTGTCAAAATTATTGAAGTTTAGTGCAAAAAAATATAGTTGGTTACTAATTTAATTCAGTAATGTGTGACAAAGGGTTCATAAAGGCCAATTTTGATAATATACCTGGTGTGGATATTTTTAGGGTCACAGGTTTTCCCAAAAATTACATTCGGTTCAATTCAGTTGAAGTTCGAGGTGCTAAAGCACCAATTTGAGTTTTTTTTTAATCATAATGTAAATGCAAATAAGAAAAAAAATCTATTAAATATAAATTAAATTATTTGTAGGGTGTCACGCAAAAGTTACGGTGACAATGCTATAAGTTATGTTCAAAATAATCTCAAATAAAAAAAATAAAGTTCTGAGTAAAACTTATATAGTTACCTTAATTATTAATGAAAAACTAAGAAATGTTCAAGATACTCAATATCACGATTGTGCAGTTTCAGCAGGTAATAAATACTCAAACATAAAAAAATTGATATAATGTTATAAATAATAATCTTTTGTAAATATTTGATGACAGGTGGTGGTTAAAATTTGTAGTTGTTTCAGAATCAATATGTCGTGCTTCTTGGAACCATTGATTTCGACGTTTAACATCTTTTAGCACATAGGCCGACGCCGCACTACGGCTAAACCGCGTGATTTTGTGAGTCAAGGAAACATGCAAACGGCCGGTCTTTTGGTGGTTTTTCCGGTGGTTTTTTCCCGCGACTGATTTTAAAACCGTGAAATATAGGTAAAAACCGCGCCATAATTTGTAACCAATTGTAACCAGCAGAACTTAACTCTATCGGTTACAATTAGTTCAGTGGTTAGTTCGATTAGTTTAATTGTTAGTTCAATTAGTTCAATTGTTAGTTAATTTAATTTGTTTTGACCTCTTCTTTTTCTATTTCTTATTATTAGAACAATAATACATACTGCTCTCTTGAAATCCATTTTCAAAGTATGAAAATCGCGGGCAGTTTCGCGGTTTTTAATCGCAGTTATAGCAGTTAAGCGATGTCGGGAAAAAAAACTTAGTGCTGTCTGCCATAGAAAATAATTTACAGTTTTTTTTGTAGTATTCGTACAAAATTGCACGAAACAGGTACGATAACTAATTAGATTTGATATTTTTAATAAATTTATCAATACTGATAATAATAACAAAAATAAATTGATTAAAAATTAAAACACTCATATCAGCTGTCTGTTATGTTGAGGGGAAATAAACATTGTGACATCACACGCGGTCAGGCTTTTTCAGGAACTGTCGGTGCCTCATTGGTAATAGGTTTAAAAATTTATTTTCAATTTCATAAAACGTTTTAATTATAAGAAAAAAATAAAAAATAAAAATAGTTTTGTTGTAAAATTTATATATGATCTTTCCTTTTATGACATTTTTTTTTTTCAAAACCCAATTACCAAAACTTAGTGCTTTATAGCATGGTGCTTATTCTTAAATATTAATTGGCATCTTCTTGACATGGAGTCGATTAGATGTTGGACTGTTTGAACAGGTATTGAAAACAACAATGTCCAATCACAATGTCCAACCACAATGTCTTCATATTTGCTATTTTTTATTAGCTTATTAGCAAAACGTCGTTTAAACTCTTTCCAAAGGTTCTAGATCGGATTTAGATCCGAGAAGGCTACTCTAACAATTTAATATATTTCAATTTTTAATCCACTGTAAAGGCACATTCTCGTCAGCGTTGGGTAGCAAAATTGTCGGTAGCATTAGTCTCTAAGATTGATATGTAAATTTCTTTTTTCATATTTTCCTTTATACAAAATATTAGACCTACTTCGTTATATAAAAAGCATCCCCATACTTTGATGTTAACCACCAACATGCTTCACTGTACCCATACAATTCCATCAGAACTAAATAAATTTATTTTGGTTTCATCACTAAAAAGAAATTGTTACGTTGGCAGGCAATCTTCACTACAGTTTATGTTTACACATTTTTAACCAGTGTTATTCTGTTCTGTTATTCTGTTTACATAAAAGTGGAACTTTGCTGGCTACTCTACCATATAGGTTCTTCTGTCGTACACGTCGTCTTATGGTTTGGTACTTATACTTACATCAGGATTTTTTATAACGACAGAGGTAGCAAAAGGATCCTTCAAAGCTTCGCATACAATACGAATATCAATTTTTTAGCTCATTTTCCTTGGACACCCTCTCTTTTCTGGTTGTTTTTGGGTCACATATGATTCTTTCAACATTTTAGGAATTACACATGGTGACTGCATTTGTAAAAAAAATCTGTCGCTTTGAAGCCCCGTTTAAAATAATGTCTCAAAAATTATCCTAATTTCGCGATCTATTTCATTCATATCTGTTAAATACCGTTGACTAAATATTCCGTAGTGGAATCACTTTAATACTGAAGAAGGAATTCTTCAATTGTTTGTCGTGAATGTAGACTTGTCGAAGCAAAAAATTGAAATGGGATTAAACCTTTGAGGATTGAAGTATAATCCTATATTTATAAACAAAAAAAACGCAAATATTTTGTAAAACCGTAGTATATAAAATAAAATCGAAATATCTAATAGAACATTTCAATATCATCTGCAACATATAAACAATATAATGGTGATATAGACAAACATGATGTAAGATGAACACATCATCAAACCATTACAATATATTTAGAAACCTTTACGCTCCAATTAGTAACACCGTTAATTACATCAGACCTAACATGACACTTTCACACTTGTTTTCACACTTAAAATAAATTTTACATGACTATAAGCTACCACAAATAATGATGACTTTGCATTCAATATATCTTATAATATTTGTGTGCATGCATTGCATATTTTGAATGAAGTCGAAAATAATATTCTCTAATAATCCTTTTTTTAGTTTTTTTTTAGCATTTTTAGCTTTCTAAAGTTATATGCCCGTTTTACTTAAAAAATATGCATCAGCAAAAACAGAGCATAATATATGGGTGCTCTTCACACAGGCTACATACTTATTATAAACCTCATGAATTAGTTATTATTTTTTTTAATCTACCTCTAAGCATATTAAATGATTAAAATTTATTAAAAATTCTGTGGTCACAGAAAATAAGTCGGTAAGTCGGTTGGTATGTCGAAAATCGCAACTTTTCAGGGCAGCACTTTTTTTTTAACAATTCCTGTAAATCCATTTTTGGGAGAAAATACATTTTGTTGATAACAATGTGGTCGAATAACGTCCAAAATTGGGTTTAAAGGATTATTAATTTAATGAAATTCTTTTAGAAGTTTCCTTTAATTACCTGATTTTATACCAGCTCTTAACAAGTTATTCACAATACTTACCAAATTATTCACCATACTTACCAAGTAAGTATCACCAATCATACCTTTTATAATAGTAATACGTTTCTACGTAATTTTCTGTTAATTTTGAGAACTTTTCATTACAAAGTTATTGTAAACAAATGCATTACAAAAAGAAAATTAATTTGAAATGAATTCCAAAAAAATGAAAATATGAACATAGGTGTGGTTGTTATATTATATTGGTATAGTAATTGTTATTTTGAAATAAATTAATTGACAATTTCATCATGGTCGATTTCAACCAAATTTTGGCGGTTGATTATTGGTTGCCAAATTTGTATAGAAATCGTTAAAAGGATCTATCAAAGGCAATAGAATGAGAATATCGTTTTTGTTTTCCTTACTGATGGGGTTTGGACCAAGAAAAACTAGGGGAAGGTGATCTAAAATAAAATGTTTTCCCTTTCTCCCAAAATTTATCATTTTGAATGATTCATTTTTTTTCAAGAGTATCATTAAGAAATGCAGTTCCCGACCATATTGCAACCACTGTACTGGTTGTCATAAACATTTTTGATTTTCTCTATCCTGTTTTTTTATAATGAAATGTCCACCTTTCTTTGATAATGAACTGGAGTCCAAAAACTTCTCCCTTGTTATTGGAATCACGATAAACGGGTTCTTTTTTGTTTGCACAACCTGATAAGTTTTGTATGACTGCGTGGTCTGGGTCGCATTCCATGTGAGTGTGCTGACTTACCAAAAATTTATGAACTGAAAAACATAAAATAATGAAAGTTGGCATACATAAATTAAAGCGTAAAAAAATGTTTTAGTTAATAGGCAGTGATATAAGTGTCAAAGATGGCGCTGTGGCACAATTTTGATACTTATTTTTAAATGGAAACAATGCGCTAGTTATTACTAGCGTATTGCATTCGCATTGCATTGCATTCGCATTACACACGTCATTTCAAAGCTGTTTCGATTTTCAAATCGAATCGATTTCAAAATCAAATCGATTAAATTTAATATTAAGAATGTCATCAAACTTTTTAAACAACGTCAACGTTTTTACAAACGTTTTTATATATTTGAATTTATTTTGTATTTACATTTAAAAATTTGCTTTAGTTGAGCAACGTTCGAGTAAAATGGCAGGTACTTTAAAAGAAAAAGTCAATACGATTCTAATTATTGGCGAGGTTGGAAGAAATCTACTTTCAGCTGAAAGAATCTTCAATGAGACATAAGTCGATCGCTCTATCTTTAGAGCGTACTTGTAACATCTATTGCAGAAGTTTCAGGTAACGGGTAGTATTCATGATACAAAAAGAACTGGTCGCCAGGGAATTTTAGACAAAAAACAAATAGATATTGTAGCTGAAACAGTCGTGAATCTTACACAATCTATATCTCAAACTGTAGTTGACTGTGGAGTATCTGCAAAAACTGTGCAAAAGGTTTTGAAAAAATAAAAATGCCACCCCTACAAATTACAAATGACTCACCAGCTCACTAAACATAATCCGGATCGTAGGCTTGCGTGATATCTGGAAGAATAGCCTAAGAACAGGAATAGCCCAGAATGTTCAAAAACAATTTGTTTTAGCGATGAATCCTCCTTTTATCTGAATACCAATGTGAATACTTAGAATGTATGGTACTGGAGTGACTCGAATCCTCATTTTTTTAGTGATAATCAAACACAATTTTCGGGGGGCGTATTTTTTTAATCAAAATTTAACTGGAGAAATGTATTTGGACCTATTGCAGAATACCATTGAATCGCTAATTTTAGAGGTTCTAGAAGAAAATCGTTATGAATTTCGAGATCTGGAAGTGACTATTCAACAGGCTGGTGCTCCTCCACATTGTTATGGTGCAGTAAGAGTTTATCCGAATGAACAGTATCCCAATAGATGGATTGTACGCCGGGGTACAATAGAATGGCCTGCTCAACTCCAGATCTAACGCCCTTAGATTTATTTTTATATGGGTACTTAAAATACAAGATATAAGTTACGCAACTCGATAACATAGAGGTTTTGAAGCAGATAATTACGGAACAATGTAGGTTAATTTCTGCGGAAATATTTTACCGGGTATGAGGGGAACGGAAATGGGTTTTATAACAGGATGTTGTACTGTCAGCACAAAGAGGATGTCCATTTCCAGAACATTCTTGATATATATCTGGAATTACATTTTACCTTCAACATTTTATTACTTTGGAATAAAGCATATTGTTTTCCTTTAAATTAGTATTTTATTTCTAAATGTAAGCTCAAAATAACTTCGAAATATCATATCTTGACTGATTGACTTTCTGTGCGATTTCTATCAGAAAAAAAACTAATAATTATCTTTTACAGGGAGACCCTATTAAAAAGTTTGATGACATGCTAATATTAAATTTAATCGATTTTTTCAAAAATCGAATGCCAGATGTCAACCGTTTTAATAGATATTTGCAACATTTAAAAATAATTATCAAAAAGGCACCACAACGCCATCTTTAACAATTATATCACTGCTTATTAACTAAAACAAGTTTTTTAAGCTTTAATTTATGTACCCCAACTTTCGTTGTTTTATGTTTTTCAGGTCAAAAGTTAGGAGAATGGGAATGGGGGGATTTACTTTAGACGGGCACTGCATATATATGTTAAAGTTATTCTTCCGGTATCCGTTTGTTTAATGAATTCTCGCATTTTTTGATGACGTTTCGCCAAAATCTCCTTTGGCATTTGCAAGTGTTTTCTCTCTTTCTAGACAACTTCGAGCTTCGAGTGACCGTTATCCTACTTTTATCTAACTGAGTACCATAGTTTTGCTGTTTTGGGCACACAAAGCATATCGTACACTGATTGGTCGATATGTTTTGTTGGTTCTGGTCCCCGGCACGCTGGATAGTGTTTGGATCTTTGGAGTTGTTAGGTTGTTGTTTTGCGAGATTTTGAAGAATGTTGTTTTTTCAGATTGCTGGTAAGTGAAGGTCGCCATCTTGTCTGTTTAGTTTTTCGTTCTTTTCTATTTCTAGTGCTTCTGAAACTACGCGTGTTCTGTAATAGTTTATAAATATTATTTGTTTGGTGTACCCAAAGTTGATCTTACATTTAACCTGTTGACTGTTCTGTGGTGGTATTGGGACAACACAACAGTGAAATCCTTTGTTTGTTTTTTTACGATATATTGATGTTCTTGTACTAGCACTGAAATTCGTCAGTTTTTTTATACTATGTTTAGTTGTTTACAGTAGGCGCATGGTATGCTGTAGAGCGTTTATGGTATTTACGTTTACGTCTACGGTTTTCTAGTGTTATTTTGGATTTCGGGTTTCTCCTGAGTAAGTATGGTTTTCTCTGTTTTGAAAAGTGTTTCAATGTTGGTTTTTCTGAGAATTCTTGCTACCCTGTCGATGACTCTTATACTATATGAAAGGAAGGCTTTTTCTTTCTTTTTCTTCCTTCTAGCTTTTGTTCTGTTCTCTTACATATTTAAGCATCAAACGAACGGATTGACACCCGGAAGAATAATTCAAACATTTGCTCCATATTTGAAATCTAGGTTAAATATATCTAAGTATATATACATATATATATATATATATATATATATATATATATATATATATATATATATATATATATATATATATATATATATATATATATATATATATAAACTGAATTTATGCAGATTTTTAGCGGTTATAAATTATAAATATAAGTAATAAAGATACTTACTTTAATCCTGTGGTGCAGTGGGAATGGATGTTTGGATGTTATAAGTTCACGGGTTAACTGATCGCTGAAACAAAACAAAAAATCCATTGGTGAGACCTCTCATGAACTTATAATTAAGTAAGGTATTGTTCAATTTAAAAATATTTTTCTTCTGTGCTCATTGCACAAATCAGAATCATTGCTGTGAAGTATTTTATATAATACGTACGTAGACAAACAGGGTGGAACAGAGCAACGGTCGATTATAAACATACAGTAATTAATTGAAATATTACTTTATGAAAAAAAAAGAAAAATGCATTACAGAAGAACAAAACCAGATTATTTAACCAAAAACATTTAACCAATTTTTTTAATTGGCACCTCAAATAATGTTACTCATAGCACGATGCAGTATTTCTACTGCAATTCGGGTTATTTCGTGTTGAATTCTTAGTTATAGCTCTGCAATATATTGTGGTGGGTCAATGTATAGTAGACCTTAGTTTTTAAATAACCTCACAATTAAACTCACTCATAGCACTCATAGCGACACTTTATATGCGTCTGGAGGATGTTTAGCCCCTTACGATTGGTTTGGCTGTTTACAGAAGACTGAGGCTGTGAGTAACATTACTATTAACATTAAGTTACCGCTGATGGAAAATGTCTGGCAATATGGATTATTAATTTTTAACAATATTCTTTGTAACAAACATACAAATCAGCACTGAGACTTTAAGGAAAGTGAGTAGTCTTTTACCTACCTTTAGCTTCTGATACCTGTAAATAGGCCATCAGCCCAAGCTAGCAGGTAAGTATATACTCAAAGCACATACTAACACTGCTTTATCCCACATTTTATCTCTGAGAAAATAAGTAACATCTGGGGGCCCTGAGATCTTGCTCTACATGTAGTATAGGGTATAGATGACAAAAAACGAACACTAAGAAGTCTATATATTGTATTGCTTTAATTTAAAAAATTTTATGTAGTAGTTGGGTATATGGAATAGTTCCTGTATACTCTTATGGGTTTTGCAGTAGAATACCGTTCTAGTTCGTTACCAAACAAATAGGAGCATTACCCTGTGTATAAATTAAGTTATGAAAACGAAAAGCCTGATAATTACTATTAATAACTAATAATAATATTACTAATAAAAATAATAACGAAAAACGACACCGAAAAAGGTACCCGAGCAACAATTTGAAAATCAAAGACTTGCACCACAGAGCACTTCATCACAAGACCAGTGCAGAATGCAGATTAATAATGAAATGGAAGACGGAAATGTCCCGGTGCTTGCTGGCTCGTCCCCCATAAGGAGGGCTGCCACTAGAACTGAACGCACTCCACGTTTCAGATGGACACGCGAAATGAATATTGAGATAATGCGTACCTACTACTACGCAAACCAGTGCGAAGATAAGCCGCTTCCTGTATGGAGAAATGCACTCTATCAAGAATATATAAAGAGGTTCCCTGGAACTCGGCTGTCGGAGCAAAACTTAGCCGACCGTAAAAATATAATTTTAAATAAAAAGTATCTCACCGCAACAGAACTAATTAATGTCAAGAGAGGAGTTGGTAATGAATTACACCAGAACGTTACATATCAGCAACATGAAGAAGATAACATAGGCGTCCTCACCTTAACCACAAAGGCCCAGCCTATAGAACAAACTCCTAATTTTCCACCGGAGGTCTCACCATGTAGCAATAAGGAAGTGACCTAACAACAGAACTTGTCTAATGTACGAGAGAAGTTTTGCAGTAATTTTGCCCAATTTATTGGGCCAAATCCACTAAATAGACCAAAAATTCCAATACTGCGAAATATTACAAAAGCTCGTATCACTCTGCAGATCAATAAAGTTCTGGAATCACATCTGGCTGGGATACTAGATCTGTGTGATATACATCTTGCGTTGTAGTGTGCAGCAGTGACTGCGATCGAAATTTCAGGCCAAAAAACATACACCCCCAGTGCGAGCAGGCATAATTTCCAGAAAAATACGCCTGCCTGGAAAACACGCTTTGAAAACAATATCGATGATTTTCGGAGGAAAGTCGACGTCATCTCAGAATACCTTTCTGGTAATCGATCAAGCAAAGTAACGAAAAAAACAAAAACAATTGCCAATAAATCTGGCATTGGCTTCGACGATCCAAACTTTTTCGAAAAATTATTGGATCTTAAAGATCGGTTTAGACAGAAAGCTATCTAAGCTATCTAAAGGGGCTAGGCTATCAAGATATAACGAGCTACAAAAACGAAAGCACCAAAATCTAGTATACATAAATAGCCAAAAGAATTAAGAATAGGGAGCTCGAACAAGGCAGTAGCAGGTCAGAACTTAAGAATGTGGACATGTCTTCCTTTGCAGAATATTGGCAATCGGTTTGGAAAAGATCAGATGACTATGAAAAAACGGCACCTTGGATTAAAACAATTGAACAGCACACAACTGCTCTCCCAGAAATGGAGTTTAACGATTTCACGGCGACTGACATTTACACCGCCGTCAAAAAAACTCTTAACTGGAAAGCTCCTGGACCAGATGGACTATATAACTTCTGGATTAAAAGCTTTACGGCTGCCCACCGTCCACTTGCTAGTGTATTTAAAGAAGTAATGATAAATCCTGATACTTTCCCGATTTTTTTAATGGACCCTTTACAAAAAGGGTGATGCTAAGCAACCCAATAACTACAGACCCATCACATGTCTGTCAGTATTTTATAAATTGTTGAAATGAATATGAAATATGAAATGAAAAAATTTACAAACATTGTGATGAAAACAATATTTTTGAAGAGCAGAAAGGATGTATAAGAGCAAGTATGGGATGCAAGGAACAGCTAACGATCGATGCTGTAGTTCTCGAACAAGCGCGGAAAAGAAAACGCAACCTAAACATCTGCTATATAGATTACAGGAAAGCCTTCGATAGTGTCCCACAAGATTGGTTACTAGAAGTCCTGAAGATTTATAAAATAAGCCCTCCCATCATTAACTCCTTAAGGTGCCTGATGGGGAAATGGAAAACAAATCTCTTTATCGATCAATAATGCATTATAACTGCGAATATCGAGAGAGGAATTTTTCAGGGACATTCCCTTTCTCCAGTTTGGTTTTGTCTAGCCCTAAACTCTATGTCTACATTACTGAACAATACTAATATAGGGTATAAACTAAACATGTGGAATCCAGGAAAGCTCTCGCACCTAGTATATATGGATTACCTTAAACTCTATTGAGAAACTAGAGAATAACTAAACTCCTTAATAAAAATGGTCGAAGAATTTAGTAGGGATATCAAGATGTCATTCGGACTTGATAAATGCTCTACCATTAGCATTTAGAAAGGAATAGTCAATAATCAACATTCAACACACTATAACATACAACAACTGGCACCAGAAGAATCCTCAAAACGAGAAATTTAACGATAGCCAGTTAAAGAAAAACTTTTCTACTATGTACGAAAAGAGGCTTACAAAACTTTTAAACACCAAACTGAACAGTGTAAACCTGATTAGAGCGTTCAATGGATGGGCAGTGCCAACTCTGACCTATTCCTTTGGTATTGTTAAATGGTCAGAAACAGACCTTGATGGACTGGATAGATTAACACGTCGAACATTGACAAAATTCCGATGTCTGCATCCAAATTCATCTATAAAGCGACTATACATTCTTTGTCTGAACCAGGAGGGTAAGATAAGAGAACGCTTCATTAATTCAAGCAGCACGCTAATGAAGTTGGTTGCTAAGGAAGACCGGGGTTTCTCTCCGCTGAACCTAGATAAATTGAATCGTGTTAGTGGTAGAACAACACATACGGATTGTGTCCGATGGGCTATTGTACCCAGAAACAGAAGGTTTTGCGACATCTATTCAAGATACGGTAGTAAGAACACGGAACTATGAAAAGCATATACTACACATGGATGTTGTCGACCGATGTAGGATAGTGGGGAAAACGATTGAACACCTTATCGGTGGGTGTGCAGTTCTAGCCCGTAATGTTTATTTAGGAAGACATAATCAGCTGGCGAAAATTGTACATCAGCAAATTGCATTAAAGTATTCGCTATTAGATAACGCACCTGCTCCATATTATTATTTTCATTTTGGCATTGTAATATAGACCAGCTTAGGCTGAGATGCTGAGTTCAGAACGAGGATAATAATAATAATAAAATAAAAAAAGAACAACTTATAGATTCAGTTATAATGAAACACGCTCGTAAGAAAAATCGAAATGTATCATGCTGTTATATTGATTATCAGAAGGCCTTCAACTCGATTCCACACTCTTGGCTAATTAAGATATTAACAATATACAAAGTTCATCCAGCTTTAATTAACACACTTCAAGAACCGATAAAAGAGTGGCGTACCACTATTAATTTATCGCAAAATGGAAGTACGACCAGGACTGAGGAAATCAGGGTGACAAGCGGCATACTTCAGGGGGACTCGCTGAGCCCTCTGTGGTTTTGCCTGGCACTGAATCCACTCTCTAATCTGATTAAAAGGACGCAAATCTGATACAAACTCCAAAATCAAAATGTATCAATTACAGCAGGTACGTCCATGTACCTGCTGTACATACCTGTTTGTACCTGTATGTACCTACTTTACATGGATGATTTAAAATTGTATGCATCATCGCCACCGAAATTGCAACAACTCATTCAGGTTGTAGAGAAATTAACAGCTGATATTAACATGCACTGTGGATTAAATAAATGCAGAACCATTAACATAAAGAGGGGATCTAAGTTAGAGATGACAGAGTTTGTCACTACAGAACAAGTATATATAGAGCCAATACAGGAGGGCGAAGTATATAAATATCTGGGAATAGAACAGTCAAGAGAGTGGAGCATAAACTCATCAAGGAAATACTAACTAAAGAATTTACGTCTAGACTAGAGAGCATATGCAGGTCAGACCTAGACAGTAGAAATATAGTAAAAGCTATAAACACTTTTGCTATACCAGCCTTGATATATTCGTTTGGAATTATATCTTGGTCAAACACAGATATCGAAATGCTACAACGAATAATTAGAACTACACTAACGAAATATAGGAAACACCACCCGCACAGTAGTAAAAAACGACTTACTTTACGAAGAATTGAAGGAGGAAGAGGAATTATAAATATATATAATCTACACGAAAAACAAATATCCAGTTTAAGAACATATTTCTATCAAAGAATGATCGAATGCCCGCTATATGCCATCGTGTGTTTAGCTGATGATAAGTATACGCCTCTGAATCTTAAACAAATGAAACGACAAAATGAGAGCATTCAGACAACCGGAACAATTATACAAGAGTGGAAAAATATGTCTCTACATGGTAGACACCCCCATGATCTTGACCGTCATGAAGTTGACAAGAGTGCGTCGAACGCCTGGTTTCCATAGGGAGGTCTTTTTCCGGATACTGAAGGCTTTAGGTGTGCAATTCAGGATCAGGTCGTGCACGCTAAAAACTACCAAAAATATATCATTAAGGATGCACGTGTATCAAATGACACGTGTAGGAAATACCAGGAAAAGCCTGAGACTATCCAACATATTGTAGGAGCATGTGGTAAACTCTCTCAGACGGACTATCTTCAAATTCATAATCAGGTGGCCAGTATAGTCCACCAGGAGCTTGCAAATCATAATAACCTTATAGCAGAGCGAGTTCCTTATTACAAATACAACCCGGAGGCGGTACTAGATTCAGCCGATTTTAGGTTATATTACGACCAAACAATAATAACCGACAAAACCGTTCAATGTAATAGGCCAGATATTATATTGCTGGACAAAAAGAAGAAAACAGCATTCCTAACCAACATAGCTGTTCCAAACACACACAACATTCAAAAGATGGCTGAAGAAAAAGTATAAAAATATACAGACCTCAAGTTAGAAATAAAACGTATATGGAATTTGAACCAGGTCCATATTGTGCCATTTATAATTTCAACAACTGGCACTATACCAAAGAATCTGAAAAATAACATCAAATTCCTGGGACTAGAAGAAAATTTGTTTAAAATAATGTAGAGGGCGGTAATCCTTAATACCACTCGCATCGCCAGAAAATGTTTGGAAGAATGAAGTTGTTTTGGCTACGGCCCGCACTTTATTTAAAATCCAGCTTAGCTGGGAAGAAAAGATATAAAGGAACATAATAATAATCCTATGTCTACGATTCTCAATTAGTCAAGCGGGTTTAGGTTCCAGTTAACAAACAGAAGAAGGTTATCACATTTATTATAAATGGATGACCTAAAACTGTACGCAGAGTCCCAGAGCAAACCCCAATCGCTTATTAAAACCGTAACAATATTCACCGATGATATTAAGATGTCCTTTGGGATAGATAAATATTCTATCGTCAATATACAAAAAGGACAAGTTAAACAAAATCAGGAATCATTCTGTCAGATTCACTCATTGAAACCGGATGATACCTATCGCATAGCACAAAATCAAGTGCTAAACCACAGAGCACTCAAACATGAGTTCCAAGATAAATATAAGAAAAGAATAACAAAGCTTCTAAAATATAAAACTCTCAGGGGGAATAAATGTAAGATAATCAACATATGGGCAGTACCGGTTTTTTAGTCAGGAAAAGAAGTTTCGCCAACATTTTCTAAGTTCGAAAGATCAACTTATGAGGCTCGCACCTCTGATCACAATTATACATCACTAAAACTGAGCCATGCAAACTACACTATCGAAACAGAGACGATACAAAACAACATAAATCTCTTCATCAGAAGAGAGAACAGAAATCAATTCATGGTAGATATGTAGAATTGTTAAATGGCAATAATATTGATAAGATAGCTTCTCTGCTCTGGTTAGACGAGAATCAACTATATCCGGAAACTGAGGGTTTTATTATTGCAATCCAGGATAAAGTCATAAAAACCAACAATTACAAGAAGTATATCCTTAAAGAAAATACTGAATATGTATGTCGAAAGTGTGGCAAAATAGGGGAGCCTGTTGAGCACATAATTGATGAATGCCCTACTTTATCAGAAAACGCATATTTAGGAAGGCATAATCAGCTTGCTAAGATAATCCACCAAAAACTGGCACATAATCATGGTCTTTTACCACCATCTACTCTGCCATATTATAGATATAGTTCTCAAGCAGTTCTGGAGTCTGACGATGTGCTCCTCTACTGGGATAGACCAATAATAAGTGATAGGGCTGTCGACTACAATAGACCAGACATGGTCTTAATAAATAAAAAAGAAAAGCGGGGAACAATTATTGACATTGCCATACCACTGTCTCACAATATACATAAAATGGAGGTGGAAAAAGTTTCTAAGTATGAGAATCTTTCTTATGAATTGAATAACATCTGGCTGCTTGAAAAAGTCAACATTGAACCTTTTATAATTTCCGCAGAAGAATTGGTAAGCCACAGGTTCTCCAAAAGTTTAACAAATTGCGGACTGAATAGAAATATCATAAAAGTGGAACAACGAGCTATATTTTTGCAAACCTGTCACATAGTTCGAAAATTGTTGTCTTAATGCCAACGGAATACTGGGTTATAATGAAATTAATCCGCAGGCTCCGAGCCGAACTCCAACGTCGCAAGGGAGAAATCGGTTTATGGTTTTCAGCTTTTTGAGGTGAGAGAGTGACACCGAGAGAGCCACAAGTCGATGAGAATAATAATTAAGAAGAACCAGGCTTTCACCCCGCTGAATCTAAATAGACAAAATCGTGTTGATAGAAGAACTGCACTGAAGGATATCGTTCAAGAATGGAAATAACAGGCATTACATGGGAGATATCCTAAATCACTTTAGGATAACTCCATTGACAAACATTTGTCTCTAAAGTGGCTTACCGATGGACTATCATATCCAGAAACAGAAGGCTTCGCGACAACTAGATAAGATAAGGTAGTAAAGAAAAAAAATGGAAGAAAGAAATGGAAATGGAAGTGCGGTGGTGTGGGAGAAACAATTGAACATCTTATTGGAGGGTGTCCGGTCGTTGCCCCTAATACTTATCTAGGCAGGCATAATCACCTGGCGAAAATTATACACCAGCAAATCGCTTTAAAGCACTCACTATTTGATAAGATACCTCCACCATATTACAAGTACACGCCTTCCCCCGTACTTGAGTCAGCCGATACAATTCTTTACTGAGATAGAAGAATTACAATATATCGGAAGGCTGACTACAATAGGCCGGATAATGTTCTTATTAATATAAAGCAGAGGAGAGCTTTCATCATTGACATTGCGGAAAAGATCACGAAGTACGAAAATCTTGTATTTGATCTGAAAAATCAATGGAAACTTCAGAAAGTAGAGGTGTTACCTTTTGTTATATCCGCCGAAGGCCTAGTAAGCAAAAACTTTTCCACAAATATGGAAATTATTTCAATAGGAATATGGAATATGGAATTATTTCATATGGTGTTTCAAAATGTCTTAGCACAGTAGGACAACGAGCAGTTCTCTTACAAATTTGCCACATTGTTCATAAGGTACTAAGCTGAATGAGAGGAGCTGTACCGCTTTGTCATCTTGGCATTATAAACCCGACCAGCCTAGGTTGAGATCATCGCGGATGGAAGAATAAATTAGACTATGACTCTGGGAGTAATCTAATCTTTTGTGTTACCTCTTACGCGACGGTTTCTTAGCTTTCATTCTTTAGACATGCATTGAGAATGCCAAGTATGCATGCGAAACGTCTGCACGATCCCAATAAACGAAACATAAACGATCGGATGTACTCACGGAGTAATAGTATAATATATGTATATATATATATATATATATATATATATATATATATATATATATATATATATATATATATATATTTACAAATTGATGTTAACAGTTGTCAAGTGTAATTTAATACTTCATTTATCTTACAATGTTTCGTAGCCAACTAAATGAAAAATATATCTACCCTAAAACAGATCGAAACCCTTTTATCTCGATTGTTCAAAATCTATTTGGAAAAACACATACAATATTTACCTCCTTGAATTCATAAAAATGCCCTTTCCAACAATACTAAATCCAAGTAGTGTAGTCATTAAAAAAAAATAAGTTAGCCTTGGATTTTAAATATGCGACAAAAAAAATATACTCAAAAAGGGGGAAACATTTCCTGATTTTTGTGCACAAAATTTCATTAAGAAGCCTCAAAGCCTTCTCAAGATATTTGACCGTCAACATACATAATAAGCGACCTTGTTTGATGTGTCTTATTGAGGTAAAGTATACCAAACGCATTGTAAGTACAGTTGAACCGACCAGAGATTACCCCAATATATTATATTTCTTTACCGAACCAGAGAGGAGATAAAAAATCAACACATATGTCTTCGAGTATGAGCAGTACGTTATGATAGCGTTACAGCGTGATAGAAAGAGAAAGTAACAAATAATTAAATGGTGTTTGTTCGCACCGGCAGTTAAAAGTTCCTCTATTGAGTTCAGCGGTCCTGATTTGGTTGTCATTTGACTTGTTTTGTTAATTTCTTTTAGTAAAATTTTATGATGTAAAGTTCAGTTTTATTATAAAATTAGTACTTATAATAACTACTGTTATTGATTAATTTGTTATCGGTAAGTATTTGTAAAGATTCAAAAAGTTTTATTTCCTTCAATAATTCTAACCTAACCCAAGACATTTTATTACAATTGTTTTTAAAAACAGAATTTATATTGGATAATTCTAAAAACATACTGAAAGATAAATAACGCGAATAAAGAAGAATAACGTCCAAGTCCTCGACTTGGTCTTGCCTCGCAAATTTGGAAGCTCGCCGGGTGCGGGCCTCCGCTGTTGTTACGAGTTACTGGGGAGTTCTGATCCTTTTTGCACTCCCTTGATGAGCTTCTCGCCCGCGCACTTTACGTAGACTGGATTGGCATGACAGTTTTTAGCTGAGTGGCCGAATTTTTGACAGTTAAAACATTGCACTACTCGGCCATTCGATTTCTGATGTTGGATTTTAACATCCTGGTGAAGGAATGTTTTAACATTGTAAATGTCCCTATCTTCCCTAGGGACAACAGCTTGGACGATTGTCATCGGGGCACCCTCTTTGCCTCCGTTTCTCTACCTTTCGACATAGACTGGAGGAAAACCCATCGAGTGTAGCTCTTTAGTTATATCGGAAACTGGAATCATTTTCAAGACACCCCCGATTAGAACGCGAAGATTGCATTCCTCGGGGGTGCAAAAGGATTGGAATTTATAGTCCCTCTCTTCGAATCGCTTTGTCGCCGATTGGTAATCGTCTGAAGTCTGGGATTGAAGAAGAACCCCATCTGGCTTCGTGATTGATTTCGAGAACATGATATTGCGCTCTTTGTAGATCCTCATTATCTACATGTACGCTGACTTGTCAATGGCAGAACTTTGGCGGGACATTTGGCGGGGCAATTGGCGGGACTTTGGATGATTTCTTAGGCTCAGAAAAAGCGGACTTCTGGGTGGCTGATGTTGATGGATCCCCCTTCTTAGGCGGATCTGGCATCTTGGAACTCGTCGTTCTCGTCGACCGCCAACACGTTCATTTCTAGAGTATATCTCAACTAACCCTCCAGGTCAGTGATACGCTTGTCATTATCGTCGATTGCATATTGGAGCGCCTTATAGGCCTTCTACGTGATGGTAAACCCCTTTGTGTTCGCCATCATTACTACTTCTGTTACCGACATACAAACCGCGCAACGAAGAAATGTTCACTCGCAATCGTATACAGAAATGTAAATTTAAATGAAAATGAATGAAAAGCTGTACCAGACTTTACGATCAAGGTATACTATACACAGTATATTTTTGGTTTGATTCAAATATGTATATTGGGTGTAAACTTTTTTGTTGTCCAGATAATAATGAAAACAGAAACGTAAAAATCAAAAAATTAAGTAAACAAACTAAAATGTATAAGTAAATTCCCACTATATTTAAAGCCTGTATGTATTAATTGTTTCGACAGACAGTGCCTTTTTCAAATACAAACTATATTAAACTAACAGTAAGAAAAGTAGTTACAACCTAAACTGACCATCGACGTATTAATACCATAAAGGATGTTAATGGGAAAATCAATTTTTTCAATGACTAGATGTGGAATATAAATTTAAATGGGTGAATTATTCAAGTCATTTCATAAAATATCCAAATTATTTCTGTTATTAACCCTCAAGAAAGGCTCTATATCTTTATATGTCTGATTATTAATATATTTTGATTAAATTATCCAATTTAATATATATTTTTTTTTAAATTTAAACCTCAATTAGTATAGAAAAAGACTATATCTATAGAATGTTCCAAAAAATAATAGCATTTCTAATACCATCGAAAAAATCAGCAAAAATTTTAAAAAATGTTAAAATAAAGTGTTTTATTTAAACTATCATATCTAGACGAAATTAATAGATAAAAACTTTCTTCCAACGGCATTTAAAAGGGGACTCAGATTTCAGATACTTATTACATAATTTAGCTTTATTTTAAAAAATATGTTTATTTAGTTGGGTAAAGTTCACTGGTTTTAAAACAATAATGCTTAGTTAACCATATGAAGTCATTAATTTTTTATTAATACAAACACTTAAATTAGATTACAAAACTTACATTACACTGGGGAACAATTTGAAAAATAATTTCTGTTGAGTTCGATATTTAAGCTGTTTATACGTAAATTGACATGCTAATTCCAAAATTTTATTTAGTACTTTTCTATCAAAGTCAAGTTTTTTCTCTACAGTTGTTGCGCATCCGACTAAGCTCGACGAATCACAGAAGTAACTACTGCTCTCCAAGCGGCGAACCTTTTTCGACCTAGGAGTGGGAGCGTGAGTGACGTTGCGTTATACAAAACTAGTTCTGTCAGTTACGCATGAGATGCTAAATTACGTGGGTCTGTGTCGCTCTGATATAGTGAAGTCAAAGTATACATACACAACTACAGATTTTCGTTATGTCTGCTTCTGGTAGTTCTCGTCGTAAGTGCTTAAACGGCCCTGATTCATTTTGTTATATATCTGGCAGTTTTACCATCCCCATTCAACGGACTAATATTAGTACATTTGTCAGGCAAGCCTATTTTCCTTATTTTAAAGTGAAAATAGGTGACCAAGATAAATCATGGGCCCCTCATAAAGTGTGCAAGCAGTATGCAGAGAGTTTACGAATGTGGACGAAGAGAACACGTAATAAACTTTCGTTTGGTATACCAATGTTTTGGCGAGAGCCCAAAGATCACTTAAGTGATTGCTACTTTTGCATAGTGAAAACATCAGGATTCAACAAGAAAAACAAACAAAAAATTGACTACCCTAGTTTACCGTCAGCTATACGCCCTGTGCCTCATTCAGCTGAAATTCCAGTGCCAGTTTTTCAAGAATTACCTTCTTTAGAAATACAAGAATGTAAATCAAGTGAAGATCGAAGTGACTCCACCGACGAAGAATTCAAAGTTTCCAATGATTCTGTTCGTAAAGGATTCAATCAACATGAATTAAATGATTTAGCACGAGATTTGGGATTATCTAAAAAAGCATCGGAATTATTGGTATCAAGACTGCACGAAAAAAATTTGCTTAACAAAGGAGCTAAAGTCACTTACTATCGATCCAGAGAAAGTGAATTTAGGCAGTACTTCAGAAATAATGACGGATTTGTATATTGCCAGAATGTAGAAGGTTTAATGAAAGAATTGGCCATTTCTAACTATAACGCAACTGAATGGCGATTTTTTATAGATAGCTCAAAGCGTAGCTTGAAGTGTGTTCTCCTACATAATGGAAATTTATACGGTTCAGTCCCAATAGGTCATTCAGTTTCTTTGCGTGAAGAATATGACGACATAAAGAAAGTCATTGACTTGTTGCAATATAACATGCACCAATGGATCATCTGTGTTGACCTTCAAATGGTCTGTTTCCTTCTTGGCCAGCAACGCGGGTATACCAAGTATCCTTGTTTTTTGTGCATGTGGGACAACAGAACTCGTGAGAAACATTGGGTGCAATCGAACTGGCCGCCAAGATCTGACCTAAGACCTGGTGATCCAAACATTTTAAATCAGCCACTTTAAATCAGCTCGACAGAAAAAACATTGTATTTCCGCCTTTGCATATAAAACTAGGTCTCATGAAGCAATTTGTTAAGGCTTTGTCAATTAAAGGAGACTGCTTCAAGTATATCATTTCGGCATTCCCTAGCCTGTCATATGAAAAGATAAAAGCTGGTGTGTTTGATGGTCCACAGATTCGGCAACTCGTTAGAGATGAAAATTTCACTGAAACAATGACCGAACTTGAAAGGAATGCTTGGTTGGCTTTTAAAAATATTGTTAAAGACTTTCTCGGAAATACACGAGCCCCAAATTACATCGAAATTATTCAACAACTCTTGGAGAGTTGTCTAACTTCCCAGAAAATCTTGGTGCTGTTAGTGATGAACAGGGCGAGCGATTCTACCAATATCTAAAGGTTATGGAAGCGCGGTATCAAGGTAGATGGGATGTCAGTATGATGGCTGACTACTGTTGGAGCATCAAGCGAGAATGTCCACTCCAGGAAAAGCTATAAGAAGAAATTTTTATCATAATATCTTTTATTTATTTTTTGTATAAACACAATTTAACTTTTAATAATATGTTAACCTCTGTATGAATAAAATATTCTAATCTATTTGGTCAGATCTCACCTTATTTCCTTTCGTATGTACACTTTTTAGGTAAAATGAGGGGTATGCTGTAGCTTAAGAACTTGACGTGATGAAAAACTGTGAATATTTTTTAATTCAGAGATGAAAAATTAGTCAAAAACGAGTCACATATCCAAGTCAACAAAATTGCTGTTCCCTAGTGTTATCAATGTATTAATTTTACAAAATATTAAGAAGATAATTGAATGCTAGTTATTTTTACAGCGCAGGTAGCTTGGTCGACCATGTTTCTTCTTGCTTGATTTACTTGTTATTTGTTCGGACTCGCTGCTTGATGACTCACTTTCTACAGCTTCTACCTACTCCTCTTCGCTTTCGTCTTAATCAGTCTCATTATGATGCTCTTCAAAAACCGATTCGGTCTCGTTTTCACTCTCTTTGTCGTCGAAAATATCAGCTGTCTCATATAACGCTTCTACTTCAGACGCACAGCCAGTACAAGAACGCGTGTTCATTTTGAGCTAAAGAGAAAATGAAAGAAACCCATAAATAAATATTAAAAAAATAAAAAATCAAAGTTTTCAATAAAAATACTATAGAAAATATAATATTTATGATTTACTTACCACAAACTGTGTCAAGATCGAAAAAAACACACTATTTGTGCAAAAAGGTTATTTAAATAAATTGACAAACTGACACTGACACAACAACACTGAGTGGCGTATACCCATAGACTGGTTTGATTATTTATACGAGAAAACACTTTTAATTTACCCCTGGGTATCCCATAGCCAGTGCTTCTCTTGGGTGTTAATTTTGGGCTCTCTAAGAGATTTAGTTTTTTAGATTTATTTTCATTATGTAAGATTTTAAAATTATGGTTGTCTCTGTGATTTTTCTAATATTAAGTGGTTAGCACAATGAGAATTATTTTGTTCCTTAATCTATTTTCTTTTATGTTCATTGAACCTAGTGGAAAAAAAAAATCCTGTGTGTCCAACATAGATTTTTGGACACGAACCGCACTCAATTAAATAAACTCCTGATTTATAAAGTTAATTATATTGACTTTTGTTGTTTTTAATGGGGCGCTCTAGACTATTATTTGTTTAAAAAGAAAAATTTATATTATTTGTTTTTGATGAATGTTTAGAAACGAATTTGGTAACTTTTTCTGTAAGTAATGTCTAAATGATTGTGGCGTGTTCTATATTTTTTTCCTTTATTTGGGTTTTTCGCCAGTATCTAAAACTCAAAAAATATTAAAAATACCTGTACCATGTTGTCAATGTAAGTATCGTTGACATACACAAAAAAAAATATATTTACTTTCACTCGTTACTTTATACAAATTTACGTTATACGTTATATATTACAAATTAATAAAATTTATATTTTAGTTTAGTTTTGA
Source organism: Cosmopolites sordidus (assembly GCA_031761425.1). Classification (NCBI taxonomy): domain Eukaryota; kingdom Metazoa; phylum Arthropoda; class Insecta; order Coleoptera; family Curculionidae; genus Cosmopolites; species Cosmopolites sordidus. The sequence goes on along the minus strand of JARFXV010001025.1, from coordinate 203,279 downwards.
AAACGGGGGGAGAGTACCCTCCGAAATGTTAACGTTAAAAGTTTGTAAAATTTTTTATAACATTTTTATATCTTTCAAATTTTGTTCGTTAGGCAAATTTATTACAAAAAAGGATCACTGTGAAATTTGTCTCCGTTTAATTTTTTGTTTTTATCCAGTGATTCTTTCTTTACAGAAGAACAGGTATTTTTGATATTTTTTGAGTTTTAAATAGTGGCGAAAAACCCAAATAAAGGGAAAAAAAACTTTTTCTGTAGACGTAATTGTTTTTTACGCTATATTTTTGATGTTATTGACAAGATATATTAAATTAATAGGTTTATAACAACATTTTTTATCAATTATTTTATTAATAGTATTTGGGTCATATCTGTAATTTAAGGCGCGTTCTGACGAGACCAGTTTCATTTAGTTGAGCAACAAAACTTAATGCGACTTTAATTTTTGTATTAGCAAGCATCAACAGTCGTTTTTGGGTAAGACAGTGGATCTTGAGAAGAAACCGATTGGGAGCAATCGAGACGTTACTGAAGAAACTAGAGATAGAGGATAGTGAAGGATACAGAAATCATTTGAAAATGTCGGTAGAAAAATTTGAGGAATTGCTATTGAAAGTTCAGTATCGCATAATGAACCATGATACAGTATTTAGCTACAGGAGAGTCGTTTTAAACGCATGTTTCCGTATACCGTATACCCAAAAATATCATTTCAGGTTTTTTGAAGGAAGTTTGTGCAGCTATATACGAAGCTTTAGAACAGTTTATTAAAAGAGTACAATCTGTTTTAACAAAAGCTAATAAATGTAAGATGCTTTGAATTTTATTTCATTTTTTATTTCTCTACTGTAAAATATTATTTATAGCTTTAGCAAGCATAGCAGATGGCTGCACCGAATCCTGTCCGCATTGTTGTTTGTCTCTCGAATCAGTTGCAACTGAAGATAACCAATATTCTCCATCCATGCAATTTGAACACACCGGTGATGGAGTAGTACTTAGAGAAGGTGAAAAGTCTGGTGAGGAAGTTGTGTTATACTGGGACTGTTTCTTTATGACTTCCGATCATTTTTATCTCAATACAGTTTGACTTTATTCCTGCAAGATGATAGCATCGTAAAGAGGCATCTGTTTTCGCTGGACAGCAACATATTTAGCAAATATGTCAAATCCATCTTCAGTCTCATTTCTATTACATTATACCACTTTATCAAGTTTATCAATCGCTGAGGAGCACGAAATACATTAGTCGATTTTGATTGTTTCGGAGTAGACCGATTGACAGATTCTGTGTCTTCCACATGTACTATTTATTCCTGAGTATCAGCATTTGTGATACTAACAGATACAGATGCAGGAAATCCACTCAGAAAACTCTGAAAACTCTGAGACAAGAGTTTTCTTATGTATTTTGGTTTATTTCGCTTTCTGTTCCATCATCTTGCGGTAAATTCAAAAAAATGAATAGAATTTAATCAAATACAAGGTCATTAATAATAATGTACTAGTAATTTCGGAATTATTTTAAATTTTTACAATGTAGAAAACTTTTTGTTGTTGTAGATGCCACAAGCTGAAGCAGAATAGAAAACAATTCAACAGGAATACTTTCGATGGAATTTTCTTAATTGTTGTGGTGTGATAGACGGAAAACATATCGTTATACGAAATAACCCTCATAGTGGATCTGAGTATTTTAATTACAACAGTTCATACAGCGTAATTTTGTTTGCATGTGTTGCACAACCCATCCTCCAATATCCTTGTGAGTAGTAACAATACAAAATTTTAATGTTTTCCTAGTTCACTCCCTGTATAGAGTTTAAATAGCACGAAATGCAAAAAGAATGAAGGAGAAAGCAAAAAAAAATCTTCAGCAGCACTATTTTCTTCTACGCCCTCCCACTTTAAAAACCCACGAGCCGCCACTGAAAGTTACTTTAAAAAATAAAGAGTAAACTAACTAAATTTGATGACGTATCTCTTGTATTTGTAACACAATTTGGGTACGTGTAATTTCTATGTTCCCTTTTCACTTTTTTTTGGATTTGTACACCAATGAATGTTCTATATATCTCAAAGCATTCTCCTGCGCATCTTTATTTTTATATTTATCCAAACGATGGTTCCATAGATAATCGAGCTTATCGTAGTTCTAAAAAGTTAAACATCACGCTTTCGGACCACTTGACGCTCATTTTAGACAAACTTGAATACACCACACGAACAAAACAGCTGCACTCGATATCAGTTGAAAGCGAATTGACAGGCCGATTGGACTGGGGAGGTTCACATATTTCAAGGCCGGATTTAACTTGAAAACAAACGGCGGATGACTCACTTGAACGATAAAGTTTAACTCACTCAAACATTTCTTGATCCACTAAAAAGTTGATCAACACTATTGAAACAAAGGTTCTCATTAGGTTTTTTATTCAATTTTTGTTGATCCATTAAAATCGGTCCATTAAACTTGATTTGTGAGAACGCGCCTTTACAGCGATCTATTTGATTATATTCAATTCTTTGTTGTAATAATTCATTGACATTTGGATATTTAAAAATCTGTGTATAAATAAATTAAATATTGTCATCGTTTGTGAATAAGGATGACAAAATTTGTTTTTGATTGCTTACTTAGTAGCATACTTTGTATTACTTATTTAGAATGGCATATAATGGTTTAAAAATTCATATATTGTAAAATGATTTTAATAAGCTTATTTAATAATTTATTTGAATGAGCTGTAACAAATGAAACTACCGATCTAATTATGTGATTGTCTTTGTGCAATTTTTGGCAATGTGTGTCGAAACTATTGTAACACATGAAAGTTTTAAATATACTGGAAATTTAGAAGTAAATCTCAGCGTGTTCATTCAAAATGAATTTCCGTCAAGTATTGGCAACTTGAGTTAAATATAAAAAATTAAATTATATAGTAGAAGGAAAATTTAAAATATGACCCCGATAATTTGAACAAAAAGTAACTAAAAACTACCTGAAAAACAAATTATTCAACCTGTTGGCAAGGCAGAAAGTTAGTAATATATTTTAATAATACATATTACAGGCAAGCTATCCATGTAAAATATTATGAGCAAATCATTATACCTGGCAAGCAATAAATTAACAAACATTTGAACAACATGTTTTAACATTTTTAGTTTATTTTTTTGATTATCTCTATATATAAAATTATTCTAACTGGAAATATTTCTTTAATTTCTATTGATATGTGGACGAGGATATAAATGTTTGGGAGAACCACTAGATTTGGCTTAAAAAGACCTACCCCTTTTGAAAAAATTGCTGCACTGCAGACATATTAAGTATATTGCTCACTATTAATGAGGATATAATATTAATATAACTGGCGAAATTTCATTATTCGGGCAAGAATTGGATTTTGTTGTTGATATCAGTGCCTCATTTATATATGCTCACTGAAGTCATATACTTTTGTGGTGACGTTATTAATTACCCGTGATTATTTTGCACAGAGGACGTAAGGGGCGAAGGCAAGAGGTCCAAGCTAGCCTAAATGTTCACCTCAGCTGCTCGAGTGGCGGTTTAAACATTCCGGTGCACTCAGTTGGATAACAGACGAGGCTCTGACAATCGGGACACGGCGGTATAACCTTTCAATACTTAGACCGGAACCCGCTTCAGTATTATCCCATTAACACTAATATGATTCCTCTCACAATTAAAAATTAGACCTCCAGGAGGATTACCTTGAGATAATGTGGTGAAAGCTCAGAAAATCGTACATACAACCTCCCAGGACTTCTCAATGCAGGCAAAACTCACGTAGTGGAAATGTGTGACTTTGATACAAGATGTCGATCAGTGGATAGCATATTATTCTTTCCAGATCACGTCAATTTAAGCCGAAACGGAGTTACATTTATGTTGACAAAATGGGCTAGCAATCGTGTAACTGCTTATGACCCTATCAATGATAGAATTATCGCAATAGCATATAGGTCTACGTTCCAGCAAGTCAATCAACTGAAGACAAAGTAGATTAATTTTATAGAAATCTTGGCGAAACCATCCGTAAAATTCTTGGAGATTTCAATGCCAAGGTAACTGAAACATTGTCTGACGGTCATATGCTGGCAAATACGGAATGGGAAAGAGAAATGATCAAGTCGACGACTTATAAATTTTTACAAAGATCAACAATTGGTAATCGCAATCTCTTTATTTTAACACCATATTCGTCGCCTGATCGACATCAACACATTGAACGAGGGAATGGCAATAATCTGAAAAACTGCTGGTACAAGGATGGATCGAGGATTCTAGATCACCCAAAGATAAGTAGACCAAAGTAAAAATCTAACTGGCTGATCTTTCCAATGTGCAATCAAATAAACCAGAAAACCAGAAATAGAGAACGCTGTCGAGAAGTAGTCAGGAAAAGAAGCAAACAGTTATTTTTAATGAACGGAATCTATTACTACCACAAATTATTGTATTGCAAAATGTAATGGTTGTACCTCGAGGAAGCACTAAATAAAACACATTAGGAACCAAATATAAAGAATGAATTACTAATATATGTAGGAACAGTATTATCGCAACAACTAATCGAACTCATTAAGAGATCATAATTATTTATATAAAACATCAAAAGATATCTCAGGAGAGAATATTAAGTAGGCTCACATATTGATATTAGAGTAGGAAAAAGGGAGAAAAAGAAGATTCGAGAAATTCCAGCAGAATTAATCTATTTAACACAACCCTAAAATTAACAGCAAAAATAATTATCAATAAAAGCAACAGCATATCACTAGAAGACAAAAAGCAGGGTTTCAGAAGCCGAAGAACATATACAGATGCCACCATTGTAAACAAACAATTAACAGAAAAACTATTGATAATAGACATGTATATATATGCTTCATAGATCCAAAGAAGACATTCGAAAGAATTAAACGAAGGACAGATCTCATTAAAGTATATACTGGAATATGATAAGGAAACCATATAAACCCCTTACTGTTTAATGGGATAATGAATAAAATAATGAAGATAATGATGATTTTTTGCATCATGATAGCACATCATCGCACACTGCAATAATTATACGTCAATTTTTTCACCAAAAATCAAAAAAGTACCATGGGACAAGCACCTTATTCACCAGATATAGCCTCGAGCGATTTTTTCCTGCTGCGTGGATAAAGAAACTACTTTGTGGATGCTCTTTTGGGTCCATCGAAGTTATTTGAGAGAATTTACTTGTCGCCTTGAAAAAATACCAGAAGCCGAGCATAAAAACTGTTTCAGGACTAGACATGAACTTTGAAATAATTGTGGTGCAATGAGAGAGAATTATTTTGAAGAGGATAAAGTAAATTTCGATAAATAAAAAAATACTTTGTGATATATTTAAAAAGTCACCTTACTACTACTACTTATTATAGTAGTACCTTGAACAAATCATAAAATATGACTATATAACAAGAGTTCATAAGAAGAATGTTTTTCTTTTCTTTTTCCAACATACTACTTGTATGTTGGAACAAAAATATTTTGATCGGTACACGTATATCTTTAATCTTCCATTTATTTTAATTTATATTTCTAAATATCCTTGGTAAATTTCCACCAGACGCTTTTCCAGTTACCGCTTCGTAAATGCCATTCACTCCCATCTTTTTTCCACGTCCGTTCAAAAGTTCACGTTTCACATCAACCAATCCAGCCATTTCCTTTTAGTCATTTTATTTTTGTCCGCAAATTTTCTCTCACGAATCAAGACAATGTTGTTTTCCTTGGCCATAATGTTAAAAGCCCTCCAACATTTCGGATCTGAAAACGACAGGATGCTGCAAAAAGTTGTATCTGACTTTGACAGGTTGCTTTTCCTTTTTAAATTATTTCGCTGTTTAAATATTAAGAGAATATACAATGAACAGTCGAAAAGCAGAATAATCACTATATATATATATATATATATATATATATATATATATATATATATATATATATATATATATATATAAATATATTTATACAGGGCTTCCCGAAACTCAACATAAAGCCGGTCCTGGGTGAGAGGCCAGGTTATACCAATTCAGGCAAAAGTGAAAGAATTCATGAGAAAAGAAGAAAAATTCATGTCCTGTTAAGTGATAATAGGCATATTTTTGAAAATCATGAAATTCGACAATCTGGACTATATCTTTAGATACTGTGATCACAAACTTCCCAATATTTCAGTGTTTTTTCAATTTCAGTTTTTTTCCATTTTTTATAACGTAATTCTAAATAACCATTCTATTAATCGTAGTCACAAGTCAAACAAAATGAGCATTGTTAATTTAATAAAAAAAAACGTTTCGTTGAGTCGAGGTTTAGAAAATTATGTCAGTTAAATTTTACACTTCATCTTTAAAAAAAAATGTATTACACTACCCTGAGCAAGTTGGTACCACAACTGGCAGTTGTCTTTCCACAAAAAATATTATTGCTTATTTTTTTTTCGAAAGCACTACGTATATATATATATATATATATATATATATATATATATATATATATATATATATATATATATATATATATATATATATATATATATATATATATATATATATATATATATATATATATATTCAGGGTGTGTGGTATATCGTTTACCAAATTAAAATGACCGATAGGAGGGATCTTTTGCTATCTCCTTATATATACATCTTATAAAAACAAAATTAAATTGCGAAAAACATGGAAAAAAATACAAAAAAAAGTTGGCCCACGATGAAATTTGCAGCATCAAACATAGAATAAATAGAAGTTTTTTTGGGAAAAAAAACGAAAAAAATTAAAAATGGCGAACTTATTTGGCGAAATGGTGAATTTTTTTTTGCGAAAAACTCAAAAATATTATAGAAGATGAATTAAAATATTTTTTATCATTTTTTTTGGAAAGTTAATTCAAAAATCAATAATTAAAAAAAACGTCAATTTTTGGAATAGAAATATGACTATTGGAAAACGGTTTTTTGAAAAATTCATAACCTTGTTCCGGTTGAGTATATAAACTTGAAAAAATAATAGAAATTCCCAAAGTATTTAGTGAGGTACTACACTACAACATATAAAAATTTCAGCCAAATCAAAAGAGGTCGGGTTCAAAAGTGGTCGATTTGGTATGGAATGCCTCATATACAGGGTTTCCTGATAGTGCGATATCGGTGGATATCTTGATAATAACATGATATAGAGAAAAAGTTTAAGTACAAAAGTTATACAACTAAATAAGCTGCATAATTTATAATCATTTTTATTTATACAGAGTGTCTCACAAAGCCATGGCGGGGTATAGTTTTGTTTTTTCTTATCGAATACCCTATACGTTAATCCATTTCGGAAAAAACCTAATAGTTATACCTAACAGGTATACTAAACGTAATAATTTTACCGATATCCGCCATTTTGTAAAAAATATCGGAGTTGCAATTGATTTTCGTTCTTCTTGGTGTTCTAATAAATACCGTATTAAACAATTTGATAGTTCATAAAGTCCAAATAATTGACCGTCTGGTTGATTTGTTTCTACACCATGATTGTCTAGGATATCTAGGCTACCTGCGTGCTTTAAGTTGTAATTAGATATTCATATTCCTTTTTGATGGTCAAAATAATAGATCATACAAATATTTTTTCCTGTTTAATTATAAAACAAGTACATTATTTTTTTCTGTACCATATAAAAACTGTTTAAAATCTATACTAGAACAATATTTGCAAATTAAATTGAATTTTATAACGTTATTACTAAAAGGTCTAAGATGAATTCATTAAAAACGACATATTAAAAACAAAAATGTAAAAATCTCGGAAATTATGGCAGATGGGTATAGGACATGTTTAAGAAGAATAAAAGTATTTTGTTTTAAGAATATTGTAAATGAAAAAAATATTAGAAATTCTATTTAAAAAAATTCAGATGTGATGTTTTGATTTTTTTTCAATTTTCTCAGTTATCCTGGACACCCTGTATAACGTAGACAAATTTTGTTTGCATTAAAAGTTAAGTCAGAGTTTCACTAATATTTCTACCAAGAATGATAATCCTACATCAAAAAATAAATTATATATATATATATATATATATATATATATATATATATATATATATATATATATATATATATATATATATATATATATATCCCTTCAAAAGAGAGTCTGCTATAAAATGGCCGATATCGATAAAACTGTTGGGTTTATATAGAGGGCATGTTTCACAAAATATGTTTAGAATCAATAACAGAATGCAAAAATCGATAAGAAAAAACAAAACTATATCCGGTCATGGTTTTGTTAGACATCCTGTACAAATAAAATGAATTTTAAATTAGGCACCCTACTTAACTGTACAACTCTTATACTTAAACTGTTTCTTTATCTCCAACCATTATCAAGATATCAACCGATATCGTACTATTGGAACACCCTGTATATAGCAATTAGCAACAGCAGCGATATTTTCTTCGGAACGCATATTTTTTGTCTTGTTTTTGTTTTAATATTAAGCAGCGTAAACTGCTTCTGAATTTGTCGATAATTTCGGCGAATACATCGCTCAGTTGGGTGATTATGTGCACCATAAAATTTACCAAATGTTCTATAAATTTGGCACGCAGAACATTGATTTTAATAATAAATTTCAACAATTTGCATGCGTTGTTCTGATTTGCCAAACTATACTGAATAATTTTGACACTAAAGGCACTGAAACTCACAGTTCGCTTGACAACGTCCCTATAGGAAGTTCAGATGCCTTAAAAAAATTTCCCGTTATATACATATAAATAATTATGTTTTTACATTTTTTTTTGTTTTTCAGATTTTTGTTATATATTATGTACCTTCTAATAGTATTGGTTTATACATACTCTAAATTTATTAGAAACCCTTTTACATTCATTTTTTCATAGAACATTATTCTCGGGTACTACATAAAATAATCTACCACTCTAGTTACTACTGTTACTACTCAGTCGTTCTTGATGAGGATAGCAGTGTTCCTTCATTCTTCAATTCTTGATATTTTTCTCCGTTTCCAATATCCACCAAGCTTTTTATAATAGCAATAATGTTTATTTAAATCTGAGACATAATATATCAAATATTAGGATGAAAACCTCTATTAGCATACACAACCTGCTATTTATCTTTTGGTTTATTGTAGCATTAGGCTGATAAAAATGTTATCATCTAGTGACCCAAATTAACTCAATTAACGAGTCCCATGGGAAATACTCATTCTCTAATTAGTTTCGGTACCTCTACTTATCTTGTTTCAAATTAATTGCATTCGTTTTGAATGAACTGTAAAATTATATCAAAACAGAAACATTTTCAATGGTGCATAAACGAGAAAATAGCGAGAAATATTGTGATGCCTACTGGAATGTAATGAACTAATAAAACGAAGTTGAAGGTTAGATTGCTCCATTAATTTTAATTTCGGTCCGAGCGATATATAAATAATGGTTTGTTTTAAATGCCGACCATTGTTGTCAAGTATTAGAATATCTGGTAATGTTACTGAATATTCTTTATGATATAAAGAATACTTAAATTTGATAAATTGATATATTTATATTTTAATGTGTAAATTTGAGACAAATTCATTCAATATAAAGAGCACATCAACAGGTATATATTTTACTCCTATTTGTGTGTGTGTGTGTGTGTGTGTGGATTAGACCTTGGCGTGGTAAAGGGGCTTCAGTAAGTCAATGAAGCTTTGAGCTATGCCGACTGGACCGTATGCTGCTGGAAGGGTCACTCCTGGGGACAGGTCAAGGCAAAGACCTCATACTAACATGAGCCAAAATCTGCCAACCCGCACTGGACCAGCGTGGCAGATTACGGTCCAACCCCCAACATGGCTTTACAATTTCAAACACGGCCCTCATTCCCCGGAGACCAAGGAGCAACTACCTAGCAGCCAGCCTACCTAACTACTAAGCAGAGGGTGTTAAGAATTACCGGTTTAGATCAGGCTGCCAGTGGACTTTGGACATTGCAACACTTAATATTCGGATAATGAAAACAAATGAACGACTGCAAGAACTATTGATCGAGCTTGATAACATACTTTAAGACATTATAGAGCTATGTCAAACACGAAAAAAGGGCGAAGAGCTAATCAAACTGGAAACAACTGGTCACATACTTTACACTCGGGGTATGGAGAATGGACGATGTGGTGGAATTGGATTCCTCATTAACCGAAAGTTGAAGGACAATGTCATAAAATTTAAAAGTATATCTCACCGACTAGCCCAATGCGTCATTCAACTGAATAAAAAGTTTAAGCTTCAAATCGTCCAAGCTTATGCACCAAGTATAAGCTATAGTGATGAGGAAATTGAGATATTTTATGATGATGTTGTCCAGCTTCTAGACAACTGGAAGTGCAGGTACAAAATTCTGATGGGTGACTTTAATGCTAGAATTGAAAAAACAAGAACAGGTGAAAATACAACTGGCCCATATGAAAGTTATGAGCAGGACAATCGAGGTGACAGATTGGTTGATTTTGCAGAAGGACAAGAACTGTATTTTACGAACTCATTTTATAAGAAAAGAATCAGCAGAAAATGGACATGGAAAAGTCCAGCTGGTCTCACTAGTGAAATTGACTATATCATGTCAAACGATAAAACAATATTTTGTAATTGTACTGTCCTTGTACTGTCCCGACATTAAAACGGTTATAATGTCGGAATTGACCATATAATGGTACGAGCAAATGTTAGGATAAACTATAGAAGAGAATGTAAAGAATGGTTAAATTGAAGAAAGGCAAAGTAGAGTTTGCGAAGCTGCTTCAGAGGGGCAGTGATTTTGATATTGCTTTGTCGAACCGCTCTGATGTGTTGTAAGACCCAGAGGAGATAAAATAACAGAGCAGTATGAAAAAATAATCGACAATGTGCTTGAAATGGCTGCTGCGATGGCACCAGCAGAAAAAGTTTCAAACAGTAAAAAATCTCTAATGAGACAATTAATTTAATGAAAAAACGGAGTACAATGAGGAATGCAGGGAGTCTTTAGGTAGAGTCGAGTACGTTGAACTTTTATTACGTTGAACGTTTCTTCTCGTATTCGAGAAGAAACGCGTCGGTTCAATATGCAGCTAGTGCAAAAAACACTAGAAGAAAACAAGAGAATAAACAAAGCAAAACACAAGCTGATAAATAAAAGGACACAAATGTATGCATTAATGCATGAGGATGGCACAGTGTGCAGGGAACGTACGGAAATGTTAGAGGATAGAAGATTTTATTCCAAGTTATATGAAGATCAAAACCAGTTAAAGAGAGCAAAACCCACGGAAAAGCAAATACCAGATATCCTGTTGGATAAAGTGACAAATGCTATAGAAGCGATGACGAATGGAAAGGCTCCAGGAAAGGACAGTGTAACAGTTGAGATGTTGAAAGCTGGTGGTCGTACTTTACATAAAATACTGTCAAAATTGTACTCAAAATGCCTCAAAAAACAAAAAATACCCAACCTATGGAAAAGTGCTGAAGTGATTCTTCTTCATAAGGGAATACTGGGGACAGGAATACTGTCGGTAACCAAGATAATATCTAAAAGAATACTGAGAACACTGAATGACGCACAACCAAGAGAACCGGTAGGATTTAGAAGTGAATTCAGTATAATGGATCATATCCAGGTTGTCCAATACCCATAGAAAGGCACAATGAATACACCCTGCCACTGTGCTTGGCTTTTATTGACTATAAGAAGACATTTGACTCAATATCAAAGCAAGCCATAATGGATGTATTGCTTAACCAACGGATAGACAGAGTCTATGTAAACCTACTAAGATCAATGATTATCTACATTGATCAATCAATGTTTAATGAAGCTACACCGACAGTTCACATGGATGACCTTGAAATTAAAATCAATATAGAACGGGCAGGGTGACTCAATATCCCCTGTTCTTTTCTCAGCCTGCCTTGAAGAGGTATTGTGTAATCTGGATTGGAAACAGGATGGAATAAAAATAAATGGTGCATACTTAAGGCCACCTTAGATTTGCAGATGATATCGTTCTCATATCACAAGACCCAGATGAACTATAAAAACACGTACAAGAGCTGCAAAAAGAGAAAGAACCATTTGGCTGGAAAATAAACCTGATATTAGCCAGGTAGGCAGACACTTGGTAGGCTCAACATGGTGTTTAAGAACAAACTCCCACTTTGTCTGAATAGAAAAGTGTTTGATCAGTGCGTGCTGCCTGTTTTGACATACGGAAGTGAAGCATGGACACTCACCTCACGACCAATTCAAAGACTTCGGGTAGCATAGAGGGGAATGGAAAGGTGTATGCTTGGCATTACAAAGCGGGACTTGAAATGGAAGTGGGCAGGCAATATAGCGAGGCGATGTGACGACAGATGGACCAAAGCAATCCTGGAATGAATACCGCTGATCATAAGCGTCAACGAATAACATCTAAAACACGTTGGATCGATGACATTATCAAGTATATTGGACCCGAATGGCAGAGGAAAGCTCATCCCGCGCGAGTGGAAGCATGCTGGGGAGGCCTTCATCCTGCAGTGGATCGATAATGGCTGAATGATGATGATGATGATGATGATGGTGATGATGATGATAATGATGATGATTATCTAAATGCGAACTCAAAACGGCTATGACATGCGTCAAATAAAAAGGCATATTAACTGTTCATACCAACCAATCTACTAGAGAATTGTCCCAAAATCCCACACTTCTTCTGTATGACAGGAGGACTTACTGATAAAATTTGCCACGAATTCAGATCCCGTAATATCGAAACGATATTTACCACAGAAAGAAATATATCCAGTTTCCTTATACCAGTGAAGGATAATATTTCACAAGAATCACATGGTGTTTATGAGATTCCTTGTTCTAGCTGCTCCGAATCATATATCGGCCAAAATAATAGACGTATCCAAAATCGCATATACGAGCATTCTCTCGCCGCCCGAAAATCGAATATCTCCTCGACTTTAATAGAACATCATATCCAAGCGGGTCAAAAAATAGATTTCGACAAGGCCAAACTAATCACACCAATATATTCCTACAAACCCCCCCATAATTCGTGAAGCAATTGAGATCGAAAAATGTCAAGGGTGCTTAAACAAGAGGGACGATTGTCTTAGAGAACCAAATACATTAAAACCGCTTATTTCCAAATAGTCCATTCGAAACCCTTCCAGTCAAACGTCCATCTTCCGTCTCATCCCCACCCCTCAACCGAGCACCACACCCACAACATCACCGATTAATACAGAGGTCGCGCCGTCCACGTTCTTTTCTAGTTGTGAACTCAGGATAGTAGGCAGATTGAGGCCTCGGAGTAAATCAACTAGATTCTCTTAAAAATGGCTTTAAAGTGGAAGCTGAAACGTCAGGATTTTACAAATCTAAAGTATACGGATTTGAGAAAAAGATATAGGAGCAAGGCTTTTTTACAAGACATTCCGATAGGTACCTTCCAAATCCGGAGTTTTAAATAACTTAGCTAAAACTAACTTAAAATAATTTTTAACACAAAAATGTTGTTACTAAAGAAAATATTCTTCTTTGAAGTGTGGAAAATCCTCACAAGTCAACGCACAAAATTGCCCAAGAGTTATGTTTTCCTCAGTCAAAAGTGTGGGCCACTTTACAGAGAAACAATTATCACCCATACAAAATGAGAAGCGTACAAGAATTGCATGATGATCATTGTGATAGAAGATTGGAATTTTGCGATTGGTTTTTGGACAAGAAGCATCAGCAACCCTATTTCGAGTACATTTTTTATGGTGAGAAAGCAACTTTCTATTCTAAATGGTATGGTCTATATTCTAAATGGTATGGTTAATGGATAAAATTACAGATATTGGTCTGACTTTCTTGGTCTGTAATCCTTGTTGGGCTGAAGAAAGAAGAAGACAAAATAATCCAGGAGTTAACGTATGGTATGGAATCTACCATAAAACAAGTGATCGGTGCTATCTTCATAGAATAATATTTAAATGGTGAACGATATTTAAAGTTATTGAGAAACGAACTTGAGTTGCTTGTTGATGAACTACCGTTAGTAGAAAGAAGGCTGTTCTAGTTCCAACAGGATGTGGCACCACCTCATTTTACGCCAAATGGGCGGGATTATCTTCATGAACTGCTACCAGAAAAATTGATAGAAAGAAGGGCGTCGGTTGAGCGGCCTGATAGGTCGTCTGATCTCACAACTTTAGATTTTTTCCTGTGCGGTTTTTTAAAAACCAAAGTACACGTGACTGCTCCTAATTTTGTTAATGAACTGAAACAATTCGGCGAGAAATTATTAACATTACGCCCAAAATGTTGGAAAATCTTAGTAATAATATTGTTAAAAGAGTTTATTATTGTAGATTACAAGTACAATGTACAATTACATTATATATATATATATATATATATATATATATATATATATATATATATATATATATATATATATATATATATATATAATCGTTTTACTAAATATACAATAACCTATATTCCAGTAAAATGTATTAATATCTAGTATGTTTATTGTTAAATATTCAAAAAAAAAAATGGCGCATCCGATAAGAATGGAAAAGCAAGTGTGAATAAGTTTTAGGCTCATTAGATATTTGATACTATGAGTTTCAAAAGCATAACAATGTCAATAATAACATAAATGCCGCTAATGTTATTTATCCTCGTATCTTGGAGAGCAGAACATGTCAGCGTTGATTCAAACAGATTAAGAACGGTACTTCAACATTGCACAATACAATGGTATTTAAGACAACTGCTAGTTGAAAACGAAATTCAACAAGTAACCATCTGCAATATAAGTTATCCAGATTGGTAAGTATTGGGTATTCCTAGGTATTGGGTTAGTTAAACTCTGAGGAAACTGAAGAGTAGCTTGTAGAACAGCTGCTCTTTATACAATAAGCTATTTTTAAACATTTCCATGCAATGCGTAAGGAGAGATGCACAAGCTTTACTAAGTTAAGTTCTAGAAAAATTACAGACGATACGAAAACTTTATTTATTATATTATATATTGTTTTTATATTTATAGTTTTATATTTACATTTTATATCGATATTTTTATGTTTACACTTTTGTATTCATGTTTATTATATTGCATTATTTATTATATTTTAACAATGTGTTTACACCTATACCATAAAGAAATTACAAATGATGAAATGAGAATTCATTATCAGAACTCCAAGTGAAAAAGTTGTGGGTCTACCCCAATTAACTTTCAACATCGATACCAAAGCCCTATATCTCCGGCAAGGAAGCTATAATCTCTTTAGAGCAATTAATCTATATGAGTGATGCATTAAAAGAAAAATAATCTTTTACTGCGATTCATTAAAGTGATTTTGCTTCATAATAGTGCGGTGCCACGGTTTTACCATCATATCTTTGCTGGACGCTTGTTAAACTCGAAATTTCTTTCACTCTCAACCTATAACTCAGACATAGTGATTCCCGCTTACCATCTATTTCGGTAAGGCACCGGTATTCATTGCCGTCTGTTCATAATACTTGAAGAGATGTCGATTAACTTTAAACTTCTACTAGGGTGTGACCAAAGTATTTGTGATTTTGTAGGTTCATGGGGGATATTTCAACAGCTCTTTGGCGCCATTCATATACCTGGAAAATGCCGGTTAGCAGTAGTGTGGCTATCTCCTAATGCTCCTGAATGTTTTTTAGAGCTTGTTTCCTTGTTTTATAATTTGAAGCTTCAGCTGCTCTTAAAACAGCGGGATTGAAAGACAGCGCACAACTTGATCTTCCCCTATTTGTAGGACTTATGTCTGCCTCCCTAAATTTTTTGAACCTGAGCCAAGAAATGCGGATTGATATGGTACCTCCCCCCCTATTTTAAAAATCAACGAGCCTTACGAGTGGCGTCATATCACGTCACGCAAACCCCACGACAGTCGCTTTGAAGTCTTTTTTAAAATAATATGTTTACGGATGTATACGTTTTCGTTAAGAACCGTCAACTGAATATTTTGCAGTGGAATCATTTTAATACTTAAAAATGAATGTTTATTTGTCGGAGCAATAAGTTTAATAATACTATAGTATTATTAGAGAATACGCAAACTGCCAGAAATATTGCAAAGGGTTCGATATAAACGGAAAATGTTGTGCTTATTATTATCTTTTTAGGGTTCAAAGTAGAAATTGAATTATAGAAAAAGAATCAGAATGTTGCTGACCTAAAATAATAACGGGTGTCTCGGAATGTTTTTCGTTTTTGTTTTGACTGCTATGCGCTAAACACAGATACAAATGCTTTACCATTTAGATGTGTCCACTGGTCATTATGGGGGCAGACAAAAGTGGCAGTTTCAGTTGCAACGGTTTCATTCGGCTTAGAATGCGAACAAACCCCGAAGTAGTTCATCCGCGTGGATAACTGGCCGTACCCCCAACGTAGCGTACGGAGGTCGGCGTGAAATCGGAGAGACTCCAGTCAGTACCTCGGCATGGCTCTTCAAACCTAACTCAGAGAACAGTTTTAACTCCGACGTCAGAGAATAACTAACATGCTGAGGGTGTTAGCGCCACCAAGTCCTTCCATCACCAGACTAAGAACTGAGAATAACATTATCTCTTTTCTACCATCCAATCGGCAGCAACGACTGCCTAGCCACGACGTAAGCATTTTACACCAATGTCAAGAATAAATTCCACTGAATTCGATCTTCGCGGATCGGGTTCGGAGCAGTAAAACTAAATCATCCAAGCAACCGTTAATCTCGACTGTGCAGGACACGGTTAACCGCGCCCAATGGACGGCGTCTAACATTTTACCCCGACGCTACTCAAGCGTTCAGCAACAGAGAAAAAAAGTCAAGGCCTTCGGGTCAACTTATCAACCAAAAGAGAAGTAGTAGTAGTAGTCGTTTTACGGGACCACAAAGCGTATTTTGTATGCGATCGTTTTCTACAGTAATGTTCGACATCTGTACAGGACATATTATAATTTAGCAACCATGAGAAATGTGTCAAGTGCTAATTTAATCAAGTATTGGTGTGTAAGTGTGAAGAGATTGGAAACACAATGCCGGATAAGTCAACCGGGAGCAAAAGGATATCAAGAACGAGCACGAATGTTGACCGCGTTCAGCAGCCTGTTAAGAGACGATCCACGATAGTCCACGACTCCGCGCAACTTCTCTAAATTTGCACAGATCCACGATTCATCTCATTACTCCCAAAGATTTACATTCCCATTCCTACAAGAGATGAAGCCCGAGGGGATATCAACTGGCCACCGAAGCGTTCAGATTTAACACCTACTGATTGTTTTCTATGGAGCTACTTAAAAAGTAAGGTTTTCAACCCATTACCACCCAACTTAAATGTTTTGAAGCAAAGAATAGCAGACAAAATCCACGCGATTTCAAAAGCGATGCTCCAGCAAGTGATTAAACATTTCAGTTCCAGGCTAAATGAGTTTTTGATAAATACAAATTAAAATATGACTCTGTAATTTAACAGCAGTTAAACAAGTTTAAATTAATTCTGATATTTCATTTTTTAAAATTTTGTTTAAATAATTAATTTTTGTTTAAATTTTTATTGTTTTTCAAAAACGAAAAACATTCTGAGACACCCTTTACTATATATTATTGTTCTTCAAATATGCAATTGAACAAATTTTAGCGTTTTTTATTTGCATTACAATCGAAAATTCACTAAATATGATTTGTAAGAGTTGACAACGTCGCATTTTGATGCATTAACAAAGTCAAGAGCAGGCCCTCTAACCTCGTTATAGCATGCATATGGTATTTGTAAATATACGGTCCAGAACTTTTCAAACGCTTTATTTATAAACACAACTATCGAATGGTGTGTTTCAGGAAACCGTTGTTTATATAGGGTGAATCTGCATCCTCACATACCAGATTTAGTATGGGTAAAGGTCTGCGATTAAACAAGCATTTACGAACGTATTTATTCTTCTTTGCTTCAGTAAAAATATACTGGATTTTTCTATAAAATTGTGTTCCTTTCTATACAGAAAATTAAAATAAATTTATGTCTCGGTGGTTCCGTTCCTAAAAAGTACAACAAATATCTAACCAGCGAATACTGAATGGAGATTTGTATGATTATGTCTTCTCGTAGTACCACAGTCCATCAGCACATTCTGCAACTTTCGTCTCCAATTTGGATTGATTTTCAGCTACTTCTTTTCAACCTTATAATGGACGAAATCATACAGGAAGTGACAACAATGAATAAGGAGTTCAGACTGAATAACGAACCAGTAAGCTTGATATGCTACGCAGATGATGCAAGTAATTTTTGCAGAAACAGAGAATCACTTACAAAGGCAGCTGCAGAAATTCCATCAAATTAGTAAAAAATATAATATACTGATTTCTATCGACAAAACAAAATGTATGGTTTTTTCCAAGGAGCCGATAAGATGCACTAAGAACTGACACATCAGGTACCAATGACCCAGTAAATTATCTAAAATTACAGGTTAAGAAAACCTTGGTAATATCAGAGCTTAAGAGATGTTTTATGGAGAAATAGCACATTGAAAGTAAAATAAAAGTAAAATAAAATCTATGATATCGAGATCCGAGCTGACATAAACAAAATGAAAAGCATTCTAGTAACCATCTGAGATAAAAATACTAAGAGCAATAGCGGGAAAGAAGCTTAAGGATAGAGTGAGAAACAGCGACATAAGAGCAATATGCGGAGTTGAGATTCGATTGTCCTCGATATTGATTTGATTCAATTTTTGTAATATATACACCCTGTATAGTTATATATTGTGTCTACTTCTCAAAGAGAATGTTTACATTTATAATTTAGTAAAGCACTTAAAAATTATTAATATATGGAATAGTTTTCATTGACATAAATATCTTGTTGGTAAAGCTTCCACATTTTCGTAAAGTAGAAACATAATAAAAGAACATTTTTCGATATAAATGGAAAACATACAAGAAGGAAATAAAACTTTAATAAATATATCGATGGGGAAAATACATTTTAGAATGGATTGGATACAATGGATGTTTCATGGATGGATAATTAAATAGCATAAATATTGCTCAGTGATAAAATCTTACTTCTGTTTCAGAACACCTCACATACAGAATTATTAACTTCATAGCATTTGAGCTTTCTAGAATTACACTCAAAAATTGCTTCCATTGATGTATATATATATATATACACACGATAGCGTACTGGGACTGTGGAGAGAAATATTTATTACAGAAATCTTTCACCCCTACTACACGTGGTGCCGCCGTTGGTTTATGCTCAATCCTGCTTTCCTTGCATTCAACTTGAGTTCGGTAGATAAGCTCAGAGGTTAGAAACCGGTTCCAAGAAATACCTGGTGGCGCAGGGGGGCTGTTGAGCAGAGACGAGCGGTGTCTACGTGGAATAGGGGTTAAAGATTTCTGTAATAAATATATATAATAAAATAAAAACAGAAAGAAAAGTCGGCCCACTCTGAGATGCGCGGCATTATCCGCATAATAAATCAAAGTTTAAAAAAAATGGCGAACTTTGAAAAATTGACGGTTTTTCACAAAAAAAAACTGAAAAATTTCATAAAAATTGATATAACTACTAAAATTTGTTTTTATAAAAAGTTTCATTATTATTTTAATCACCTTTAACTATAAATCACGCACGGCATGAAAAATGGTGGATCCAAGTCCTAACTGGAAAAACGTGATGTTCTTCGAAGAGGCATTGAGGTTTGGTTTCTGATTGACGAAGAACATTAGTTTGTAGAACTCCAGGTAGACAAGCCCGACTAGAAACAGTTCAACCTCGTATCACATTTGAAGGTGGGAGCGTGATCTTTTGGGGTGCTATTATGAGGGGTACACGGACACCTCTGTTGATCCTGGAGAGAAGAGTCACTGGTAGTGTGTACATCGAGGAAGTTTTAAATCCTGTTATGCGTCTGTTCCAAGGCGCAGTGTGCGATGGATTTGTTTTCATGGATGACAACGCATAAAAATAAGATATAAAATTACAAAATGTTTGCCCCTACGTGTTGAGTGTTTTCTGTTTTGTTTATGTATTTTATATATTCAATATATTGACTTTATTTTAGACATTATAATTTTTTTTGTTGTATATGTATTATTTGATTTTGTATAATTTGTTAAATTTTAGTCTGATTCATACTAACAGACCGCATACCCGAGATTTCTCTTTCACTATTTGCACGATCGAGAAGAAGCGCGTTTCGCTAATCATGTTAGCGTCATCGAGAGATCATTTAATCGGCAGATTCAATAGATTTATATATATTTATGTGTATATATATATATATATATATATATATATATATATATATATATATATATATATATATATATATATATATATATATATAATATATATATGTGTATATATATATATATATATATATATATATATATATATATATATATATATATATATATATATATATAATATATAATAACATACAACAACCTGCGTCTCCGCTTTAATGGGTATTTTTGTTGGTTGCTTGACTGGAAACGAGTCCCACCCATCCCTTCAACTGGAGGGCATATGTTTCGTCTCTTGATGTTTAGACTCTTCAGGGTACCTACAGATGCTCACACAACAGGGAGACGCAAACAAGCAATGTTTTCGCCGACTTCCCGTCGGATGGCGTATATATGCAGTGTCATATATACATATATGACATATATATATATATATATATATATATATATATATATATATATATATATATATATATATATATATATATATGTATATATACAAATTTTTATTATAAAAGTCTCAATACAGTGAACCAATACAACCACGAAACATTGAACCTGTCGTAGAGTCCGAACCAGGTTTGCTGCTGAATATCTTCAGTCTTCTCGGAGAATTAACGCTTGATTTGTATTTAACTATTAATTTCTCGAGAAGATTAACGATTGACGGGTACGTAAACTCAAGAGACTTTTCAAATTGCACCCTAGCCTGGTTAAGTAATTCGCAAACATCTAAATAAAGTATAAACATCCATACCGAAAAGGGGAATCGTACTTACACCACCTTAACCACCATTCCACTGTAGTATTAGTTTAAGCGTACCACGGACGGCGAAGGAAGCCATATATTTTCTGAAAGTGTTCCTAAAATGGACACTGGCATTCCTAGTTGCCATTTCTGGGAAGTCCCAGATGAAGTCGCATTGAAACGATTTTTTCATCGATGGATTTTGTTTTTGGAAATAGTCAAATGATAGTGACAAAGCATGTAAATATGGGGTTGGTCAACGCACAATGAAAATTTTCGAATAAGAATGTCAAAACTTTAAAACCTAATAGCGCCAACTGAAAATCTAAAAGTTCCTCATAGATTACTGTGTTCAGAACATTGTGGTTATTCACCACGGAAACATATATGATTCATCTACGCGTAGAAATTATTTGTGTCTATCATCATGCTCATTATTTATATCTATATCAAATGCGTGTTCAATTCGCCAGACTTTTCGAGCATGGCCTTAAATTTATGATCCGCATAATCCACTAACCGAACAATCTATTTATCGTCTCGTCGACAAATTTGAACGATCGTGCTTAACTGTAGATAAATCAGTAATTGTCAGATGACCAGATGAATCAGTAGATTCTTAGAGAAGATCCAAGTATCTATTCCAAGATCCATGTATCTATTCCACGTGGTTCTCAAGAACTCAAATTTTTCAGACGACTACGTGGCGTAGTCATTGTTCAGCGTCAACAACTAGAGTCAACTGATCACTATATGCGACGAAAATTCGCGAATTGGGTCTTTTGGCGACCCTCACTTTGGGGAAGAAATATTTTGAGACGAAACGAACTTTTGGCTTAATGGGTTTGTGAATAAACCTAAATGTGCTCAGGACTCAAGTGATTCAGGAGTTACCTTTTCATCCTCAGAAAGTCGCTTTTTGGTGAAATTTTTGGGCTGAAGAAGTGATAGGACATAATATTTTTGAAGGCGATGATAGAAATCATGTTACTGTTAATGGAGAACGCTATACGAATATGGTAACAGGATATCTTTGGCCTGAACTGAGAAATGTAGGTATAAATAATATTTCCTTTAAACAAGACAATGCTAGTTCTAATACATCTCGCCAGTCGAATAATCGATATATAACAAGAAAAGTTTTCTGGACACATTGCTTTACGAATTGGTAATGTCAACTGGTCACTAAGATCGTGCGATCTCATACACTTAGATTATTTTTGATGGTATAAAGTTAAATTTCTAAAACACCCATTTCACAGAAATGGCATGTCCAATTTTCAAGTAGCTGTATCCCTTTATATCATGGGATAATTGAAATTATTTGTACCTGACTTTGGACTGGACAATGCAGGAATTACCATAAGACCGCAAGGGGGTATTTTTACCGTATTCTACAAACCTTTAAAGGCAGTTTTATTGTCTTCTATAATTTAGTTTATTTCCATTTCGTGCACAATAGTCAAGTGTTTAAGTCGATTTTATATAAAATGGCAAGTTTTAGTCGTCGATTTTGCAAAAATCCAAGCGGAAGTCTTGTTAAAATTTATTTATTTTTACTACGATTTATTTTATTAAAGTCGCAAGCTAGATCTACATTCGAGGAAGTTAAAAAAGACTATATTTTATATTTTAAGTGCCAAATTGGACATCAAGATAAAAATTGGACTCCTCATGTTTAGTGTGTGAGTTGTCAGGTAAATTTAGTGCAGTGAATGTATCGCATGAAAAATTATTTACCATTTGCTGTTCCTATGGTGTGGAGAGAACCTACTGACCATATAAATGATTGCTACTTTTGTGTAATTAAAACAGGAGGGATTTTAAAAAAACTAAAAGGACAAAATTGAGAAATTGAGTATCCAAATGTGCCTTCTGCACATAGGCCAGTTCCTCATAGCCAGAAACTACCGGTACCGATTTCGCCTTTAAACCTGGACAAAAACTTCCTACGAATAGCAGTTGTGACCCAACATTTTTAACAACTATCAGTGAACCTCAGTTAATAACTCAGAATGAATTAAATAATTTGGTACGTGACCTGGGATTGTCAAAACAATAATCGAAACTTCTTGGTTCCAGACTTCAACAGTGGATCCCAATAGAGAAAAATGCAAGTGTTTCATTTTACAGAAAATGGAATGTAATATTTTCAGGTTTTTATAAAATGGAAGAATCGCTATGTGTTCATTGATGGTTTAATGAATGAGCTTAATATGGAACATGTATCTTCCGAGTGACGTATTTTCATAGATTCGTCGAAATGCAACCTAAAAGTAGACTTGCTTCATTTGGATTTAAAAGTGATTGGTATATTGCTAGAACTTCAAGGGGTTTTTAGAAAGTATTACTGTTTTTTGTGTCTATGGAACAGTATGGCAACAAAAGAACATTATAGTAAAAAAAAATTGGATACATCGAACTTCTTTTAAACCTGGTACTTATATATACTTATATATTTATATATACTTACTTATATATTACCTGGTAAATATAAAATATGCTCCCCTTGTTAACCTAAAAAGGTGCTTCTTCCACCTCTCCATATTAAGCTTAGACTAATGAAAAACTTTGTCAAAGCCATTGACAAACAAGGCTAGGTTAGGTCATATATTGTATTTAATGTATAAATGTACCTAGAAACCTAAGAAACATTTCCTCAATTATATGATGCAAAGCTAAAAGAACGCATATTTATTGGAACGCAAATAAGGAAGCTTCTAGGTGATTTCCGTTTTCAAGAAAAATTAAATGAAAAGGAATTGGCAGCTTGGAAGTGTTTTTTAAGTATTGTGAAAGGATTTGTGGGTAATAAGGAAGATGAAAACTATAAAAACCTCATTGTCATCAAGACATTCTTGAAAGCCTGTGAAATACAAGAATGTTGGATGTCCTTAAATATGTATTTTTTTCACTCCCACTCCGGAAAATTTAGATGAAGTAAGCGACGAACAAGGAGAAAAGTTTCAGGATATCATGACGATGGAAGCAATATACCAGGGACGCTGAACCCATCTATGTTGGGCGATTATTGCTGATTTTTAAAAAGATATAATGGTACATAACAAAGAGGAAAAAGTTAAAGTTTTTGTCCTCATCCTCAGTAAAGTCGTTGCATAGATTTAAGAAGTTTTACATGTTTATATTAAATAAATATCAGATTGTAAAAATATGATTCATTTAAGATCAATCAGCATTAAATATGCATGTGCATTTTTGAATTGTGATTATAGACGCATCGGCGACTATGGCCATTTAACATTTGCCAGACAGGTAACCCGCCCACCTGACCACCCCGGCCGTTATACATGTTTTTCATACTATTTTCAAATACATGTAAATATATGAAAATAGAGAAAACTAAGTTATTACCTAATAGGAAGAGGCCCTCCTTTTCAGGGTAATAAATTGGCTTGCAGTTTTATGAAACTATTAAATACATCGGTAATAATTCGCTTAAAAATAACATTCTTTGGTGATATGTAATGTAAGTAGAATTTTGGCAAAACATTGGAAAACAAGTTCTCGGACAATTCGAAGGACTCAAATCATATAAATATTACGAATATGTAAATATGTTTTGATTTCTAAAATACAAACGGGTAGACTATTGTATGAATCACTATCCATCTATGTTGATGGATAGTGATTTGTCTTTCCTGACAACATATCATTAATGTGCTTACAGAGAACGAATAGCAAACATAATAAAAGGTAAATCAACATGGATTATTTAATTTAAATAAAACATTTGGTAATTTGGATTAGCATAAGCATAAAATCATTACAATATGTGAAAGATAAGTTTAAAAGACCATAACAGAAACTATGATAACAATAAACACTATTTTCGGTGTACGTAGTTCCATAAGATTGAGAAGGGGATAAAAACAGAATGAGGCGATCAAAACACTTTTTTTATTTAACTCTTAGAGTGTTTTGGAATCTACCCAGTGCGCAACAAGCTTTTGAAATGGTACAGGTGAATGGCATATAGAGTGTCGCAGTAAGTGATCACAGATGATAAGAGATCAAAATAAGTGATCTCGTGAGAAATTTAATCTAAATCTAAAGCAGTGACACCCAACCTTTTTTGGACTACTGCCCCCTTTACAAGAAAAAAATTCAACGTTCCCTCTTCCATAATAGTTAATTATACCAAATATTAAAATATTGTTGCGCAATATATATATATATACCTATTTTATTTGTCTGTCTATCTATTAAGAATCACAAAATATCAATTAATTAAAAATAACATAAAATGTAGTGGAGTTTTAATAATTTGTTTATATCGGATTCCACTTTCGTTGACAACAGTCGCAAATCGCCACGCTCAGTGATGTGTAGTCTGTTCCCTGTCTAAAAGAGTGAATTAGGTACTGCACTGAATCCGCGCTCAGCCAAATACAATGAAGAAAATGCAATTTAAAATTTCTGTCCTATTGCCCATATCCATGGTATAGAGAACTCTGATCTCTGAACTCTGATAAAGTACTGAATTTTACTTTTAGTTCTTCGTTAGATATGATTTCTACGAGTTCTTCTAAATTTGATGATTCTTCTGTATTTGCATTTGCGAAAGAATCTAAAATCCCACTCGGTATATTTATACCTGAAATATCCTGGAATCGCTCCTTAAAATCAGCATGAAGAACCTCCAAGTGTTGGCAGTAAGTAAGTACTAAACTTGAAGAGATTTACCACTAAATACCAAATCACTTTTTTTGAACTGCTCGACGCACTTTTCGCTAACCATGTTAGTATCATCAGAAGATGAATTAATCTAGTTAGAGGAGGAGGAGGTTAATCATCTCCTGATGATGTTAACATAGTTAGCAAAACGTGCGTCGAGCATTTCAAAAAAAGTTATTTAGTGTTTAGTGGTAAATCTCTTCAAGTTTAGTGTTTCACACCAAAGGTTCCAATAGAATAATTGAGTAAGTAAGTAAATCATCCTGTTTTACAAATACTACTAATAATGCGAGAAAGTGGCTATATTCACCTCTACCTAAATTTCGTTCAACTCATCACCTTGCAATTGTAAATTGACTTCATTAAATATTTTATACAGATCTGTCAAATTTGCGATATTATTTTTGGATATAAGCAGGTTTTCTCCAGTACTGAGCCAAATAGATTGAAAAAACGATTCAGACATTTGTCTGTATCGTTTTTTCAACTTTTCAACAATCGTTTTTTCAACACCTTTTGAGAACCAACGAACTTCTGTGTGCAGCAGCAAGCGATTGTACAATACATCATTTTCACTACAAAAATGGCCAAATAATCTGTCGTCAAATAAGCGACGTATGTAGCCTTTCATTCGGATTTTTTGCTACCAAATGCTGACGATGAATAACACAATGTATAGTGAGTAGATTTGGTACTTCTTGTTTCAAATGCGAAATGTGAAACCCTTATAATGCCCCGTCATTGCTGGAGCCCCCTCAATAGCAGCTGAGAAAATATTACAAATAGGAATTTTTTCTCTTAAAAAACTTGTTCATTGTAGTAAATATCGATTCTCCCTTTGTACCGGTTCCCAATTTTTAGCAAATAATAACTATTGACAATGTTTTTCTCATTTTATGAATCGAACATATGAAAAGAGTAATGCTTTGTTATTTGGTAGAGTTGATTCATTGAGTTGAATGGAAAATTTACAAGTCTTTAAGTAATCGCATAATGATATTTAGCCATTTCATTTATTCTTCTTTGCACTGAATTATAATATTACTCAAAGGAATTTTCATGATGGTATCTGACGGTGTCTTATGATGAAGAACAGTTTTATTACCTCTTTGACCAAAAGTTTAGCTTATGAATTTAATAATGAAATTAGGGAAGGTAGAAATATATCACGTATTACGGTATCACAAATGAGTTATATCACAGATGTAGCTATCACTGAAGTATGGACTGGTATGATTATATTAAAATCCTCGATAATGAAGCGATTATCGCAATGAATGCTTAGATTTTAATGAAATAGTTTTTTTTTCAGGTAAGCAAATGTATTTAGCATGTTGGCAGAGTAAATATTTTGAGGAAGCTCCTGACCCAGGTTAAAGAAGGATCTCATGGGAGATAAAGTGGGGCAATCGGTAAGAATATGTTTAACATACAATAGTCCATTGCAAAATATGCAGAGTGGACGGTTTTCTCGTTTTAGAAGAAATTTGTGAGAGAATCTGCAATAACCAATCATGAGTTGAAACCATTTAACCGTAGTTCTTCCATCTAGTAAACATTCTAGGAGGGGTTGAGAAAATAAGTGTTTAATGGCCCTTAGTTTATTACGTTTCGCAGGATCGTCCCAATGGGGTCGCGTTAACGCTTGCGAGTAAATTTTCGCGAAAGAAAGACGGTCTTTCGGATGAAAACTGTGCATGTAAGGAAGACCGTGCTGTATTTCGTGTTTTGTAACCCGATCTGGTTCCTCATTACCCTTGATGTTCTTATGACTAGGACACCAAACGAAATGATGAGAAGAATCCTGGCCAACGATGTCTTTTACAAGGTCTGTAATTAGTGCAATTAGTGGGTGGGAAATAACGCGATTTTGGATCATGGAAAAGGCATTCCTGGAATCAAGAATCCTGGCCAACGATGTCTTTTACAAGGTCTGTAATTAGTGCAATTAGTGGGTGGGAAATAACGCGATTTTGGATCATGGAAAAGGCATTCCTGGAATCAAGAATCCTGGCCAACGATGTCTTTTACAAGGTCTGTAATTAGTGCAATTAGTGGGTGGGAAATAACGCGATTTTGGATCATGGAAAAGGCATTCCTGGAATCAAGAATCCTGGCCAACGATGTCTTTTACAAGGTCTGTAATTAGTGCAATTAGTGGGTGGGAAATAAAGCGATTTTGGATCATGGAAAAGGCATTCCTGGAATCAAGAAATATGATCCAGGAATTTGCGGGATTTGACTTGATATAAGTAAGGAATTTTTCGATGGTCACTAGTGAACTTTCGGTGGTCACTGGTTGAAGCCAGTAGTATGAATCCTGAGGAGGTTCTATCGTGTACAAAGCTACAGCCTATTCTTTGGTTCAAATTGGATCCATCTGTGTAAATTGATTGACATGGAGAGTGAGTTTGGAGTAAGATGTTTATATTGGATTTATATATAGAGGTACACGTAGACTCCTTATCATATCTTAGTAGGGAACATTCTACCTGAATGGGCTGGTGTAACCAAGTAGGTGTAAGAGTAGTACGAAATAGAAGTGGAACGTGCAGTAGGATGTTGGACTCGTCTGATAACTACCGGAAGTAGAGTATTGGATCAAGGGCTAGGTTGTCAGTGGATGGGAATGGAAGGATTGATGGGGGTTGGAAAAAAGGCTGATAACCGGAAGTGAATAGTCTATGCCAGAGATCCATGCCATACTTTAAGAGAAGATAATTCCTTCTGATGTATAAGAGCTCTAAACTCATGATGCTCTATCGACTGGGAATCGGACTGGTGGGGAATACTATATAGTTATATAGTTATATAAATAATGGCTATAATAACTTATCCATCACCAATCACTTATCACTCACGAATATGGATATTTACGAAGCACACAAAAATAATAAGATATTCCTAGAGTTTTCCTGCCTTTTATAGATTTGATTTCGTGCCCGCATGAACTAGTATGCCTTTACTTGTTTGCTATGCCGGTGCAACTGCTCTGCAAACAAATCATTACAAAGTCCCATATTTTTGTCGAAACATGTTTGATTGCGTGAATCGCGTCTTTACCATTTTACAAATACTTGATACCGACAATACTAAACCGAATTTGGTATAGGTATATCTAATGCTAATTTAACTTTATTACGCGATAACAAGATAAAAAAAAATAAATAGCTAGATAAACTATTTATTCGTAAAAACTGTAGGTGTTTTCAAAGTATTTTAATATATTAATTTACTTACGATAGGTACACTACGGCCGCTTCCTTGACTCTCTTAACGCCCCCCATTTGCTTCTAGACCAGCTACCGCCCCCATGAAAGGCTCCAGGTCCACTAGGGGCAGTACAAGCCCCGTTGGGAACCTATGGTCTAAAGCTTATTTGTCTATGTAAGTTTATATACGTTTGCCTTAAAGTGTAGGCTTATCTGAGTCCTGCAGGGAGGTCGTATAACAGGTGACATTTTAATCTGCCCACTTAATTGAGTGGCTGAATAATTAAGTCGATGAATAATTTCTTTGAAGGAGTCTAATGGGGGTACCTTGAATGACTTCAGTGGGGACGTAGCAAGGAGCATCAAAGATGATTCGTAATACAGTAGACTCTCAACTATCCGAATTCCGTATTATCCGGCTTGGCTCGTCGCGGGCGCGTTATAAATTTTACAAGTTAGAACACGAAAGTTTACAGCATACATACCTAATAGTGTGAATTTCTTTCAGTACATAGGCAAGTTAAACAAAGCGGGCACGTGATTTTTGATCGCAAATAGTTTAATTATCTCATTATGAGCAATATTGAAAAAAGAAAGTTGTCGTGACAATTGAGCAGAAGCTTGAAATGATAAACGATTGGATTTTGGAGAATCGGCAGGGGTAAACATTCGGAAGCTGAGGAGGCTCTTTTTTTGGGATATGAACGTTTTCGACGTAAAAGTTTGCCATTACTGGTCCTTTACTGCAGGAAAAAGCATTGCATTTCATTACAAACATCGAAGGAGAAGACACAGTCTTTACAGCGTGCGACGGCTGGCTGGACTGATGGAAAAAGCATTTTGGAATTCGCCAAATAACAAGCAGTGGTGAATCTTTGTCCGCAGACAAGGATGCTCTTCTTGATTTTAAAACCCACCTTTCCAGCATATTTGAGAAAGAAGACATTTTTTGTAAATAGTTGTACAACTTCGATGAAACAGGGTTAAATTACAAGATAATGCCGGCAAATACCCTTGCATCAGAAAAAGAAGCTGCAGCTCCAGGCTACAAGAAAAACAAAGAGCGTGTTACTGTTCTCGCCAGGAGTAATGCTAGTAGCAATCACAAGCTTAGATTGGCCGTAATTGGAAAATCCAAGAAGCCAAGAGCGTTTAAAAAACTAAAATATCCAGATTCTCTACCGCTGTAGTATACACATCAGCACAAATATAAGCTTGGATGAACGTAGAAACTATAGAAGAGCACCTTGCTATTAACAAATTACCTAGGAGAGCTATTCTATTATGAAGATATCAGAACCCTGTTTTTACCGCCAAATGTAATATTCATATGTCAGCCTATGGATAAGGACATTCTTGAAGTTTTGAAGAAAAACTATCGGCGCCGACTTCTTAGCTTTTTAATATCGTCCATTAATAACGACAGTGATTGCATAACTTTTCTTATTTCTCAAAGATGCTGGATAGGTGGGTTTTAAAATTAAGAAGAGCATCCTTGTCTGCGGACAAAGATTCAGCGCTAATTGTTATTTGGCGAATCCCAAAACGCTTTTTCCTTCGGTCCAGCCAGCCGTCGCACACTGTAAAGACTGTGTCTTCTCCTTCGGTGTTTTTACTAAAATACAATGTTTTTTTCTGCAGTAAAGGACCAGTAACTGACCAACAACTGGTAACAGTCACTTCAAGCTTTTGCTCAATTGTCACAACAACTTTCTTTCGTTTATTGATCGTACTAAGATAATTAAAACAATTTGCAATCAAAAATCACGTGCTCGCTTTGTTTAACTTGCCTACGTACTGAACGAAATACACACTATTAGATATGTATGCTGTAAACTTTCGCGTTCTAACTTGTAAAATCTATAACGCGCACGCGACGCGCCAAGCCGGATAATACGGAGTTCGGATAGTTGAGAGTCTACTGTATTATGAATCATCGTTGATGCTCCTTACTACATCCCCACTGAAGTCAGCCAAAGTAACCCCTTTAGACTCCATCAAAGAAATCATTCATCGACTTAATTATTCAGCCACTCAATTAAGTGGGTAGATTAAAACGTCGCCTGTTATATGACCTGTCTACAGGACTCAGATAAGCCTACACTTTAAGACAAACGTTTATAGACTTATATAGATAAATAAGTTTTAGACTATAGGTTCCCAACCGGAACTGTACCGCCCCCCACTGGACGTTGGAGCCTTTCGTGGGGGCGGTAGCGGGTCTAGAAGCAAATGGGGAACGTTAAGACAGTCAAAGGGGCGACCGTAGCCTACCTACTAATGCCTACTGTTTTTACGAATAAATAGTTTATCTAGCTATTTATTTTTTTTTATCTTATTGTAATCACGTAATACATTTAACTTAGTATTAGGTATACCTATACCTAATTCGGTTTAGTATTGTCGGTGTCAAGTCTTTGCAAAATGGTAAAGACGCGATTCACGCAATCAAACATGTTTCGATAAAAATATGGGACCTTGTAATGAGTTGTTTGCAGAACAGTTGCACCGGCATAGGAAACAATCAAAGGCATACAAGTTCATGCGTACACTAAATCAAATCTATAAAAGGCAGGAAAACTCAAGGAATGTCTTTTTATTTTTGTGTGCTTCGTCAATAATCCATATTCGTGAGTAATAGGTTATTAGTGAGGGATAAGTCATTATAGCCATTATTTATATAACTATATAACTATATAGCATTCCCCACCAGTCCAATTCCCAGTCTACAGAGCATCATGCGTTTAGAGCTCTTATACATCTGCAGGAATTATTTTCTCTTAAAGTATGGTATGGATCTCTGGCACAGACTATTCATTCCCGGCCTTTTTTCCAACCCCCCATCAATCCTTCCATTCCCATCCACTCACAACCAACCAACTGCACGTTCCATGTCCATTTCGTACTACTCTTACTCCTACTTGGTTACACCAGCCCTTTCAGGTAGACTTTTCCCTCCTAAGATATGATAAGGAGTCTACGTGTACCTACCACTCACAACCAACCAACTGCACGTTCCATGTCCAATTCGAATTACTCTTACTCCTACTTGGTTACACCAGCCCTTTCAGGTAGACTTTTCCCTCCTAAGATATGATAAGGAGTCTACGTGTATTATACTATATATAAATCCAATTTAAACATCTTACTCCAAACTCACTCTCCATGCCGATCAATTTACACAGATGGATCCAAGTCGGACCAAGGAGTCGGTTGCAGCTTGTACACGATAATTTTCCAAGATTAGCCGGTGATTTACGGCTGAAGACAGCTATTATAGATGAGATGTTGTTACCACATTCTAGACATTCGAAATGGCCAGTAGGTGGCATGTGTCTGCTCCTATGTCTCGGTTCTTGCTACTAATGGACCAGTTGTTTCCAGTTGTTCTGTTTTACATACACTTCATTCGGTTCTAGCCATTCGTTTCCCATTGTTGCTCTTTAATATTTAATAGAAAGCATCCTTGTAAAGAAATGTCTGACCTCCTTACCCAGGTTCACCTGAGGTCAGCTCTCCACAAAATTTTTACTTTTGTAGGCGATGATCGTCCAGCCTATCTAAATGGTCAGGCCAACGTAGGCTCGTTCTCCCTACGAGAACCTCTATTGACAAACTGTTCGCTTGACTGAGAAATTCCTTACTTCACTTTTTATGATACCATCTGATCCCCATAATCTATCTCAGATGACGTTACTCTGTGCTCTCAAGAATTCTCAAGTGTTTCCTGTAGTGCACCTACGATTAACAAGCGTAAATAAGCAAAGGCACGATCACAGCTCGGTACACAGCCATCTTTACCCTCAAAAAGAGGCCATAAAACTTTATGACGAAATTTCCAAAAAAATATTTCACATAACAGTATTTAACATTATATTAATACACACAGATTTTGTTTTTGTGAATAAGCTCATTGCCTTTTTGTGATGTTTTCTAAACTATATTTTTTAAGAACAAACTTACACTTAGAGTATAAATATAGGGAAATTATAATTATAATTGATCTATATTTTGGTCAAAGATTCTCCCAAAAAGCAAATAATCAGTTAAATTCATTTCTGCATTAGTGGTATCCAGGAACTGGTAATAAAACGCCTAAAAACGGCACAGTCTGTTTACAGATCGACCTGTATTTGGATCTCGACCTACCTCAAAGGCGTACGACCGACACAGTCTCGAGAAACGTTTACAGAAAGTGCGCTCGTAAAAATGGCGGCCACCAGTAATGGCGGTGCCAGGTTCACGGTCGGCTCATGACGCTTTACGACACCATTCATTTTTTTCTTTTTTCGTTTTCGTTCTTTTTAGCGGTCAAATGGCCATACTGGGAAGAATTTGCAGATCAGCGCAAAAGACCCTGTTCTCTTAACGATTTCTTTTGGTGTTTACGATCTGCTAATTAGAAGTATAAAATTACCTCATGTAATTTAAAAGTATCACCACTGATCCAATTAAACGTAAACTGCAAAGTTCAATATCCGATTTTTTTTAAAATAATTCTCACTAGCTCTTATAAAAGTTTGCCCGTAATATTCGTGAGGATTTTTAAGAGGAAGAGAGATGTAAATAGTTTATGTAAATATGTATTTAGCCTATTATGTAATTACCATAATTATTTACAACTTTTTGTCAATATAGTGGTAAGTTCATAATGCCTTTTTGCTAAAAATTTGAACCATTATTGGCAAAAAATGTTAATAGGTTGAATTTCATCTCTTCTTCTTTTTTAATCCACTAGAACTTACCGTCTAAATATGCATTCGCATTTTCAAGTTAATTTAATTGTGTACGAATAAAATGTGGTGTTAGTATACTGGGTGTCCCATAACTTATCCGCCATAGCGTAACTGGTGATTAAAGAGCAGATAGTAGATCAAAATAAGATGATTTAGGCAATAATGTATTGGCAAATGTTCCTTATTAAAAAGATACAGGGTATTGAAAGTAAAACTAAATTTTCGAAAAATTCTTAGAGGGCGTTTGCTACCTACTTTGTAAGGAATTAACTCGCTCATATTTTGTTACCCTATAAAGCTGGGAATATTTTGATTTCAAAATAGAGAAGAGTAATAATTCCCACGTAAAAAAAGGTGCCCTTTATCAATATCGATATATCACGCCGGTAGCGAGATATTGGAGTTCGAATATTCCGAATATGTTGAAATGTGTTCATCTTGTCGATGGCTAAAAATGTGTAATTCACAAAATGTATCTTGAATTCGAGGTAAAAAAAACATTAAGATGTCAAAAATACAGCGGACTTTATTTAAAATAACCGTTTTTTGAAATTTACTTCAATAGGTCTTGAAAGTGTCCACCGTTTACTCAATACACTTTCGCAGGCTCTTTGTTGAGTGACGCCTTACATTTGAGAAGATATTTTCTTAATTTCTAATAATATTGGCCGCTTGTTCAATTTTTTCTAAAAGTTCGTTTCGTGTATTGCTTTCATCATGGTAAACTAAAGACTTCATATGACCACACAAATTATCAGATTAATATCTGGGCTACGAATTGACCAAGAAAACTCACCACCGCATCCAATCCATCTATGAGAAAACCTTGATTCAAATAATTTCGCACTGCAATAGTAAAATGCGGTGGCGCTCCACCTTGCAAGAACCACATGCCTTGTCTTAAGTTTAGAGGTATAGCGTCCAAAATCCCTTTCGGAAAACTTTTTCATATAATTGGGCTTTTACGTTTGCAATTGTCCGAGATATGTCGGTGTTATGCTTCCAAGGTGTCAATAGTTGCTGATTTATCGACATAGATCAAAGATTTAATATAACCCCTAAAGGAAAATAATCTAAAAACGTTAAATTGTGACCATATACACAATCACCTATGTTGCCATTCACAATCACCACAGGTCCGTTTCCCGAAATAATTTTCCCATCGCATTGTTCCATCAGTAAATCGACTGTTGCATTCGCTGTATGATTTGTGGAGCCGTCCTGTTAGAACCACCTCTCCTTCAGATCAATACCATCCTCGCGTTAACGATCCTCGCTAACGAATTGATAAATTTGGATCTCTTCAACATTACCAACAATAGCGGCGATATTTTCTTCGGAACGCACATGTTTTGTCATGTTTTTGTTTTAATATCGAGCAGCCTGAAATACGATCGGAATTTGTCGATAATTTGGCGAATACATCGCACGGTTGGGCAATTATATGCAGCATACAATTTGGCGTATAGAACATTTAAATAAGTTGCCATGATGACTTGACAGCGACCCCTATCCGATGTTCGGGCACATGAAAAAAAACACCCTTTATTTCATATTTCCCTATTTGTTATTCGAACACTACTGTGATGACAAACAAGTGTGACTTATCTCAATACTTTTTAAATGACCATTATTAACTTTTCTAATAATAAAAACTTTATGGTGTAATAATAGTAAAAAACAAAAAATTCAGTATAATATTATAATGAATTATAACGATCACTTTGGTGATTTGCCAGGTTTAATTTCAAAACTTTATATAGTTTGGCGAAGCAAATCACTTAACCTTACATAATAGTAGGAAACAAGATGACTATGGATAAACCAAAAAGTCCGTGCGGCTATAAAAATGATGAATGTCACTGTAGCAGAAAATGATGTACGAGGGCTGTTGAAAAAGTTTCCGGTGTGACAGAGAGGTCATCTCTATTAAGTATTATCAAAGTATTATCAAAGTATTATCTAAAATCCAAAATCGGAAAGCCCAAAATCCGCTACGAGCAAGAAAATCGCACAAAAAAATTGAAATGTAGTATTAAATTATTGTCGACTGAAGATATACGAGTTGGCTGGTATTAAAAAAATATTTTGGGTATGAAAAAACTTTCAGCTCGATGAGGGCCACGTTTGTTAACAGTCGACCAAAGTCCCACTCGAATGAACATTTTTTAAGGGTGTTTAAACTTATATTAATGTAACTTTGCTGGGTGTTTTTGACCTTTTATAATAGCAGATGAGGCTTGGATACACGATTGAATGCCAGAGAAAAGAAAACAGAAGTTCAGTCCAGAAAAACAGTGAACGCGAACAGTTGAAAGGCGCCAAATAGTGCAAAAATAGTTTAATTTGAAAAATGAAATTATAGCAACAGTCTTCTGAGATTTTTGTGGTGTAGTGTTCATAGACTATTTGGCAAAAGTAGGACTGCCACTTGGGAGTGTTGCGCTTCACAACTGAACCAATTGAAGGCTACTATTTAGGTTAAACATTTACATGTAGCCAACGACAACGCTATCTCACTATGATTATGCGCCTGCACACAAATCTGAGGTTCTTCCTAATATTTACTTCGTAGTACTTTCACATGAGCCTTATTTGTTAGATTTGGCTTCCAGTAATTAATTTCTATTCCCAAACTAAAAGGAGTGGATCGCTCAATAGATTCATTTCAAATAATAAGTTCAAAGAGTCGCATCATACTGATAGTATGAAAAAGTTAACATTGTTATCCCCTCAGAACCTGAAACTCTTTATATTTTGTGAAAACTATTTTTATTTGTTATGTGCAATGTTAGAAAACATACAAAATAATAATAAAAGTTATTCAATCGAAAATTATTTATGCAGGGTAAACATAGAGCATGTCTAAATAGTCATACCCTTGGTTCCAATAGAACTTTTATTAAACATACATTGTTTAATATATTAACAGTAATAGGAACCTAATTATAAGCAAAATACAAAATTAAAACCTCTTTTAACGTGTATGATAAGCTTTAAAACAATCGACACGAAGTCCAACATTGCATTTGCTGGATATACCCTTATGCCATCTTGCACATCGTCGCTGAATAACATTTTTTATCGGCCAATAATCCAGGTGATCATACCTCACTTCTTCAGGAATATTTGAGGTTCTCTGTAGCATAAGAACCTGCAGCTTTGGAGTTGAAAGTATTGGCAGTACAATGTGCCTAATAAAATCAATTTGTTTTATTCAAGGTTCTATACTTCGGAACAAAATCAACGAATTAACAATGGATGCGTTTATGCAGAAGCAAAGGTTGGGCCAATACCATTTTCGACTTCTTATATTTATTTTATGGTGACCACACCATTGATCGAATAAATCGACACCCCCCATGCCGTAGTTATCAAAATTGTTATTCTTTGTTTTCGCACCTGGCTGTAACGCTTGCATGTTGTAGTTTTGTTGACAAATTGATCGATTCTGTTGGCTGCTAGTGTAACTTGACTATTATCATGCCAGCGGATCAAAGTAATATTAGTGGCTTGTGTTATGTTATGGGCTTTTAGTTCTTCAAGCAAAGGTAAATAATTAAAATAATTATCGAAAACAAATTATTTCCCCAGAGACAAATCCTATTGCTTTTCTCTTTGTAACTGAACTGCCCAAGGTTATATTTGAATCTTTTTTGGCCTTTTCCTTCGTATACCTCAAATTTCATGCAGTAACCATTTGGATTATTGAAACACCAAAACTTAAATCCGAAACGTATCGGTTTTCCCCCGATGAACTGCTTGAAATTATGACGACGAATTATGATGACGATTATAGCAATTTTACATATCCAGATAAAAGCAACATGGCCAAAAACATATAAAAATCTTCTGGTGATACCGTATATAATTAATTTTCATCTTTATACTCCGAGTATTTTATTGACTCATAGTATATCACCTCTACAAATTCTAATGGCCAAAGCAACGTGAAAAAGTCAATAGGATGTGTTCCTAATTTCACCGTTTCTGTTGATGTGCGGCCCGTCCCCAACCTTATTTTTACTTTTTAAATCAAAATGCTCTTCTAACTCTGCTTCGAATTGAATAGGTTCCCAAAGACGTTTTTTCTCAATTCTTGGTTTTTTATGTTTTGCTTCAAATTTGTCTATTGAAAAAGACTTCTTGGGATAATGCTTTTTATTGGATTTCGGAAATAATACTTATTTTCTTTCATTATTATGCGAAACTAGTTCAATTTGCGAACACACAACTAGGAGGTCAGGACCCAACAAATTCACACTGTCAACATTTACTATATTTTCATCTTCGGCGACCCCGTTGACGTCTGTTTCTCCCCCCCATTCAGGTGGAAATAAGGTGATATCGATAAATTCTGTGCCGGCGACTTCCTCTTCCATATCAGATTTAAACAAGTTAACAATCATTCTGTTGTAAGAGAGCTCCTAAAAATAATAAAAATATCATTATTTTACCATTATTTTATTAATCCACTACACTTATATTTTCATTTTCATAGCATAGTATGTTCATAGTATGCATTTTCATAAGGTCGACCTTATAAAATATAATTCTCCCTTATAAAATATAATTCTAAAATTATGTGAATAATTTGCTTCTCAAGTGTTATTGATCAAGTTCATTATAATATATTTAAATATAAAACTAAATAAAATATTAATATTTAATATATTTATTGGTATATATTCTATTTTGAGATGGTTTTTTGCTGGACTTCACTTTGACCTGACGTGGTCGCCATGTTTGCAAATAAAATTCGAGCAGCTTTTGACAGTCTGAAGAAAATATCTTTGTTATCGATATTTAATTCGGAACAATATATACTAACGTCACCTTTTATTCGTACACCTAATTAAATTAACTTGAAAAGCATATGGCTATTTAGACGGTAGGTTCTAGTGAGTTAAACTATATTCAGTACTGGCTTATAAAAATTGTCATTTTGTTCACTATTTATTCATAAAAATATTCATCACTATTTAGCTGAACAAGCGTGTCGAAAATTATATTGACGTTCGTCATATTATGCTCGTCCACTCCGAGGACGAATGAAAAGAGACACAATCATTTCGCGATCTCATGGATTTTTTTAATAAGGGGACAATCGGGGAGACAACTAGAAGACAATGTCATTAATGGTTTACTAACTTTAAATTAGGTAATACGAGCTTGGATGGCAAAATCGAGAAGAGATCGGCCATCGGATTTCGATCAGGCATGTTTGGCAGCAATGCAAGAGGACGAAAGTTTGACCAATCCACAGTCATCTGCCTCCTCAAGAAGCTCAGTAAGATATGGTAATTGGCTACATGGGTTCTCTGACAAAAATAACGCGGGGCGTATTCGAATTTTCAACGACCTGTTTGCATAATAGTCTGCAATAATAGTCATAATAGTCATAGTCTTGCTTATTCTACAAAAATTTTAAAGGTTTGCATTTACTTATACCAAACACTGAAAGGCGCATTCCAAATGACATTGACTGTACACAGGCAATGTGGTGCTCGTTATTGGACAGAAGCGATATTTGTGATTATTTTTCAACTTTTTTTAACATTATTATTGAATTGATGTTAAAAGACCGCGTAAAAGTAACTAAATCTCCACAAGAACTTGTGTCTATATGTCAAGAGTCACGTAGTCGAAATCATTACCAATAAGTGATGGAATCTGCTCCCTCATCCTTATTTATATTTTTCATCCTTACTTTTCTG
The DNA here is from genome assembly GCA_031761425.1 of Cosmopolites sordidus. Classification (NCBI taxonomy): domain Eukaryota; kingdom Metazoa; phylum Arthropoda; class Insecta; order Coleoptera; family Curculionidae; genus Cosmopolites; species Cosmopolites sordidus. The sequence goes on along the minus strand of JARFXV010001025.1, from coordinate 163,781 downwards.
CCGAAGTTTATATGTTATCGCATAAACCGTTGGCGGAAAAACTAGCAGGTGGTCAAAGTCTACGACGATTTCGATGAATTGGTGGCCGATGTCAAAGTCTACAATAACCAGTGCTTTTTTGCCTGTGGAATCGACCATCTGCCAAGCAAATAGAAGAAAGTTATTAAAGTAGAGGGTAAATATGCTCCAGAATAATAATTTAAACATGTTTACGTTATATTTTCCTTTCGTTTTTCATAAAAAAATATTGTCTAAAAACCCACAATTGTGCATTACGTTAAAAAAAATTAAAAAAATCTCAAAACTAGTATGTTTTCTTGCTACATCGGTTTCTTGTTTCCAAACCATCAGTATCAAATGTTTCGAAATGCAGAATTTGTTTATTCGTATCAAAACCACCCAAGTCAACTATAAAAATTGAACTATAACAACTATAACAATGAAGAATTAAAGCTACTAACTCGGAGTTATTTTAACTAGAATTCTAAAAAGCTGGCAAGCTCACCCAAGTAGTCAATAAGTTGTTAATCTACAATATATATTAAACAAAATCTGGAAATAAAACATCTAAAAGTGGTATAAGATGTACGCAGATCGACCTCTATTTTAGTCCTGACCCACCTCAAAGACGTACGACCGACACAGTCGCAGAGAACGTTCTGTTGCAGTGCAATCGTAAAAAAATGACAGTAATGGCGTAGTCGGGTTCAGGGTCGGCTTTTAGCCATTTTTACGAGCCATACTGCTTTTTTTTTCATTTTCGTTAGAGAAGGAAAGCCGCAAAGGATCTTTATTTTTATCTGTTTTAACTTTTATAGCCGCTTAATGTCTTTATAGGCGTAACTTTTCATTTTTCATTCTTCAAAGGATAATTACTTATTATGTGGTCTTTTAAGATAATGGAAAATAACGAAATTGTTTTATTGACTTTACGAGGGTATTCTCAGCAATTCATGTGTCAGTAAAATAATAGTTGTTTTTATTGAGAAGCGGCCGAAGAGTTATAAACATCAAAGAGGGGCATACCTGTTATTTGTACATCTAAAAAAGAATAAAATACATAACTGAATCTACTGTTGGAAAGAACAATTTGTGGGATCAAATTACAATTATTAGGTCCATAACTTAAATCTCGGCCCCTACTTTTCATCGAGTGCAGAACTTATCCGAATCAGAATTTTCTTCCACGATATAGATATTTTAAAGAGATTTTTTTCAGCTTCGAAACGAAGTAAAATATACAAACCTACTGTGAATATAAACTCAAAAATCAATTATAGACGTGATGATGTTCGAAAAGCGACATTTGAGGCACTGAAAGAAAATTTTGTAGCAAAGACATGTGTTTGGCTTTGGGAGAAAATTCTGATTCGTATTGCAGAAAGCGGTTCCAGTAATTCCAACCTGGACATTTTGATTTAGGTAATGCATAATGTCCGAAAAAGTAGAGAATGAAAAATTAAAAGCACTGCTGGAAGAAAATCTTTGTCATATACTGCTAGAGCTCGGACAGGAATTCGGTGTAACATGCAAATAATTGCCAAACGTTTACCCAAGCTAGGGAAAATTTAAAAGGAGAGTCGTTGGGCTGACATGCTCCAATGTTGTCAATCGGTCATTGCTGACGATTATCAGCAACAATTGATTCTCATTAGTGATGCTCTCGAGGAAAAAGGGAACAATGGAAGTCATATCGCTTCAGAACAACAAAAACGACTCTGGAAACGATCACCCAGTTGGAATGGAAGACTATATCGCACAAAGCTTATTCCCCAGACTAGGCACTTACGGATTTTTATGTCTTCAGCTCCCAGCAACGTCACCTGGCTGATAGCTGCTATAAATCTCTTGAGGAAGTCGAAAAAAGCTCTATCGACTTTATCACATAAAAATCATTGCTGTGTTTCGATCTGATATTCGACAGGTGCCTGAAAAGTGGCAAAAGTGATTAAGTTGTATTAACTTTTCATAAATAAATGTCAAGGATAGTTAAAGAGGCCGAGAATGCAAAATAAACAAAACCAGTTATTGATTGTTATCAAATGATGCAATAGAATGTACTTCAGACAATATTGGACCTTTTAAAGATTATGAGCTGAAGATAAGAAAACAGCAACTTCGTCGTTATTTAATGTTTGCTTGCACAGCGTATCACAACACGCATCACTTAGAATGGTGCTGAGATCGAATGGAAGGTAGCTGTATTTGTTAAAGTGATAAATCTGGATTCTATTAAGTCATAAGTTTTCAAGGTAAAAGTAGAAATTTAATTTTCTGCTTCTTAACCCTATAATTCCAGGAATTATCTGAGCTTGAGAAATAGGTACTCCTAGTGATTATGATTAAGTACTGTCCGTTATGTAACCGAAATTTTACAGCCCATCGTTAGGCGTATCTACTCCTTCAAACCTCATGTTTCACCGAGGCACCGCTAAACCGCATATGACTAGTCAAAACAGGGCAATTTTTAGAATAGATTTCGATAGCGACAGTCGAAAATACCGGTAAGATGTCCATATTTAGGGCCGATGGGATAACATTGATGGAACTCTTCACCAAATCTCACCTGAGGTTAAAGACACACCTTTTTTCTGATTCCTGTCCCGATCGTCAAAATCGGAATGATGGTGATATTTTTAATGGGCCTGCAGGCAACCAAAAGACTTGACAATGTGATCATTTGCGTTGTAATCGTGATTTCGTACCATAAAAAGAGCAACAAGAAGATGTGATAGAGTTTATCTTCCCTTTGAGTACGAAAAAATATTAAAGAAAGTAGAAAAAAGTCAATAAAGCCGTTAACGGTAAAAATCAACATCAGAATATTATAAACTTCAAAGATTGGTGGCCATTTAAATACAAAAAAACTTCAAAACCCATAAATAATGCAGGAATAGAGGAAATGTTTGCGGTGTCCAGCTATAGAATGTTTATCTACGATGGACTTCTTCCTGTAAAACCTACGAGTGTATGTAAAAACCTACGAGTATACTGATGGTTTAGCATATTCAACTTTAGTGTTGGTTAAACCCAAAGCTAATCAAATACTTCCTACCAACAGAGCCTCCTTAGACGCTGTAGCAGTTAGTGAAAAAAAACTGCCGATGTGATGAATTTGTTGCAATATATTCCATGCGAGGCAACTCCGGTCTGCGAACCAATTAGAAACTGGAAAACAACTTTTTCTGCTGAAGAACATGTTGGTGAAGATTCATAACAAAATTTAATTTTTAATGATAAGATATATAATTTCAACATATTTTATGTTTAATTTTAATTGTTTTAATAAGCTCTTTTAACCTAAAAAAATGTGTTTAAATAGTTCTGTTTTATTTTAAATATTTGAAATACATTTAAAAACATTTTTGGTAATGAATTCTTTAGACCTTTTCCATCTAATTGTTTTACTAAGAAACTACAAATTTGAAAATGTTTAGCTAAGTTCCTAGTGGCTTGTGTTTAAAACTACCCGTTGTAGACGTTACCTGCATACCCAATCTACTTAATAATGTTGCATTATTTTATTCTGGACGTAGATGTTAGTCAGTGGAACTCATGGTATTCATCTCCGCTTTTCTGTTTGAAGGTTGCAAGTAATATATACCGTGTTTGTGAGTTTTTCCTAGAAATTACAGTTAACTGCTGTTTTATTATATTATAATACGGTATAAATTTGTCACAGAAATATGTAAACTTGAAGATATTTACCACTAAACACCAAATCACTTTTTTTGAACTTCTCGACGCACGTTTTGCTAACCATGTTAGCATCATTAGGAGATGATTTAATCTAATGATACGTGCGTGCAAAGTAATTTGGTGTTAAGTGGTAAATCGTTTCAAGTTTAGTGCTTCACAGCAAAGGTTCCAATAGAAGAATTGAACACAAATACGTATCTTATGTTTTTTTTATATTTATTATGTTTACAGTAACGGCAAAGTTGGTGATTTCTAGCTGAAATCACTAGGAAAGTAATATTATTTTTCTTATTGAAGAAAACAAATTATTCACTGAAAGAGTTGGAAGAATTAGCTTCCAGTGACTTACATTCTTAGATGAAATTCCATCAGATTGTGAATCTGAAGAAGAGTGTGTTGTAGATGAAGACTACTACTTTAATGAATCTCACTGATTTGCTTATAGTTATTGAAGATATCCAGCCGGTTGTAAATAACAGAACAAACATTGATTGTGAAAATGTTATGGCTGATGATGGCGCCTGGGAGGAGGAAGACAATATCCCTCTGTCTGCGGTGGAATCAATCTGGAAGCAATCAACAGATTACACTGGGGAACAATTTGAAAAATAATTTCTGTTGAGTTCGATATTTAAGCTGTTTTATACGTAAATTGACATGCTAATTCCAAAACTTTATTTAGTTTTTTTCTATCATCTCAAGTTTTTTTCTCTACAGTTGTTGCGCATCCGACCAAGCTTGGCGAATCACAGAAGTCACTACTGCTCTCCTGCCGGCGAACCTTCTTCGACCTATTAGTGGGTCATTCAGTTTCTTTGCGTGAAGAATATGGCGACATAAAGAAAGTTATTGAATTGTTGCAATATAACATGCACCAATGGATCGTCTGTGTTGACCTTAAAATGGTCTATTTCCTTCTTGGCCAGCAACGCGGGTATACCAAGTATCCCTGATTTTTGTGCAGAGCAGAGCTCATGAGAAGCATTAGGTGAAATCGAACTGGCCGCCAAGATCTGACCTAAGACCTGGTGATCCAAACATTTTAAATCAGCCACTTGTCGACAGAAAAAATATTGTATTTCCGCCTTTGCATATAAAACTAGGTCTCATGAAGCAATTTGTTAACGCTTTGTCAATTGAAGGAGACTGCTTTAAGTATATTATTTAGGCATTCCCTAGCCTGTCATATGAAAATATAAAGGCTGGTGTGTTTGATGGTCCACAGATTCGGCAACTCGTTAAAGATGAAAATTTCACTGAAACAATGACCGAACTTGAAAGAAATGCTTGGTTGGCTTTTAAAAATATTGTTAAAGATTTTCTTGGAAATACACGAGCCCCGAATTATATCGAAATTGTTCAACAACTCTTGGAGAGCTTTAAAAAGCTTGGTTGCAACATGAGCATCAAACTGCATTTCTTACATAGTCATCTTGCTAACTTCCCAGAAAATCTTGGTGCTGTTAGTGATGAACAGGGCGAGCGATTCCACCAAGATCTAAAGGTTATGGAAGCGCGGTATCAAGGTAGATGGGATGTCAGTATGATGGCTAACTACTGTTGGAGCATTAAGCGAGAATGTCTACAAACTGAACACTCCAGGAAAAGCTATAAGAAGAAATTTTTACCATAATATCTTTTATTTATTTTTTGTATAAACACAATTTAACTTTTAATAATACGTATGAATAAAATATTCTAATCTATTTGGTCAGATCTTACCTTATTTCCTTTCGTATATACACTTTTAAGGTAAAATGAGGGGTGTAGCTGATGCTGTAGCTTAAGAACTTGAGTGATAGAGAAAAACTGTTAATATTTTTGAATTCAAAGATGAAAAATTAGTCAAAAACAAGTCACAGATCCAAGTCAACAAAATCGCTGTTCCCCAGTGTTATTCTCTTACCAATACTAAGGAGTTTAGAAAAGAACCAGTTTTATCCAACTCCAGGGTATGACAAGCTGCATCATGTTTGATTATTATTGGATATATTATATGAAACTTTGCACATATCATACAACCCATCAAAACACCAATCAATTGTTGAAAGTAGGATTTAAAGGTCTCAGCTTTTTAAAACAGTATATGCCCCTCAAACCTATAATGCGAGGGTATAAAGTTTGGATACGCGCTGACGAGCATGGATACATTTGCCAATTCCAAATATATGTTGGCAAAATCAATAATCAACCCGAGAAAGATTTGGGATATAGGGTAGTTTTAGATTTGACAAGAGATTTGGTAGGGAAAGGCTACCACATATATTTTGATAATTTTTTCAATTCTGTACAATTACAAAAATCGCTTCAGAAGGATTTTTTACGCCTGTGGTACTGTAAGGACCAATAGAAAAGACCTTCCAATTCCAAAATTCCTTCCAAAAGAATTACAGACAAGTGGCCAATCTGCCCGGAGAGTCAGTAAAGATGGACTTACGTTACAACATGGCGAGATCGCAAATTAGTTCGTTTTCTTGGAAACTATCATGATCCTTCAAACGAGGCATCACCCGTTTATAAAAAGATGGGAGTTTACACACTGTGGAATGTCAAATCATGATCAAGGACTATAATCAGCATGTGGGATATGTTGACAAAACCGCCATGCTAAAATCCATTTATGAAAAAGATCGCAAATCAAAAAAAAAAAGGTAGGCATTCATGGGGCCTGCCGACAGAAGTGAAAACTTGAAATTTTGGAATAACTGTGGTTTTTTTGGAATTTTTAAATTAATTATGATAATAATAATAATATTCAGCTCTACAGGCCTAGTGGCCCTTGGCTTCGAGTTCTTTCACTCTTCTTTTCCAACTTTTTCTGTCGAAAGCATCAGTCTTCCAATCCCTCACTCCTACTTTCCTCAAATCATTTAGCACCTCATCCAGCCATTTCTTCCTCGGTCGCCCTCTTCTTCTCCTTCCCCCTTCGCCTCTCATTAGAATTCCTTTAACCCATCTCCCGCTGGACATCCTCGCTATGTGCCCTAGCCATCTAGCTCGTTGCGCTCTCACCACCTGAACAATGTTTGGTTTTTTGTACAGTTCTTCTATTTCTTTGTTTGTTCTTGTTCTAAATTCATTCAGCACTTTAACTCCTCCAAAAATTCTCCTTAATATTTTTCGTTCCCAGACTTCCAGCTTAGTTTCTTCCTTCTTCGTTAAATTAATTATGATATGAATAATTAATTATCATATCATAATTTGTAAATTGAAATTATTAACATTAGTCTGGTTTTCACATCTATTGGCACTCATATAGTTTATTTATTAATCAAAATATATGATGGGTTGTGCAAGCTCAGTGCAAAATATAAATACAACTTATATACAACAATTCAAAAAGAGTCCAACACGCACATAATACATTCGATTATATACAATGCATTATTGTATATATGCGTATACATTATTATTTTTTTATTTATTGGGACATTATCAGTAAATGAGTTTTAATTTTTTATTGTTTTATTTACGTTTCGATTCAACAACGAACCATCCTCAGAACACTTCAATATAAAATTAAACAATTATTTTTTAAAATTTATTAATATGTGACATATTTTTATAAAATTTTTAAATGACCGAAAGTCCCAATAAATAAAATAATAATAATAATACTAAATGGTCACGAAAATATATATGCGTATACATGTACACAGGCCGGTGCGTACCGCCACTCTGGCACAAGACATCACTAGCATATCGGTGACGCGAACCCATAAGTTTTGCCCCTACGAAAAATCACTCAACGTGACTAAAGAAGTTTTCACTTCAAAAATGGTGGCATAAAGTAATGTGGTATTTTATAGATCTGTGCGTTTTAAACTCATTCATTATATTCAAGCAGAAAGATCAAGCAGCAGTTCCAAATCTAAAATTTTTTAGGATGTCAGTGGCTTGAGGGTTGATAGGTACTGGCATGAAGTTAGTTATCATTTCAAACTTGTAGTACCTATGAATTATGGTTTGACCAGTGCTTACATATGCCACAACATAACACGTCAAGAAGATGCGCTCTTTGCAGCACAGGTAAAGAGCCGCACAGAACAATGGGTTTGGGTTTGTGCCTTTTTGAAACAAAAAAAGAAAACTATACTGTTTTATGTTATATCATAAAAAATAATGGTTTAGATTCCACATGTGCTTCAAATAATAAAGATTTTGTATAGCTTCTATGATATCTATAATTTACACCTACTCTACTCTATTTTCCTAACGGTTACATATTGAGACCATGATCTACAAAATTTATCAAAGCAACTATTATCCCAAAATATGTTTTTGAATATTCTAAGAACATTAAGGAACAGTATTCTTCATGTTTACCTATACTTTCCAAAAAAAATATTGTCGAGAATAAAGTAACATTTCCTGGCTATTCGGTGGATGAGATGAGAAACAATATACCCCCAGAGCTTTTCATTTTCGTTTTGTAAAATTTTGACGCGAATTTTAGCATCAATAGATATAGAAGGGTATCTGTGAGATCTGACTAAAACGTTTTCCGAGGACTCCGACTTACTAAGACTCCCAAGTTCACGAAATTCGTATATCACAATATTGAAACTTTCATTACATTCAAGTACATTATGAAACTTTAGATTAGAAACAGGTTTAGAATAAAATGTTAGATTAGGATGAAGCTTGTTACCTGTTAGTATCAGTATATTAAATGCAATATTTAATGGTGATACTATGATCAAAATGTAAGATAACTTTTTAACTAAATCGTAAATTATTCATCTATTTATACAAATTTATTTTGTATTCTTCAAAGTAATTTCCCCTCTCTGTAATACACTTATTCCAACATATTTTCCAGACTTCCTTCGTATTTCCTTATGATGTTTGCGAAACGGTCTTTTTTAAATTTTAGCGAAAAATTAACGAATAAATATTGCAATGTGCGATAGTGCGTTATCGTGATTCATAAATCAAAAATAGTTTTGCCAAATGATACGAGGGTCGATCCAAAAGTAAGTTTCCCTTCATTTTTTCAAATAGACAACTATGTTTATTTTCATTAAAATTTACATCGTCGGAAAGATGAAACTTTCCTCTATTTTTCGACATAATCGCCATTTCGATCAACACATTTTTGTAGACGGTGCTCCAACTTTTGTATGCCCATGTCGTACACCTCCGCCGCCAAACCCTTAAGAAAGCGCTGCACCTCTTGTTTCACTTCCTCGTCGTTCCGGAAGCGTTTGCCACTCAGGTGTTCTTTTAACTTGGGGAACAAGTGATAGTCGCTGGGCGCGAGGTCCGGACTGTAAGGTGGGTGGGGCATGACAGTCCATCCAAACTGCTCCAAAAGTTCCTGGGTTTTGCGGGAAGTGTGAGGTCGGGCGTTATCGTGAAGCAGCGTTACACCTGTTGTCAGGCGTCCTCTCCTGCGGTTCTGGATAGCACGCCTGAGTTTAGTGAGTGTCTCACAATACCTGTCCGAGTTTATTGTTGTCCCGGGTGTCAGGAACTCGATCAGCAGTATCCCCTTGCGATCCCAAAAGACAGTGGCCATGATTTTGCCAGCAGAAGGAGTTTGCTTGAACTTCTTTGTGACTGGTGACCCTGAGTGACGCCACTGTTTAGACTTTTCTTTGGTTTCGGGGGTGAAATGAAAAACCCACGTTTCGTCACCGGTCACGATGGAGTCCAAAAATTCTTCCTTATCGTCTTGACACTTTTGAAGAAACTGTCGAGCACAATCGAGGCGTTTCTCCTTGTGTTCTGCTGTCAGCATGCGCGGTACCCATCGAGCGCAACACTTGTGATACCCCAACTTTTCAGTCAAAATTCTTTCCACTGTACCGTAAGAACTCCCAGGAATCCTATCAACGAGTTCACGGATGGTGATTCTCCGGTTTTGAAGCATTTCGCGTTCGATCTTCTCGACAATCGACTCCGAAACTGCAGGTCTTCCACTCCGCTCTTCGTCGTGAACCTCCTTCCGTCCGTCACTAAATTCCCTGCACCAATGTCGGACCATTTGAACGGACATACACTTGTCGCCGTAAACTTGTGTCAACTTTCGATGAATTTCCACAGGTGGAATTCCTGTCGCATGCAAAAACCGAATAACCGATCGAATTTCGCACCTGGCGGGATCAACAATAAGAGGCTCCATCGCGAACGGCTGCTGAGCCAAGACTGAGCGGCGTAGCGCAGCGCTCGCGGGCGGAAAAGGGAGTGGGGGATCTGCCGTGCACAGCGGTGTTGTCGAATTTCGCCTAGCAGCTTCCAACGCTGCTGCAGCTCTTTGGGAAACTTACTTTTGGATCAACCCTCGTATTTCAGCAATAGCTGTAATGTCCTTAGGACTTAATCGGCGATTACTTAGTATAATAGTCTTGATTTTGATATGTTTCTTCATCGGGTGAGGAAGGTCTTCCTGATCGAGGTTTATCCTCCACGGCATCTCTACCATCACTATACAAAGGTAGTCTGTAAAGTTAACTACTTAAGCCACAAATTCAAACATTCATTACAAATTCAGTTTTATTTTTCGACATAGTCTCCTTGTAATTCTATACACTTTTCTCTTTAATCCGCCCAAAGAGTAGTTGACATCTTGTTCTACAGAATAGTCGTTTACGAATGTAAAGGCCTTTGATGAGACTTTGAGTTGGACTTTTAACTTTGAACCTAGGAAAGAGCAAAATGTCGCTGGGGGCCAAATATGGTAAATACGGTGGGTAATCAATCAACTCGAATCCCAATTCGTAAATTTTTGGCATAACGACAACTGAAGGGTGAGACGGCACGTTGTCTTGGTGGAACAAAACTTTCTTTTCCTTCAAATGCGGCCGTTTTCCCTTTGTTTCAGGAGTGTAGTGGTTTCATCTACAGTTATCAATCGACGGCAAAACTCTGACTTATTTCGTTTAAACAGGGCTTCGTAAATGTTCATTCGAATGCGTTTTGGTTCTAAGTGAGCAATCGAGGCATTCGGTAGTTGATATGAAAAACCATATATCTCCAGAGTTTCTTATTTTCGTTTTGCAAAATTTTGGCGCGAATTTAAACATCAATAGATATAGAAGGTCATCTCTGAGATCTGACTAAAACGTTTTCGGGCGTTACTAAGGGCTAGTTCTACAATGCAAGAAGATAAAATTTGAAACACCGGACAGGCGTTTACGGGCGTTTCAAATTTTATTCCAAGTATAGCTTATACCTGATATATTCTTGCATAGTAGAACCGGCCCTAAGACTCCCAAGTTCACGAATTTCATTGTTCTTTATATCAAAATGAGATTTTTGGACGTGTACTGCTTTTGAACTCAGTGATTTAAGTACATTATGAAACTTTAGATTAGAAACAGGTTTAGGGTAAATTGTTAGATTAGGATGAAGCCTGTTATCTGATAGTATCAGATATAACAAATGGAATATTTAATGGTGCAACTATGATCAAGAAGTAAAATGGCCATTTAAATAAATCACAAAATTATTCGTCTATTCATCCAAATTTATTTTGTCTTCTTTAAAGTAATTCCGCCTCTTTGCAATACATTTATTCCAACATTTTTGCAGTCTTCGAAACCTTCGTATTTCCTTCAAAGAGGTCAGAGCACTCTCCTGAATGGCTTCTCAAAGGACCCAAACCGGCATCCACGAAGTGGTTAATTAAATCGAGTGAACAGGAAAAAGGTATACGATGCCATATCTGGTGAATATGATGTTTGTGAAATGGTATTTGTTTGAATTTTAGTGAAACATTTACGAATAATTGTTGCGGTATGCGATGGTGCCTTATCGTGATGTAAAAATGATATTTCAGCAATATCTGCAATGTCCTTCGTACTCAATCGGCGATTAATTAGTATATAGTATTGGTATTGGTATTTTTTCTTCATTGGGTCAAGCGGAAGGTCTTCCTAAACGAGGTTCATCCTCCACTGTATTTCTACCATCACTATACGAAAGTAGTCGGAAAAGTTTCCAACCTAACACAGAAACAACTTGACATATTGTTCTACAAAATAGTGGTTTACGAATGTGATGGCCTCTTCACTCGATAAAAATATCTGTCCTCCGAGCGAAACTGTAAACCTAGGAAAGAGCAAATTATCGCTGGGAGCCAGATCTGGTGAATACGGTGGGTAATCAATCGACTCGAAGCCCAATTCGTGAATTATTGGCATGGCGACGACTGAAGCTGTTTTGATGGAACGAAACTTTCTTTTCCTTCAAATACAGCCGTTTTTCCGCAATTTCTGCCTTCTACTTGGGAAGTAGTGATGCGTAGTATTCCCCTGTTATTGCTTTTCCCTTTTCAAGATAGCAGATTACCACAACTCGATGACTATCCCAAAAAAAGTCACCATCACTTTCCCGCCTAATGAAACAACAAACTGTTTTCGCCTTTTTCGGAGTCTATTCACCCTTGGTAGTCCACTGTTTCAACTGTGCCTTGGTTTCAAGGGTGTAGTGGTGTATCCACGTTTTACCAAGCTGGCACGACCACATTTAAATTCAGCTTAAATTTTAGAAATTTCACGGTGGCAAATGATGACGTAGAGTCCCCATAAACGGCATCTAATAATAGCAAGAATCTAATGATAGCTCGTTATTCGATTTTTTTCCATTTTTACAGAAACACAAACACGGACTAACATAAATTTCTGTTAAACAACAACTTAGCACCTAATATGGCTCAAATTGTCAAGGTTATCTTTCAACTCATGCACAATTATATTACCAGAATATTTTTCACGAGTAACGCCATCTTCATGTTGAGACTAAAAACTTTTCAGACTACCCTTGTAGTCCTTGTACTAGTTTTTTTTAACACAGTTTCATCGCCATAACAGTATTTTTCATTTTTAATGCACCAGCAAAAGAAATTTCGTTTTTCAGGCAAAATTTATTGCAAAATATTTGCTCGATGAATTTACCAATTTAAAAAATCACCCACAAAAATAATTAACAATTACAAAAGGCGTTATAATTTCTAAAATAACAAACGAAATGATATGAAACTTAGATTAGATGTCACGGACAATCATACCAACTTAAAAAACAAATGGTTGTGTTGCGTAAATAAGTAAAGCGAGCGAATTTTTAGAGCAAAAAAAAATTACTTTTTGAACATAGTAGTATATAAGGAATAAGAATTATTACAAATAATATTACAAGTTAGTGTTTAATGGTAATATTTTATTTCGATTTTCTTTGAACGGGAAAATAGGCGAGAAAAACCGAATGTGTGTGATGTATTTTTGCGAGCGCGACCTCATAAATTTTCACCTAATTGCCGTCTGCGGGCAATTAAAATTTGCACAGGAAAAAGACCAATGGCGCAACGAATCGACATAAATCACGTCGTTTGTGTATCGGGTGTGTGTTTTCGTTGACCTCCTTCTGGACTGTAAAAATACTTGTACTGCGCTGGAATTTGATTTATCAAAATAACACGGTAAAAATAGGAATAAAAAAGAACATGAAAAATTTTTACTAGGATACACTTGTAGCTGTTTAATGTTTCAAATGTTTATTACAGATTTTGCTCTACATATATTTCATCTTGTTACGGTTTTCTCAAGAGTAGCTTGAACTAATACTAATGGTCAACAGTTGCGGCTCGTGAGGGAGGGTGTTGGGGCGCCGCCCCTCCAGCCTTTATCACAGTAAACAATTTTTCAAAGCAAAAGACCATATTTTATTTCCGTTCAGTTTCTTTCCTTTAACTTATTTTAAGATACTATTAAAAATTAAAATCTCCAAATGTAGAAGAACATCTGTCGACCCATCACACCAAATAATGCGGATAAAAATTCCATCCTCTCGCCACAATTTTTACATCGTTGGTCGGACGTTTACCTCCAGCGACCGTTCGCTCCGCCATCTTACCTCGTCGTTGACGTTACATATTTTATTGATTGCCAGAATTCGGGTGTTTAACTGCTTTCTAAAACATGCGATTTGGTCGTAGATTCCCTGCGATCGAGCGTATCGGTAATTAGTTTTAAAAGCTGGTTTGACGGGTACGGAGCGTTTTGATATGTTTCGCGTTGTGAATTTCGTTCACCTCGCGAAAACTGTTTTTGATTCGGGATTTGCTATATGTGTACACACTGAGTAGTACTTTTAAATAAAAATATTTCAAAAAATATAAAAAAACCTGGTTCACCTACTGTATAGGGTTTCAATAGCACGAAAAGTAAAAAGGAGGAAGGAGAAAGCAAAAAATATTCTTCAGCAGCACTATTTTCTTCTACGCCCTCCCACTTAAAAAACCCACCAAGTAAAATTAGCAGCCCAGGTAAAATCATTTCTTTGTAATGTCTTGTTTTCTTAGTGCCTAGTCTAATTATTATAAATATCGGCTGGTAAAAGCGGGCTATTCAATTACAATATGCTATATTACCGGGGTGTTTTTGAAATTTAGTGGGTCATTCGTGGTTATTATATGACAATTTCCTAAGGATTTTTTTACAATATTTCTAATAGGTTTAATTTTTTACTTTTCTTTTCCGAGTGTAATAATTTAACATTGTTTATATCTACAACCTATACTTCTACTACTTTGTCGGATATATTCACAATCCTTACACTTAATTTTATACTTATTATTAACTAACATTCTACTTACATTAAGTTTATTTACACAAATAGTCTTATAACCTAGTTTATTTAATCTTTTACACACTGTATTACTAAGTTTAGAAGTGTAATTAATAAATTTAAACGATTTGTCTTTTAGCTTTTTAATATTATAGAATTCTTGTAAATTCAACTTTCTTTGTTTATTTTTTAAAAATTTGTCAATTAATCCTTCTTTGCAGCCATTGTTTTTTTGCTATCTGTTTAATGGTACAGAGCGCTATGTTCAAATTATCTTTGTTTAGTGGAAAATTAACTAACCTATGTATTAGACTGTGAAAAGGAGATAGTTTGACTTGCCAATATTGTTTAGAACCTAAGTGTATAACCGTATCTGTTGTAGTCGGTTTTCTGTAAATATAAAATTGTAATCAATTAAATATTTTCTTTATCTTTATGTCTAGGAAGTTAATTTCATCATTAAGTCCAATCTCCATGTGAGATGAATATTTGTGTTTGTGGAATTCCATGGCCTAAAAACATGTGCAAATTTCTTTCAGTATCATTCCAAATGCAAAAAAGCATCGTCTACGTGTCTGTGTCAGTGTGATATATTGTTGAGTGGTGGATTTTTAGAGTTAAAATTAACATTTTTGAAATCAGCATAAATATTTCAGATAACAAAGGTGAGCCCATTAGAAGACCGTGTTTTTGTTGATAAATCTCATTGTTATGTTGAAAATAATTGTATTATAGGTAAACTAGGATTTCTGTTTTTAGTTATATTTAATACGATGTGTCAAATATAGCATATTCAGAAGATTGTAATTTTTATACAGAGCCTTCATTTAATCCTAAAACCTACGTAACTAGTAATTTATTTAAATTTAGAAACTTTCATTTTTTCATGTAGTATTATTTAAAGGTGGCTTTATTTGTCGCCAAAAATATTACTAAAATTTCTATACTTCCTGAGAAGCAAAAATTATTTTAAAAGTACCTCTTGAATACATTGGATAATTTAAAAGAAATAATTTTTGTTGTCTGCATTTCATTAACTATATTTTCCTTAAAAAATCCTCGGCATGAGCTTCTCTTCTTCATTTTTCCTCCCATAGCATCGGCTCCAATGGAGTTGTTTCAACATTTTTTCTTACTTTAGATTCAAAATAATGTTAGACTAGTCAAATGTTGGCAACTAGTCAATTTATTTTCGTTATTAGTGCTAAACTGTGTATATAATTCAAAGAAAAAGAATTACTTATAAAAACTGAAAAAAAACAACAAACGTATAACGCAGTTTAAGAAAATTAATAATTTTGAGTTGACTATTACCAACTTGCCGTGTTGGTTATCCAAATTAATAGGTGACGTGGGTCTCGGGATTAAATAAAGGCTTTGTAGCAAAAGCTTTATTTAACTAAACTAACTTTTCATTAGGTAAGCAAGTAAGTTCGGTCGTATATTTTAATTTTATTAAAACAAGACTTATATACTATTAAAAAATTAATTGTAAATGTAAAAATTGACTTAAAATTATAGGCGCATTGCCAACTGGACTTACAACATACCGTGGGTTTCGAACTACGATTATCAGCTACCAGTTAATCTCAATCAGCAATAATTCGTTTGGAGCTTTCCCTACAATTAGTTCTCTGCTTAATCTGTTAGTCTGGTGAACAACGAATGTCTTGGAATGCATCCGACCATACGTAACATAGTGACTTGTATGATTAGAGGCGATTCCTTGTATAGTCTGTAAGCGCGTGCCCCATCAATGCAAAAAGGTGGTAGTCGGTTGGAGCCAGGTCTAGAAAGTACGGCGGGTGAGATAAAACTTTCCATCCAAATGATTTCAACACTTCTTTGACTGGTTTTGCTGTATGAGACGGCGAGTTGTCATGCTGCAAAATCACCTTATCATGTCTTTGAGCGGATTGTGGCCGTTTTTCGATCAATGCACAGTTTAAATTGATTATTTGTTGTCGGTAGCGATCAGTATTAACTATTTCTTCAGGTTTCAACAGTTCATATTATACGGCACCAACCTGGTCCTACCAGACACAGAGAATGGTCTTGCGACCAGAGGATTTGGCCTTGTAGTCGATGGGCCGGCTTCGCTAGGTGATAACCATGATTTTTTTCGGCTGGGTTTTTCGAAATAAATCCATTTTCATTACCCGTTACTATTCGATGCAGAAATAATTTCCTTTCATACATTTGAAGCAGCATTTCACTGACGATTTTTTAATTGCCTGCCTAACTTCTGGCTAGTGAAATCTGTTACAAAAACCGGAAAATAATTACCGACACACCTAGTATATATATATATATATATATATATATATATATATATATATATATATATATATATATATATATATATATATATATATAATTGATAGATTCTCGGGTAGAACCGCGTTTTAGATTTGTAAAATCTCGATGTTTCAGCTTCTACTTTGAAGCCATTTTGAAGAAAATCTAGTTGATTGACTCCGAGGCCTCAATCTGCCTACTCCCCAGAGTTCACAACTAGAAAAGAACGTGGATGCCGCAATCTCTGCATTAACAGGTGCATTAACCTACGTAACTAGTAATTTATTTAAATTTAGGAACTTTCATTTTTTCATGTAGTATTATTTAAAGGTGGCATCATTTGTCGCCAAAAATATTACTAAAATTTCTATACTTCCTGAGAAGCAAAAATTATTTTAAAAGTACCTCTTGAATACATTGGATAATTTTATAGAAATAATTTTTGTTGTCTGCATTTCATTAACTATATTTTCCTTAAAAAATCCTCGACATGAGCTTCTCTTCTTCATTTTTCCTCCCATAGCATCTGCTCCAATGGAGTTGTTTCAACATTTTTTTCTTACTTTAGGTTCAAAATAATGTTAAACTAGTCAAATGTTGTCAACTAGTCAATTTATTTTCGTTATTAGTGCTAAAGTGTGTATATAATTCAAAGAAAAAGAATTACTTATAAAAACTGAAAAAAAAACAACAAACATATATCGCAGTCTAAGAAAATTAATAATTTTGAGTTGACTATTACCAACTTGCCGTGTTGGTTATCCAAATTAATAGGTGACGTGGGTCTCGGGATTAAATAAAGGCTTTGTAGCAAAAGCTTTATTTAACTAAACTAACTTTTCATTAGGTAAGCAAGTAAGTTTGGTCGTATATTTTAATTTTATTAAAACAAGACTTATATAATACACATACTTACAACATAACGTGGGTTTCGAACTACGATTATCAGCTACCAGTTAATCCCAATCAGCAATAATTCGTTTGGAGCTTTCCCTACACTTAGTTCTCTGCTTAATCTGTTAGTCTGGTAAACAACGAATGTCTTGGAATGCATCCGGCCATACGTAACATAGTGACTTGTATGATTAGAGGCGATTCCTTGTATAGTTCCTTGTATGGATGCCATTCCAGAACAGTTTCTCCTTTGAGCTAAACCATTCATCGAGCTATTTTTTAACTTTCGAAATCGATGAAGTGCTGCTCTGTAAGCGCGTGCTCCATCAATGCAAAAAGGTGGTAGTCGGATGGAGCCAGGTCTAGAAAGTACGGCGGGTGAGATAAAACTTTCCATCCAAATGATTTCAACACTTCTTTGACTGGTTTTGCTGTATGAGACGGCGAGTTGTCATGCTGCAAAATCACCTTATCATGTCTTTGAGCGGATTGTGGACGTTTTTCGATCAATGCACAGTTTAAATTGATTATTTGTTGTCGGTAGCGATCAGTATTCACTATTTCTTCAGGTTTGAACAGTTCATATTATACGACACCAACCTGGTCCCACCAGACACAGAGCATGGTCTTGCGACCAGAGGATTTGGCCTTGTAGTCGATGGGCCGGCTTCGCTAGGTGATAACCATGATTTTTTTCGCCTGGGTTTTTCGAAATAAATCCATTTTCATCACCCGTTACTATTCGATGCAGAAATAATTTCGATGCAGAAGTTAACTATTCGATGCAGAAATATAATAATGTATATATATATATATATATATATATATATATATATATATATATATATATATATATATATATATATATATATATATATATATATATATTCGTTAATTTCACCATCATTCTTTTATTATAATACTTATAGTTTTTTACTTGCTCCATTACCTTCCAATCGAGTATAATTTTGTTTTATTTTTGTGCCTGCATATACCATTATTTTGCTTTTATCGATATTTATATCCATGTTTACTTTTCTTAGCTCTTCATTATATATCGCTAAGTTATGTTGTAGTTTTTCTCCGGAATCTACCATTAAGATCATATCATCAGCGAACATTAATTCTTGTGTTGTCACTGTTTTCATTTTTCTAAAACCTATTTTTAGATTATTACAATTTGCTTTACTATTTTTTACAATATCGTCAATAACTACTGATAATAACAGTAAACTTAGTACGCAACCTTGTCTTAGGCCTATTCCTTTTTCAAATTCTGTGGATTCATCGTTATGCGTTATCCCTTCCTTCTTACTCTATCAAATGTATTTTTCAGTTTAATGAAACAAATATGGATTTCGGTTTCTTTTCTTAATAGTTTTTCTCGTAGTTCGCCTTGTCACCGTAACTGGCACACCTTAGACTGGAAAATCATGGGGTGTATAGTATATCTTGTTCCGACTGCAACAGAGCATACATAGGACAGACAAACAGACGAATATCGGCCAGAATACAAGAACATAAAAACGACTTAAAAAACAAACAAACCACTTCCGCTCTGTTCCAGCATCATCTACATACAGGACTTAAAATCAATTTTGAAGGAGCCAAAGAAATAGCGAATATCGAAAACTACAAGGTCCGAACAATCAGAGGAGCCCTTGAAATAGAAGAAAGAGGTGAGCTGAATACGCGAAACGACGCTCGTAACATTCCGTAAGTATGGAAATCCCTTCTGAAAAAAGAAAAAAACGTGGTAGAAAAATCAATAAACGGACGCCCGACAGCGTTGCCGAGTGCCGCTAATGCTCCCGAACTACCCCGATATAAAAGCCGGCTATAAAAGCGAACACAACGAGCCGTGCACGTCAGTTGGATTCTTCAGGCGCAGCGGACAGCACTTGAAAATGCCAAATGCGTCACGAACCTCGTTCGTGACTGTCAGACGTCGGGGTTCGTGACCGTCTGACTGTCACGCACCTCGCGACAGTATGCACCGAAGATGCCAAATGAGATTTTGGCGAAACGTCTGCAAGCTCCCGACAGGGACAACCAACCCGACAACCGGATGTACTCCCGGAAAAAACCCAATACATGTTTTTCCATCCGTGAAACAGTACGCACAAACATATATATATATATATATATATATATATATATATATATATATATATATATATATATATATATATATATATATATATATATATATTTGCCCTTGATTTTTCGCTTTTTTTCCCATTCCCTTATGACTTTGCCCAGGACCAAGTTGAGAGGAGTGGGGATAACCCATCTCTTTGGCTTACTCCGGTCTTAATTAGGAAGGGCTCGGAGTTTTTCCCATAAATTTCACTTTAGAGGAAGGTATGTTTTTAAATATAAATTTGTGTTGTTTATAGAAATAATATATACTGTAGAATTGTTCGGAGGATGGTTTTATAAAATAAATCAAAACATTAAAAAAAATAGTAAACAAATAATAATTTATTAATATAATTGATCGAAAATCCCAAAAAAATATGGTTGCCCCCAATCATATTTCGGTCAAACCAATAGACGTATCCAAAATCGCATAAACGAGCATGCTCTCGCCGTCCAAAAATCGGATCTCTCCTTGACTCTAGCAGAACATCATATCCAAACGGGTCACAAAATAGATTTCCACAAGACCAAAGTAATCTCACCTATATATTCTTACAAACCCCGCATAATTCGTGAAGCAATTGAGATCGAAAAACGTCCAGTCTGCTTAAACAAGAGGGACGATGGTCTTAGAGTTTCAAATACATGGAAACCGCTTATTTCCAAATTGCCCATCCGAAACCCTTCCAGTCAAACGTCCACACCTCCCGTGTAACCCCCACCCGTCAACCGAACGCCCCACCCACAGTCTCACCTGTTAATGCAGAGATTGCGGCATCCACGTTCTTTTCTCTATATATATATATATATATATATATATATATATATATATATATATATATATATATATATATATATAATTGATAGGTTCTCGGGTAGAACCGCGTTTTAGATTTGTAAAATCTCGATGTTTCAGCTTCTACTTTGAAGCCATTTTGAAGAAAATCTAGTTGATTGACTCCGAGGCCTCAATCTGCCTACTCCCCAGAGTTCACAACTAGAAAAGAACGTGGATGCCGCAATCTCTGCATTAACAGGTGCATTAACCTACGTAACTAGTAATTTATTTAAATTTAGGAACTTTCATTTTTTCATGTAGTATTATTTAAAGGTGGCATCATTTGTCGCCAAAAATATTACTAAAATTTCTATACTTCCTGAGAAGCAAAAATTATTTTAAAAGTACCTCTTGAATACATTGGATAATTTTATAGAAATAATTTTTGTTGTCTGCATTTCATTTACTATATTTTCCTTAAAAAATCCTCGACATGAGCTTCTCTTCTTCATTTTTCCTCCCATAGCATCTGCTCCAATGGAGTTGTTTCAACATTTTTTTCTTACTTTAGGTTCAAAATAATGTTAAACTAGTCAAATGTTGTCAACTAGTCAATTTATTTTCGTTATTAGTGCTAAAGTGTGTATATAATTCAAAGAAAAAGAATTACTTATACAAACTGAAAAAAAAACAACAAACATATATCGCAGTCTAAGAAAATTAATAATTTTGAGTTGACTATTACCAACTTGCCGTGTTGGTTATCCAAATTAATAGGTGACGTGGGTCTCGGGATTAAATAAAGGCTTTGTAGCAAAAGCTTTATTTAACTAAACTAACTTTTCATTAGGTAAGCAAGTAAGTTTGGTCGTATATTTTAATTTTATTAAAACAAGACTTATATAATACACATACTTACAACATAACGTGGGTTTCGAACTACGATTATCAGCTACCAGTTAATCCCAATCAGCAATAATTCGTTTGGAGCTTTCCCTACACTTAGTTCTCTGCTTAATCTGTTAGTCTGGTAAACAACGAATGTCTTGGAATGCATCCGGCCATACGTAACATAGTGACTTGTATGATTAGAGGCGATTCCTTGTATAGTTCCTTGTATGGATGCCATTCCAGAACAGTTTCTCCTTTGAGCTAAACCATTCATCGAGCTATTTTTTAACTTTCGAAATCGATGAAGTGCTGCTCTGTAAGCGCGTGCTCCATCAATGCAAAAAGGTGGTAGTCGGATGGAGCCAGGTCTAGAAAGTACGGCGGGTGAGATAAAACTTTCCATCCAAATGATTTCAACACTTCTTTGACTGGTTTTGCTGTATGAGACGGCGAGTTGTCATGCTGCAAAATCACCTTATCATGTCTTTGAGCGGATTGTGGACGTTTTTCGATCAATGCACAGTTTAAATTGATTATTTGTTGTCGGTAGCGATCAGTATTCACTATTTCTTCAGGTTTGAACAGTTCATATTATACGACACCAACCTGGTCCCACCAGACACAGAGCATGGTCTTGCGACCAGAGGATTTGGCCTTGTAGTCGATGGGCCGGCTTCGCTAGGTGATAACCATGATTTTTTTCGCCTGGGTTTTTCGAAATAAATCCATTTTCATCACCCGTTACTATTAGATGCAGAAATAATTTCGATGCAGAAATATAATAATGTATATATATATATATATATATATATATATATATATATATATATATATATATATATATATATATATATTCGTTAATTTCACCATCATTCTTTTTATATATATATATATATATATATATATATATATATATATATATATATATATATATATATATATATATTCGTTAATTTCACCATCATTCTTTTATTATAATACTTATAGTTTTTTACTTGCTCCATTACCTTCCAATCGAGTATAATTTTGTTTTATTTTTGTGCCTGCATATACCATTATTTTGCTTTTATCGATATTTATATCCATGTTTACTTTTCTTAGCTCTTCATTATATATCGCTAAGTTATGTTGTAGTTTTTCTCCAGAATCTACCATTAAGATCACATCATCAGCGAACATTAATTCTTGTGTTGTCACTGTTTTCATTTTTCTAAAACCTATTTTTGGATTATTACAATTTGCTTTACTATTTTTTACAATATCGTCAATAACTACTGATAATAACAGTAAACTTAGTACGCAACCTTGTCTTAGGCCTATTCCTTTTTCAAATTCTGTGGATTCATCGTTATGCGTTATTACTTTATTCTTGTTGTTGTTGTTGTATAAGGCTTTGACAAATTTCTGTTACTCCATCTTCTAGTCCTCTTTTCTTTAGACTTTTCCAGACATCCCTTCTTCTTACTCTATCAAATGTATTTTTCAGTTTAATGAAACAAATATGGATTTCGGTTTCTTTTCTTAATAGTTTTTCTCGTAGTTCGCCTTGTCACCGTAACTATCACACCTTAGACTGGAAAATCATGGGGTGTATAGTATATCTTGTTCCGACTGCAACAGAGCATACATAGGACAAACAAACAGACGAATATCGGCCAGAATACAAGAACATAAAAACGACTTAAAAAACAAACAAACCACTTCCGCTCTGTTCCAGCATCATCTACATACAGGACTTAAAATCAATTTTGAAGGAGCCAAAGAAATAGCGAATATTGAAAACTACAAGGTCCGAACAATCAGAGAAGCCCTTGAAATAGAAGAAAGAGGTGAGCTGAATACGCGAAACGACGCTCGCAACATTCCGTAAGTATGGAAATCCCTTCTGAAAAAAGAAAAAACGTGGTAACGTGGCCGCGAGGTGGAAAAATCAACAAACGGACGCCCGACAGCGTTACCAAGCGCCGCAAATGCTCCCGAACTACCTCGATATAAAAGCCGGATATAAAAGTGAACACAACGACCCGCGCACGTCAGTTGGATTCTTCAGGCGCAGCGGACAACACTTGAAAATGCCAAATGCGATTTTGGCGAAACGTCGTGACTCTTCACAGGATGTTTGTTGTTGTTAGCCTTCCTTTGCGCCCATACTAATTTCATTCTTTCGCTATGAGCTTTTTTCTTTCGTCAGACCAAGTTGTTCCTACATTTCTCTCTCTGGCCAACCTTGTGTCTGAAACAGCCTCTATCCTGAATTTCACTTTGTGTAATATTTGCTGATCTTAGGTACTCTTTAATTGCAGCAATCCATTTAATTATTTCTACTTTAGCTCTACTCCTATTTTCATAAAATTCGACTATTTGTCTAGTTAGCCTACTCGGATTCATCCGTTTTATGTGTCCATAAAACTTAAGTCTTCTTTTTCTCATATCGCTATGTATATCTGTGTATTGTTTGATTTCTTGGTTTTCTCGAAGTCGATATGTTGTGCTATTTATTTGTTTGGGCCCTAGGATTTTTCTTATGATTTTTCTTTCCTTCTTTTCAATGTCCTCGATGTCCCTCTTTCTATTCAAAATGAGCGTTTCCGCAGCATATAGACATTCTGGCTTAATAACTGTGTTGTAATGTCTCAGTTTTGTGTTTTTAGATAGGCATTTTTTGTTGTAAATATTTTGTGTAAGTCTCAATGCCGTTTCCATTTTTTGACATCTACCCTTATTGGCCGCTTTTTCCAACCCATTTTCCATGATTATTTCACCCAAATATTTGAATTGAGAGACTAGTCTGATGTTACCATATTTTGTTTTTAGAAATGGCGTTCTTAGTCAGTTGCAGGTCACGTATTGTGTCTTTTCAAAGGAAATTTGGAGTCCTACATTTTCTGATGTTTCTTTTAGGATTTCAATCTGTTTCTGTGCTGTTAATACATCTTGAGCTAAAATTGCTAGATCATCAGCAAATACCAGACAATCAATTTGGATGTTGGTTCACCCCAGTTTAATGGGCTGGTCAATATTCAGGGCCGACTTTTTTTCACGCCACTCCTGTATTACTTTTTCTAGAACACAGTTAAATAAAAGTGGCGAGAGTCCATCCCCTTGTCTCACTACAGTTTTAATTTCGAACGGCTCTAAGATCTCACCCATGAATTTAACTTTTGACCTTGTGTTAGTTAACGTTGCTTTAATAATTGCCAGCGTTTTCAGATCAAGTCCTTGTTCTTTCAAGATTCGGAATAAAGATTCGCGGTCAATAGAATCATATGCTTTTTTGAAATCCACAAATGTACAGACGAGATTTTTATTGTACAGTTTTTGATGTCTTAGAATCAACTTCAGATTCAGGATCTGTTCAGGGCAGGATCTGCCCGGTCGAAAACCTGCTTGATATTCACCAATGTTAGGTTCTAACTGTCCCTGGGCTCTGTCTAGTAAACATTGAGATAGAATCTTGTAACAAACTGGGAGAAGAGATATCCTTCTATAGTTGTTTACATCCGTTCTATCTCCTTTCTTATGTAGTGGATGGATTAGAGCATCTTTCCAATCTTCCGGAATCCGTTCGGTTCGCCAAACTTCTTGTAGAATTTTGGTTATTTCCTTGATTGTACCTGGACCAGCGGATTTCAAAAGTTCCGCAGTGATTCCATCTTCACCAGAAGCTTTGTTATTATTAAGCCGCTTGATTTGCCTAATTATTTCATCTTCATTCGGTGGTAATGAATCTGGGTTTGTTTGTTTAGGTTTTAGTGTTGCTAATTTGTTTAAGGGCTCAGGACAGTTTAGTATTTGTTCAAAATATTTCGCAAGTTCTTTGCAATTGTCTTGGTTATTTAGAGCTAATTGTCCGTTTTCCTTTTGGAAGCAAAGACTTTGCGGTTGATAACCTGTTAATTTAGTTTTAAATGTTTTGTAAAAGTTTCGAGTGTTATTTTTTTGGAAATCTTTTTCTATTTCATTAAGTTGATTGTTTTCATATTTTCTTTTAGTTTGTCTAATTAGCTTCGATGTTTCTTTTCTTACTTCCAAAAATATGTTATAGTTTATTGCTGTTTTTTGACTGTTCCAATCTTTGAATGCTATACTTCGGCTTAATACTGCTTGCTCGCAAGCTTCATCCCACCACGGATGTTTTCTACGTTTTTGTAAAGGGACCAACTTTAAGGCTGTTTTAATAATTTTTTGTTTTAATTCTTGCCAGTTCTGTGCTGGTTGTTTATCAAGTTCTTCTATTAGGGCTGGTTTTATTTTCGCTGGGTCAAACTTTGGTATTAGCAGCCGCTTTTGAATAAGTTTTCGAGGTTTTAAGCTAAGTTTGATTCTAGTCAAGTAGTGATCCGTGTCTATATTTGCTCCTTTCCTGACTTGAACATTCAAAATCTCTTTATAATTGGGGTACGAAATGGCAACATGGTCAATTTGAAATTCACCCATGTACGTGTTTGGGCACCTCCAGGTCTTTTGTTTTGATATTTTCTTCTTAAAATGGGTTGACATTATTTTTAGATTAAACTGCGAACATAGTTCAACCTATCTTCTACCATTATGGTTAGTCCATTTATGAGCGGGAAAACTGCCGACTGCTTTCCTGTACTTTTTTTCTTTCCCTAGCTGGGCGTTGAAATCACCCAATAGGATTTTTACATGGTTAGAGGGAATTTTAGAGATAGTCTTTTCTAGAATTTCCCAGGACTTATTTACTTTTTCAGGATTAGATTTATTTTCTTCGTTAACTGGGAGGTGTGCATTGATTAATGTATAGTTTTTGTTAGCACACTTAAGGGATAGTGTCATAAGTCGATTATTTACTGGCTGGACATTTGTTATAGAACCAAGGATGTTTCTTGAGACAGCGAAAGCAACACCTAGATGTGGTGTATTTTTGTGGTTGCCGAATTCCAAGGTGTTATCATGTGTCAATCTAGTTTCTTGCAAAGCTAAAATTTGGATTTTTTGCTGATTTAATGTTCGCCCCAATTCGTGTAGTTTTCCTGGACGCAGGAGAGAATTGATATTTACCGTTCCAAAGAAAGTTTTTATTTTCGGTTTCACACGTTGGCCACAGGTCTCCGACTCCCTCTGAAAGATTTTGCGTTTAAGCCCGGACGCCCCAGAATCCGAAAGTCCGGTTGTAGCAGCAAAGCTGGCAGAGGATTGTCTACCTCCTGGGGTAATTTTGTAATTACTAGAAAGCTTCATCTTGTACTTTGAATTAAAGGTTTGAACCATGACGGTTCAGAGGTTAAGACTGGAGGGGTTAGTTCCAGAATTTAAACATCAGCCGCACCACTGGTGAAGAGACGCTGACCACTCAACCGCTTGATACAAGTCAGACGCTAAGTGGATTTAGTTTTTTTTTCTTGCCTTGGTTCGGGGCTGCTTATTTTGAGGTATTCGCAGCTGTCCATTAATATCTAATGGAACTTTCACTATCCACCACCCGTGACCCGTCCAGTACCTTAGGCGAGGTATACTGGAATATATATATATATATATATATATATATATATATATATATATATATATATATATATATATATATATATATATCTATTTGCCCTTGATTTTTCGGTTTTTTTTCCCATTCCCTTATGACTTTGCCCAGGACCAAGTTGAGAGGAGTGGGGATAACCCATCTCTTTGGCTTACTCCGGTTTTAATTAGGAAGGGCTCGGAGTTTTTCCCATAAATTTCACTTTAGAGGAAGGTATGTTTTTAAATATAAATTTGTGTTGTTTATAAAAATAATATATACTGTAGAATTGTTCGGAGGATGGTTTTATAAAATAAATCAAAACATTAAAAAAATAGTAAACAAATAATAATTTATTAATATAATTGATCGAAAATCCCAAAAAAATATGGTTGTCCCCAATCATATATCGGTCAAACCAATAGACGTATCCAAAATCCCATAAACGAGCATGCTCTCGCCGTCCGAAAATCGGATCTCTCCTTGACTTTAGCAGAACATCATATCCAAACGGGTCACAAAATAGATTTCCACAAGACCAAAGTAATCTCACCTATATATTCTTACAAACCCCGCATAATTCGTGAAGCAATTGAGATCGAAAAACATCCAGTCTGCTTAAACAAGAGCGACGACGGTCTTAGAGTTTCAAATACATGGAAACCGCTTATCTCTTCCAGTCAAACGTGCACCTCCCGTCTCACCCTCACCCGTCAACCGAACGCCCCACCCACAGTCTCACCAGTTAATGCAGAGATTGCGGCATCCACGTTCTTTTCTAGTTGTGAACTCTGGGGAGTAGGCAGATTGAGGCCTCGGAGTCAATCAACTAGATTTTCTTCAAAATAGCTTCAAAGTAGAAGCTGAAACGTCGAGATTTTACAAATCTAAAAATCTATATATATATATATATATATATATATATATATATATATATATATATATATATATATAAATATATATATATATATATATATATATATATATATATATATATATATATATATATATATATATATATATATAAATATATATATATATATATATATATATATATATATATATATATATATATATATATATATATATATATATATATATATATATATATATATATATATATATATATATATATATATATATATATATATATATATAATATATATATATATAAATATATATATATATATATATATATATATATATATATATATATATATATATATATATATATATATATATATATATATATATATACCAGGTGTGTCGGTAATTATTTTCCGGTTTTTGTAACAGATTTCACTAGCCAGAAGTTAGGCAGGCAATTAAAAAATCGTCAGTGAAATGCTGCTTCAAATGTATGATAGGAAATTATTTCTGCACCGAATAGTAACGGGTGATGAAAATAGATTTATTTCGAAAAACCCAGGCGAAAAAAATCATGGTTATCACCTAGCGAAGCCGGCCCATCGACTACAAGGCCAAATCCTCTGGTCGCAAGACCATGCTCTGTGTCTGGTGGGACCAGGTTGGTGTCGTATAATATGAACTGTTGAAACCTGAAGAAATAGTTAATACTGATCGCTACCGACAAAAAATAATCAATGTAAACTGTGCATTGATCGAAAAACGTCCACAATCCGTTCAAAGACATGATATGGTGATTTTGCAGCATGACAACTCGCCGTCTCATACAGCAAAACCAGTCAAAGAAGTGTTGAAATCATTTGGATGGAAAGTTTTATATCACCCGCCGTACTTTCTAGACCTGGCTCCATCCGACTACCACCTTTTTGCATTGATGGAGCACGCGCTTACAGAGCAGCACTTCGTCGATTTCGAAAGTTAAAAAATAGCTCGATGAATGGTTTAGCTCAAAGGAGAAACTGTTCTTCTGGAATGGCATCCATAAATTGCCTGAGAGATGGGCAAACTGTATAGAATGAAATAGCCAATATTTTGAATAAATAATTTTAACTATCTAATATATATATATATATATATATATATATATATATATATATATATATATATATATATATATATATATATATATATATATATATATATATATATATATATATACAAGGAATCGCCTCTAATCATACAAGTCACTATGTTACGTATGGCCGGATGCATTCCAAGACATTCGTTGTTCACCAGACAAACAGATTAAGCAGAGAACTAAGTGTAGGGAAAGCTCCAAACGAATTATTGCTGATTGGGATTAACTGGTAACTGATAATCGTAGTTCGAAACCCACGTTATGTTGTAAGTCCAGTTGGCAATGAGCCTATAATTTTAAGTCAATTTTTACATTTACAATTCATTTTTTAATATTATATAAGTCTTGTTTTAATAAAATTAAAATATACGACCAAACTTACTTGCTTACCTAATGAAAAGTTAGTTTAGTTAAATAAAGCTTTTGCTACAAAGCCTTTATTTAATCCCGAGACACACGTCACCTATTAATTAGGATAACCAACACGACAAGTTGGTAATAGTCAACTCAAAATTATTAATTTTCTTAAACTGCGATATACGTTTGTTGTTTTTTTTTCAGTTTTTATAAGTAATTCTTTTTCTTTGAATTATATACACAGTTTAGCACTAATAACGAAAATAAATTGACTAGTTAACAACATTTGACTACTCTAACATTATTTTGAACCTAAAGTAAGAAAAAATGTTGAAACAACTCCATTGGAGCAGATGCTATGGGAGGAAAACTGAAGAAGAGCTCATGTCGAGGATTTTTTAAGGAAAATATAGTTAATGAAATGCAGACAACAAAAATTATTTCTTTTAAATTATCCAATATATTCAAGAGGTACTTTTAAAATAATTTTTGCTTCGCAGGAAGTATAGAAATTTTAGTAATATTTTTGGCGACAAATGATGCCACCTTTAAATAATACTACATGAAAAAATGAAAGTTCCTAAATTTAAATAAATTACTAGTTACGTAGGTTTTAGGATTAAATGAAGGCTCTGTATAAAAATTACAACTTTCTGAATATGCTATATTTGACACATCGTATTAAATATAACTAAAAACAGAAATCCTAGTTTACCTATAATACAATTATTTTCAACATAACAATGAGATTTATCAACAAAAACACGGTCTTCTAATGGGCTCATCTTTATTATCTGAAATATTTATGGCTGAATTCAAAAATGTTAATTTTAACTCTAAAAACCCACCACTCAACAATATATCACACTGGCACAGACACGTAGACGATGCTTTTTTGCATTTGGAATGATACTGAAAGAAATTTACACATGTTTTTAGGCCATGGAATTCCACAAACACAAATATTCATCTCACATGAAAATTGGACTTAATGATGAAATTAACTTTAAGTATTATATATAAGTATTATAATAAAAGATAATGAAAAAATCGATAGTGAAATTAACGAAAATATATATACACAAATATATATATATATATATATATATATATATATATATATATATATATATATATATATATATATATCTATATATATATATATATATATATATATATATATATATATATATATATATATATATATATATATATATATATATATATCTATATATATATATATATACATCCCAAAAACAACATTCCTAGGAAAAAGAGAGATAGCGAAAGAGGTAAAAGCACAGGTGTATCAGAAAGTAGTGAGACCATTAATGATATATGGCAGCGAATCTTGAACCTTAACAAAGTGAAACAAAAGAAGAATTACAGCTGTACAAATGAAATTCCTATGCAAAATAGATGGAATTACAAGGAGGGATATAGTGAGAAATAGGACAGTAATGGAACAACTAAAAACAAAACCAATAGAAAGAGCTATAGAAGAAATACAACTGAGCTGGCTAGGACAGAACCACACAATGAAGGCAGATTAGCAAAACAAATCTATGAAGCAAAAACACGATGAGAAAATAAAATTAAACGTCCAAGACTAAGATGCGAAGAACAAATTCGACAAGTAGCCGAAAAACGAAGAATTACTCATGGAAGGTAAAAATTCATGAAATATCATCATGCTGAAATGTAAACTGTCAGTCTTACACCTAACGGTACAACGGACTTTTATATTTGATAAAATAAAAAGTAATAAAATTTTAAACCGAATGTGTAATTAATATTTTTTAGTATATTTTTTTCTGTAGTAAATTGTAGAAATTATTTTAAATATTCCTTTCTTCGTATGTTCTATCATCGTATAGATTTTCTGTATTTTCCGCTTATTTTCCGTGCTCTTATTAACACCAGCACCGCAGCACTCATACTGGTTAACATGACAATGTCAGATGTCATAAAACTGAATTTAGACAGTTAACACAAGTGTATAAAAGGTTTTTAAAAAACCGTCTGTACTGAACTCGCCAGAAATGTTGAATGAAACTGACGCAAATATTTGGACAGGAAGGAGGCATGAGTCTTACCCTCGCTAGGATAATGCAAGTTAAAAGGCACGCTGAAACGCATGATGAACGGAAAAGTTGAACAGATGTGGAAATACCGTTATAATTGTATAGAAGCGGGAAGTCCACAGAACTATATATAAGCATAAATAAAGATTTTTATTAGCTTAGCACAATGAGGCCCACTCATTTGTGGGCCTCATTGTGCCTCATTTTAAAGTTCTGACAACCTTATTGGACAACCTTTTGGTATAACTACTATAGTTTTAGTATTTTAGTACTACTACTGCTATATCTAATGTACAATAAATATTTATTATTAATATAATTTATTAAGTCTATGAACGTAATGTTCTTTAGATAATAATGTTGTAAAATGCTATATAAATTTGAATTGCTAAATTGAGATCATTGACAATATCAAATATTTACCATTATCTTTACGAAAATGATAAAATATCTCGAGTTGTTTCTTCTAAACAGTCCTGTCACCGACTTGACAATTTAATTTGTCGTCCCCCTTTTCCTTCCCAACCGGCCCATTTTGCTCGTCTAATTAACTAAATGGGCAATTAGTACAATTAGTAAGCAGAACAAGAATCATTGAGGCATAAGATGAGACAGAGTGTCATTCTGATGTAAAATTAACTCGAATTAAGTCTTAGTGCTTTCTCGATAAACAAAATTTATATTAATTTTGAATATAGTCACAAATAATTTTAATCATGTTCTGTTTGTCTTGTTGGATTGTATTCTGAAACGGTTATCAATGTATATTATATCCATTTCCAAAGTATATAATAGTATATATGATATAGGATCTTATAAAATGGGAGTTCATCTTAAGTTTTAAATTAAAAAAAAGGTGTACTGTAAATTGTTTATTATTTCTTTCTTCATTTTACAAGTGTTTCTTCCCTACTGATTAAATTTCGCTTACATATAGTATGTTGGGAGGATTATTACGTCCAACAATTATTTGCATAACTTTGAACAAAAAGTTTTCTAAAAATATTATCCAAAATTTCCGCGGAAAAGGGGTCAAAACTTTTTATTTTCTTAGCTCTCGCCTTGTTT
Source organism: Cosmopolites sordidus (assembly GCA_031761425.1). Lineage (NCBI taxonomy): Eukaryota > Metazoa > Arthropoda > Insecta > Coleoptera > Curculionidae > Cosmopolites > Cosmopolites sordidus. The sequence goes on along the minus strand of JARFXV010001025.1, from coordinate 131,520 downwards.
ATTTCGATCGATTCGAATTCGGTTTTTGTTTCATTGGCCATTGAATATTATTGGAAAATAAAATGTAATATTTTTTTGTATTTCATTCCATTCATGCATTTTAGATGCATATGAAAATAAAAGTATATGAAGTATTTTCTAGTCTTAAATCCAAAAATAATAAGCCAATTACTGTAACACGTACAACTTCTTGTTACAGAGTGTCGTTGGTAGGAAAGAAATATGAGATGACAAATTTTTACAATCTAATATTTATTAAATATAAACATATAAAACGAATTAAATCTATGCAGATACATTACTGAGAATTATGTGAATAAAAAATATATTACATGAGATGTCATACAGCGACAAAAACTTTCACTTTTTCTTCTTGTGTTCTATTATTATTCACGTATGGGCCCTGGTGGACCACGCGAAGTACAATTAGAGGCGTTTGTTGCCTTCCTTTGCGCCCATACTAATTTCATTATTTCGCTATGAGCTTTTTTCCTTTCGTCAGACCAAGTTGTTCCAGTCTTCCTACATTTTTCCCTCTGGCCAACCTCCCAAACGTTAACCTTGTGTCTGAAACAGCCTCTATCCTGAATTTCACATTGTGTAATATTTTCTGATCTTAGATCCTCTTCAATTGCAGCAATCCATTTAATTATTTCTACTTTAGCTCTACTCCTATTTTCATAAAATTCGACTATTTGTCTAGTTAATCTACTCGGATTCCTCCGTTTTATGTGTCTGTAAAACCTAAGTCTTCTTTTTCTCATATCGCTATGTATATCAGTGTATTGTTTGATTTCTTGGTTTTCTCGAAGTCGGTATGTTGTGCCATTTATTTGTTTGGGGCCTAAGATTTTTCTTATGATTTTTCTTTCCTTCTTTTCAATGTCCTCGATGTCTCTCTTTCTATTCAAAATGAGCGTTTCTGCCCCATATAGACATTCTGATTTATAACTGTGTTGTAATGTCTCAATTTCGTGTTTTTAGATATGCATTTTTTGTTGTAAATATTTTGTGTAAGTCTTAATGCCTTAATGCTTATTGGCTGCTTTTTCCAACCCATTTTCCATGATTATTTCACCCAAATATTTGAATTGAGAGACTAGTCTGATGCAACCATATTTTGTTTTTAGAAATGATGTTCTTAGTCTGTTGCAATTCACGTATTGTGTCTTTTCAAAGGAAATTTGGAGTCCTACCTTTTCTGCTGTTTTTTTAGGATTTCCATCTGTTTTTGTGCCGTTAATATATCTTGAGTCAAAATTGCCAGATCATCAGCAAACGCCAGACAATCTATTTTGATGTTGGTTCTCCCCAGTTTAATGGGCTGGTCAATATACAGGGCCGACGTTTTTTCACGCCACTCCTGTATTACTTTTTCCAGAACACAGTTAAATAAGAGTGGCAAGAGTCCATCCCCTTGTCTCACTCCAATTTTAATTTCGAAAGGCTCTGAGATGTCACCTATGAATTTAACTTTCGACCTTTAGTTAATGTTGCTTTAATAATTGCTAGCGTTTTCAGATCTAGTTCTTGTTCTTTCAAGATTTGGAATAAAAATTCGCGGTCAATAGAACCATATGTTTTTTTTAAAATCCACAAATGTACAGACGAGATTTTTATTGTACAGTTTTTGGTGTCTTAAGATCAACTTTAGATTCAGGATCCGTTCAGGGCACGATCTGCCCGGTCGAAAACCTGCTTGATATTCACCAATTTTAGGTTCTAACTGTCCCTGTGCTCTGTCTAGTAGACATTGAGATAGAATCTTGTAACAAATGGGGAGAAGAGATATCCCTCTGTAGTTGTTTACATCCGTTCTATCGCCTCTCTTGTGTAGTGGATAGATTAGAGCATCTTTCCAATCTTCCGGAATCCGTTCGGTTCGCCAAACTTCTTGTAGAATTTTGGTTATTTCCTTGATTGTACCTGGGCCAGCGGATTTCAAAATTTCAGCAGTGATTCCATCTTCACCAGAAGCTTTGTTATTTTTAAGTCGCTTGATTTGCCTAATTATTTCATCCTCATTCGGTGGTAATGAATCTGCGTTTATTTGTTTAGGGTTTAGTGTTGGTAATTTGTTTAAGGGCCCAGGACAGTTTAGTAGTTGTTCAAAATATTTGGCAAGTTCTTTGTAATTGTCTTGGTTATTTAGAGCTAATTGTACGTTTTCCTTTCGGAAGCAAAGACTTTGGGGTTGATAGCCTGTTAATTCACTTTTAAATGTTTTGTAAAAGTTTCGGGTGTTATTTTTTTGAAAATCTTTTTCTGTTTCAATAAGGTGATTATTTTCATATTTTCTTTTAGTTTGTCTAATTAGTTTCGATGTTTCTTTCTTACTTCCAAAAATATGTTATAATTTATTGCTGTTTTTTGACTGTTCCAATCTTTGAATGCTTTAGTTCGGCTTAATGCTGATTGCTCGCAAACTTCATCCCACCATGGATGTTTTCTACGTTTTTGTAAAGGGACCAACTTTAAGGCTGTTTTAGTAATGTTTTGTTTCAATTCTTGCCAGTTCTGTGCTTTGGTTGTTTGTCAAGCTCTGCTGTTAGGGTTGGTTTTATTTTCGTAGGGTCGAACTTTGGTATTAGCAGTTTCTTTTGAATAAGTTTTTAAGGTTTTAAACTAAGTTTGATTCTAGTTAAGTAGTGATCCGTGTCTATGGTAGCTCCTTTCCTGACTTGAACATTCAAAATCTCTTTATAATTGGGGTATGAAATGGCAACATGGTCATATTGAATTTCACCCATGTACGTGTTGGGGCACCTCCAAGTTTTTTGTTTTGTTATTTTCTTCTTAAAATGGGTTGACATTATTTTTAGGTTAAACTGCGAACATAGTTCAACCAATCTTCTACCATTATGGTTAGTCCATTTATGAGCAGGAAAACTGCCGACTGTTTTCCTGTACTTTCTTTCTTTCCCTAGTTGGGCGTTGAAATCACCCAATAAAATTTTTACATGGTTAGAGGGAATTTTAGAAATGGCCTTTTCCAGAATTTCCCAGGACTTATTTACTTTTTCAGGATTAGATTTATTTTCTTCGTTAACTGGGAGGTGTGCATTGATTAATGTATAGTTTTTGTTAGCACACTTGAGGGATAGTGTCATAAGTCGATTATTTACTGGCTGGACATTAGTTATAGAACCAAGAATGTTTCTTGAGATAGCGAAAGCAACACCGAGATGTGGCATTTTTTGAGTATTCTTTTGTCCGTTTTACTTTTAAAAAGTCTGTAGTTGTCGAATTCCAAGGTGTTATTATCTGTCAATCTGGTTTCTTGCAAAGCTAAAATTTGGATTTTCTGCTGATTCAATGTTCGCCCCAATTCGTGTAGTTTTCCTGGGCGCAGGAGAGAATTGATATTTACCGTTCCAAAGATAGTTTTTGTTTTCGGTTTCAGACGTTGGCCAGAGGTTTCCGACTCCCTCTGAAAGATTTTGCGTTTAAGTCCGGACTCCCCAGAATCCGAAAGTCCGGTTCCATGACGGTTCAGAGGTTAAGACTTGTGTTCTATAGCATAATCTCTTTTTAAAAATCAGTAGTAGTCGCCTAACATAGATGGGTTCCAGCGTCCTGAAGTTCTGGTGAAACTTGTCTCCTTGTTGATCGCTTACTGCACCCAAATTTTTTGAGAAAATCCAAATGAGAGTGTAAAAAATGCATTTTTAAGGACATGAAACACATCTAGCATTTCATAGGCTTTCAAAAGTTCATCTAGTAGGTTTTTATAGCTTTCATCATTCTTGTTGCCTAGATACAAAATACTTCCAAGCTGTCAATTAGGTTTTTGAATAAAAAATAATTATCGACTTTTTTACTTTATTTTAATACTTTATCATAAATAATATTGATAATCGATGCGAAAAACTTTTTAAAAATTTAAATAAAAATCACGTGACTACGAACGCGCTACGATTGACTGCTATGTTTGTGACGCCGTCAACGGCTTTTATTTGTATATATACTGTCAAAATTATTGATGATTAAGTGACAAAAGGTCCATAAAGGCTAATTCTAATAATATACCTGCAGTGGATATTTTTATGGTCACAGATTTTCTGAAAAATGACATTTGGTTCAATTCAGCTGAAGTCCGAGGTGCTAAAGCATGGATGTAAGTTTTTTAAAAAATAATAATTTAAATGTAAATAAGAAACAAAATATTTCTATTAAATATAATTACACTATTTATAGGGTGTCACGAGAGAGTTACGGTGACAAGGCTATAGGTTTTGTTCAACTTAACTGCAAAAATGGTATTTGCATTGTAAAAGTACGTGTATGTACAGCACCTAAAGTTCGAAGTAAAGCTTATATAGTTACCTAGACTGTTAATGAAAAATTAAGAAAAGTTCAAGATACTCAATGTCACGATTGTTCAGCTTCAGCAGATAATAAATACTCAAACAAAAAAAAAATATTTTAAATATTTGTAATATAGGTTTTCAACAATAATGAAAAATGTTAAATATTGAATAACCAAAAGATATTTTCTAGTTTTGTAATTATATTTTGAGCGAAAAATCAATATAAAGCATAATTAGAAAAACAAAACACATACATACTGTTTAAATTTCTAATTTTATTTCAATAAAGAATACACTGTTAAATATATATAATAAATCTTCCCCCAACTAGGATAATATATTACAGTAGATTATAATATGTAAACTACATTAATAATCAATTCAGAATAAAAACAATCACTATCCAAAATTATATACATATTTATTTGATTGCTTTCATTGAAGTTTGCAATCCTTTTAAAACCACACCGATTCTTCAAACCACCACATTAAACTATATTAACAATCTAAACTCTATTAGCAATCCTTTTAAAACCACACTGATTCTTCAAACCACCACACTAAACTCTATTAACAATATTTTCAAAAAAATCCACCCATACTACATTATTGTTTTAATTAAAATTTTCAGTATTTTTAAAACGATATCGATTTTTCGCCTTACATGTTTTACAAACTATCACATTAGACTATTGTTTTAATAATAATTGCAAATATAAATAAATGTGGCTGCTAACTAACTCTAATGCATAACCAGCTAGAGTTTTTCTAAATAAGAGAAGGCACCTAAACCTTTTTGTTTTTGAGTGGAATGGGTGGAAAACTTATAGTCGAAGTGTGGGACTCTCCTGTTAAAGTCTACCCACTAGAAAACCACTATGTACCACAACATATCCTGGAACCACTGAATAATTTTCTAATCTATGTTTAAACATACCATATGAAATGAATATGTTCACACACATAATACTTTAACTGTTTTGTTTTTATTTAGAATATACATACACCATTTTCTTTACTTTTTGTTTGGATAGTAGGTTTGCTTTTCTGTTTTCTTTTTTTTTGCATACTCCTTCAGATGTTTGTTTTAATTCTATGGAAAACTGCTTTGCCAGTCTTTAATTTAACTAGTTAGTGTTCATCCAACTAATCACACAAATTTCTGTACTCTTCGACCATCTACAAATTAGATTATAATGTAAAACTTTCATAAATATAATACTTTTCATATGCGATTACCTTCAAAATCAGTAGTCGAATTTTGTTCTTATCTGTTCCTGTCCTATTCTTGAATATTATTATTCCTATCCTACAAAATTGATGATCCTGTAAGGGTTTTGTATTGTTACTACCCTCGGTTGTGTTGCTATATGTAGATTATTTGCGGACACACAGGAATATTCCTTCTTATAAATTTGGCACGTTAATTTGTTATCCCTACATGAATTAAATAATAAAAATAAAAGTTTACTTTTGAGCCTCCATATATATGAGAATAACGTCGAAAACAGCACCGAAAGCCTAGATAACAATTAAAAGCGAGTATATTTTTAAATTGATCGCAAACCAACAAAAGCAGTCAAAGATATAGGTTAAACCCATAGAACAATGACTAAAGATCGATAAATTGTTTTATTTGCCCGAAACTCCAAATTATTTCAGAAAGTCTGTTCAGAAACAGGACGAAAGAAAATTTCGGGTTTAAGAAACCGAATTGGCCCGAGCCGAAGCGATTGGCGGTATATTCTGTGAGGTCACATATTGCTCCGATGGTTTTCGGGAATCGTCGGCGTGTCATCGGTACTAAGTTTAAAAATTTATTTTCAATTTAATATAACTTTTTAATTATAAGGAAAAAAATAAAAATAAAAATAGTTTTGTTATAAAACTTATATATAATATTTCCATTTATATATACAAAAATTGTTCAAAAGCCCAATTCATTTCCGTATAATTTGTATCCTAAAACTTAACGCTTCCTTATTTGAGGTCCAATAAATATGCCTTCTAGTTTTGCTTATCACTTAATTGAGGAAATATTTCTTTTAAGCACTTGAAACTATTTCCTTCTTTGTCCACGGCTTTGACAAAGTTTTTCATTAGTCCAAGCTTAATATGAAGAGGCAGAAGAAGCACCTTTTTTGGGTTAACAAAGGGGGCATATTTTATGTTTGAGCTACCAGGTTTAAAAGCTATGAGGACAATCATTGTCAATCAAGTTGTGAATTACACCCTGTTGAAGAATTAGAATCACCAAGAAATAGTTTGTCCAGGTTTAAGAGTGCAATCGGTACCGGTAGTTCCTGACTCTGAGAAGCTGGCCTAAGTGTAGGAGGCTAATTTGGATACTGAATTTTGTCCCTTGCTTTTTTTAAATCCCTTCTGTTTTAGTGATACAAAAATAGCAAGCACTTACATGGTCAGTAGGTTCTCTCCACACCATAGGAACAGCAAACGGCATAGAATTTTTCTTGCGATGCACTAAATTTACGTAACAACTCACAGCAAACATGAGATGCGCAACTCTTATCTTGATCTCCAACTTGGCACTTAAAATATAAAAGATAGGTTTTTTGGCTTTCTCGGATATAGTGTGACTTATATACTTGTGACTTGACTAAAATAAATCGTCCGCATATATAACAAAACTTATCCGCTGGATTTTTGCATTTTTGCAAAATCGATGACTAGAACTTGCATTTTATTAACACAACCCGAGACAGAAACAAACTAAACTATAGAAAACAATAAAACTGCCCATAAAGGTTCGTAAAATACTATGGGAATACCCTCTCTACGGTCTTGTGGTATGTTCTACATTGTCCAGTCCAAAGTCAGGTACAAATCATTTCAATGATCTTATGATATAAAGGACCAGCAAGTACTTGAAAAAGGGGCGTGCTAAGCCATTTCTGTAACACATTTTAAACGATTCGCTTCACATTAAGAAACACATTATTAATTGTTTTATTAAATTAACTATTTAAAATATCCACCATCCCATTCCTTGATTTGTCTTTAAAATAATTGTTTGTTAAATATGCAAAAGTACTTTCCCTTATATTCTTAATTTCTTCATACCTATAATCAATACCTATTTCTATACCTATTATAGGCATAGGCTTCAATACCTATTTCCTTAGGAGGGTATTTATCGCATAACACAGTTTGGTTGATTTTCATGCCCTGTTTGTTAATTCCGAATCTTTGTTTCCATCATTAGATGATGGATACACTTAAGTGTTCATAGTTTGTTACTACTTCCAGATTCGTATCCTTACATTTTATTCGTGATCCATCATGTTCCTTCTCATTTACAAAAAATATTTTACTTTTCTGCATATTTATTTCCATTTTCATCAGTCCATAAGTCAATTAATTTTGCACCTTATTTTTTCAATCAGATGTTAAGAATATATCATCAAGGCGTCAATTTTTCGGTTCTAATTTTTTATATCCTATTAGAGTCGAAATTTGTTCCGTTCTTTTCCTAGTATATTTAATCAGTTTATTCATAAACAGCAGAAGCAGAAGATCAATTTTTCTGATTTTTATCCTGCTATCTGAACATTTCCATTTACTTTATTGTAGCTACTTGTAGTATTGTAGTAAAATTGTTACTTTTATACACTATTTGAAAGAGTGTTGCCGAGCAACAATCACACAATCACACATCACACAATCTGTCTCTCTATTGAGTCCAATGCCGTTCTGAGATGAATAAACATGAAAATGAGTTCTACACTCTCTCAATTTCTCTTTTTAACTATATAAAATTATGATTACATCATCATTCGTCATGAGCTGCAACTAAATTTGGATGATTAAATAAACACTTCATGTTTATTTAAAAAGCTACCTTACTTTTTAACTATAGTAGTGTAACTAAATTGCAAGCATTAACGGAAAAAACAAAAGGTGAACTAAATTTAAGATGGAGTTATATTAAAGTGGATATAGATATAGGATGAAGAATTACACCGTGGGCTGTTGAAGAATATTAAAAATAGTCAAAAAACAAGTACAAAAATTCCCCTGCGCCACTTAATATAAAAAAATCGATAATTCAGTCGCCATTTAGTGCCAGCAAGCGTCTACAGAAACTGGTTTTTGGCTCTAAGCCGTCATCAGTCAGTTTCGAGATGAACGTTCGAAATCGAATTTAATCGAATTAAAACCCGCAATACTACTATATATACTTAGTCCCGCAATACTAATTATCCAGGCCAAAAAGGTATTGTTGTCTATCTGGTGAGATCGGCTGGATGTCGTACATTATGAATTGCCCTAATCTAGTCAGATGGTCAATGTTGACCCTTATCAGAAGCAACGGATTCGTGTTAGTGACGGTCTAGAGGAAAAAAAGGCCTTATATTGGCAGACGAAGAAGGGGAGTCATTTTGTTTCGGAACAATGCACAACTGCGTCACTTGCATAGCAAAAGGAACTTTGGAAATGATCACCGATTGGTACTGCGAGATTTTTATCCCTACCGGCATATTCTCCAGATTTGGCTCCTTCGGATTTTCATCCCTTCCGACCCTTCAACAATATCTGGTTGATTTGTTGGGGGTGGATTTGGTGGGTTGGACCCTTTACATCTCTTAAGAAAGTAGAAAAAGTCTCATTGATTTTATCACATCAAAACAACCATTTTTTTTTCTATCTAGAATTCAACAGTTGCCTAAAAGGTGGCGAAAGTGTGAGTGAGATTTCATGAAAGTTTAAGTATGTATTACTTTTTTCATAAATTAATGTCAACAGTAGTCAAAAGAAGGCTTAAACTGAGGAATAATATTATCTAGTAATAAATTATAATATCACCTTATTACTACATAATCCTGATACTAACTGATACTATAAAATATAGGGATTTCGAGTTAAATAAAATTTTTATCAAAATTTATTTTTATTAGATTGTTCCTAGCGCTTTGCAAATGACGTTTCTATTAAAATCGTTTAAGCACATGTCATTACCAACCCCATCTCCAAAAACCTACGGACCAATGACTTCTACGTGCCATAAATCAGAATAAGCTATTTGTTTTTCGTTTTGCCACAATAGGTAGTATAAAAAGTCAAGCAGCATTAGGAAAACCATCTCAAAAATCGAGACTTGAGAAGGATGATGGACTTGAAAAGCGCAAGTTGTTCCTGTATACAGGACAAAGCATCGTTTTGACTTGGGTGTCAGACAATGATAATGGTGTTAAGGAACTTTCGTGCCATCAGCTCCGAAACATGAATGTGCTAGGTGGATGTTTAGGAAACGACTACGATAAAGAGAGAAGAGCAGTTTATACTGAAAAGCGGAGGTAGCAAAATGTATATTTGCCTTAAGTGGAATAAGAAAATGAGAAATTTCCAGACAACATATAAAAGAAGCGTGAAAATTTCACACTTTAGACTGGAACAGTAATATTTATTCATGAATTCATACTACTGGAGATAGTAATTACACACTAGCAGCATTAGATAGTTATCTAACCAATTACATTGTAAAATAGTGTCATAAAACTGCATTCTTGAGATTATAAATTTTTTACAAAGCAAATTCAAACTTCAACTCTGAAGCCGCTTTGGAATTGTTCTCGCGTTACAGGAAGCTTACCATATTTTGTAATTATTTAAATTATTTTATATTTAACTACGCAGGTTACTGGAAAAATTTCTCTAAACAACAAGTAGAAACAGAAATTAATTAATGCATAAGATAATGTATATTTTTCAAAATACGAAGGTTGTCCGTAAAATAAAGTTTTCAATTTTTTTATAAAGAAAATCACATTTATTTCCAATGAATTATACATCGTTGGAAAGCCTGAAGTCCAGGCTTTCCAACTATTTTTCTACATAACCCTCGTTGCGATCGATGCAATTTTTCATGGGGTCTAGCATTTTTCGTGTACAATTAATGGATTTTGCATTATGATAACACATCATAGCACATCCTAAAAGTTATTCATCAATAGTTCATGGATTTTGCATCATGATAACACATACACATAATGGCATAGAACTCTCCCGCCGGGCGCGCAGGTTGAGTATGACCTCTTCTTTCAACTGAAAGTCGTGAAATTTGTTCCACCCAGGTGTGACTTCAACGCAGGAAAGAGATGATAATCACTTGGTGGTATAACCGGGCTGAAGGGGGGGGGGGTTTGGGGGGGGGGGGGTTGCTGTGGTGACGTTATTTAGTCAATTGATTTTATGTGATTTTATATTTATAAGTCGATCTCTAACTGTACATTGATCTAGTCTTCAAGACAATTTACTGTTAAGACATTTATGACTATAAAAAAAATGCTCACACTTTCCCCAAATGCGTATAGTTATCCCACACGAGTGCGCACACTTATCCGCAATACGGGTCAAGTGTGCGCATTTTGAATTTTTCTAATTATTTTTTTTCTTTGTTTCAAGGTTTTAAGTGTTGTTTCTTAATTTAATTATTAGTTCAATAAATACTTTATCATATGCATAGTTTCATTTTTCCTTATTTCTTATCGTCTAATTTTGATACAATTTGAATGCTTAAGAGCGCACACTTGACCCGAATAACTCTAAGATGACGCAGGTTATGCGATGTCATTTTTACATCAGTCTTCCGTAATGGGTTCTTTAAATATTTCTTGACATCCAAGACACGTCCAAACCTTGTTTGTTTTACTTTTCTTTGGTGCTTTTAAAGGCTTCTTAGGCTTTTTGGGTTTTGGTTCAGCTTTCTATTTACTTGCTCTTTTAATTTGGATTTATAAGGTGAACTAATAATGATTTCAGATTTCATGCATTTTCTTTTAGTGCATCTTTTTGTCTGAGATTTGGAGAAATGTTTAATATTTTGTATTTTATTAGAGATTGACACATCGTGTGAGCATTCTACATTTGTTGAAGTAGTAGGTTGCATTATATCCGCATTTGTAGTTATAACATAATCAGAATTCGTGCATAAACTCGATTTGAGATATTGGGCATCAACAGTGGTTGCTTTAGGATAGAACGTAGATACTTGAATGACACTAGGAGTTTTGACTTTTGCTTCATTTGATGTTGAGATGTTTGCTTCAGGTAAGCCGTGGTGAGTGGCGACTGTACGAGTTTCAAACACCATTTGTAGTTCAGTCCTGATGGATTGAGAATAATTTTCGGTCTGATCAGTCACTTATTTGTTTGAATGAAGATCTTGTCATGTAACAGCGGCCTGGCTAGTCGTGTCTATCGTCCTGCGGTCCTGCGGAATCTTCTGGATTTTTTTTATTCTGTGACAGTACTTGTCATAAAATCTGTATCATTAAAAACATCTGAATTCCAAGGTCAAATTCCTGTTACTCTGAAACTTTCAACAGCATATTGAATATTCGTAGCTCTGTTATATTCAGGTGTAAATAAAGATCTGGAATTGGAGTTATCTGGAATACTGTTATCGCCAGTCCTGAATAACTCCTAAACCATTTCTCACACTCCCCAGCGTAGCACTTTTTAAGAACACCGTGAAAACCTATCCCTATCTATCAAGGGACTGTATTTTATGGCTGCTAATGGTGGCAGAGTCAGAGCAAGAATATTATTTTTCCGGAAGTTATCCACAGCTTTAATTGAGCAATGTGAGGAGTGATTATCTAGTACGTGAAGAATGGGGTCATTTTCAGTAGATTTAGTATGATTTCTGAAATGACTTAACGAATCAATAAAGAGATCCGCATTAATAAAGCTAGAATCAGAAGTCATTTCTATTGACCCAGCAGGTGCTCCATCCAGTAATTCAGATATCATACGTTTCCTGGTGAATATAAAAGCTAATGGAACAAAGTGGTCAGTCGCAGACATAGCATTTACAACAGTCACATTTATGCCTCTCTCAGCACTTACTATTTTGTTGACTGCTCGTTTTCCCTACATTGTAAGAACTTTGGGTGGCCTGTTAGGTACCGTGTATAAACCCGTTTCATCCATATTGTAAATACGATTTGGAGGAAAGTTATATTTATCCAACACCACACTCATGTTCATGTTGAAGCGTTCGCATTGTGGTCTGTCAATATTAAGTATTATAAATATTATGTATTAAATTTGTTGATCAATTTTTCTATTGAAACCTTCGGTGTGAAACACTCAACTCAAAGTGACTTACCACTAAACACCAAATCACTTTTTTTAAGTTCTCGACCCACGTTTCGCTAACCATGTTAGCATCATCAGGAGATCATTTAATCTAATTCTAAAACTAAACTATGTTCTATTTATATGAGAACTCTAATTGCTAACCTACTACCTAGGAAGCGTACTACCGACATAATGAAGCGTGTAAAAAAAGCATACAAACAAGAAAAAAAAAGGAAAAAGAGAACAAAAGAAAGAAAAAAAAATTAACCGTGAAATTTATTGACCCTTTAATTAATAATTAAAAAAGTTGACTGAACGGAATAGGTCCTTTATCCCGGTTCATGATTTTCTTGCATTTTTCTCTTTGAATGCTTTCATATGCATCCAAAACCATATTGTTATTTTCACTTTTAGCCAGTCTTACCTTTTAACTAGACTATATTGTGGTCATGTTCGATTGAATGCTAGGCAACACAATATTATTCATTTCTCTCTTCTTCTTTTGTTTGCCCAATATACCTTCGATCACAATCTTGAGAGCTAATTTCATAAATCGTCGATTTTTCACGTTGATCTTCTTTATCATTTGGATTACACAGGACTTCTCTTAATTTATTATATGGTTTGTACACAACCTTAATGTCCACTTTTTTCAAAAGTTTGTCTAGTCCTCGTGCTAACTGGCATTAAACGGTATTCCTATGAATTTATTTTTGTTCTGATCCTTTTGAAAAGTCAAAGATTCTTTCATAAATTTTCTAAACTTATGTTTTCTAATTAATTTATCTACAATGTTCTTATTATAACCGTTCACTTCGGATACCTCCCTAATTAATTTTAATTATTTGATTTAATTATCTTTATTTAAAGAAAAGTTGATTAATCTATTTACCATAAAATTTAAACAAGCCATCTTATTTTGGAAGCTATAATTCGAATCGTTAGAAATCTCGTGATGGTGTTTTTTTCTAAAAATATCAAAATCTAACCTATTTTTATTTTTTCTACCGACTAAAACATCCAGAAATGATAAACTATCATTATTGCGTATCATGCATATCATGCGTATCATGCGTGAATTCTATGTTTTGGGATTTACTATTTAAGTTCTTAATCAAATCATCCAAGTTTTCATTTTTTGAATCGGAAATTGCAAAAATACCATTCACATATCTTAACCATACCGTGAGAAAGTAAACTGAATTCATTTGTCGCCTCAGTTTCACATTTACTCATAAATAAGTTGGCTAAGAAGGGTAACGGATGATTGCCCATTGTCGTTCCTTCTTGTTGTTCGTAAAACATTAAGGTTGTGTACAAACCATATAATAAATTAAGAGAAGTCCTGGGTAATCTAAAGGATAAAGTAAATCAACATAAAAAGTTGGGGATTTACGAAGGTAACAATCAAGGTTGTAATCGAAGATAATAACGCCCACGTTAGATATGGGAGAAATGAACAATCTTGTTTTGCCTAACATGCAATCAAACATGGCCACAATATAGACATTAGTAATTAAAGACTGGTTAAAAGTGTAAATAACAATAGGGCTTTGGATGCATGTGAAAGCATTCAAATAGAAAAATGCAAAGAAATCATGAACCGGGATAAAGAACCTATTCCGTTCAGTCAACTTTTAATTTTTTTTTCTTGTATCCCAACATCTCATTGCATTCACCCAAACGGAGCGGGGCGTATAGCGCGCACAACACAAATATTATTGACTGTGTTTGGTAATTTTGCATCGTTAATATTTTCGACGCATAGTAAATTCAACACACACGCAAATTTTTATTGGTGTGGACCCAACTTTAGTGAAAAAGACTATTACTACTCAAGGAAACGACGGTAACATGTGTTGAGAAGTATGTGCAAACACATTATTGATAGAATCATTATAAAACTTTGAAAACAATTCATATATTTTCCAAATTTTAATAGTTCACATTTTGCTGCGTATCTCTATGTAATTTCTGTCAGTTAGTTTATTATTACGTTCAAAAAAAGGAAAATTCATCCGGACTCCACGTAAAATTCAAAAATTCAATTCATTCTCATTTATTTCTATGATCAAAAATAAAGGTAGTTTTTCAAATAAAACACAAAGTATTTATTTATTTTACCATTTTTTTATGTCCTTCAAGTAATCACCTGTCTCTGCGATGCACTTATTCCAATGTCTTTTTCCAAAACAGTTTCAAATCCTTTTCTAATCAGCCTTCTAATCCCATCAAATACACAGCATTGTTTTCTTGCCAAAGCTATTCGGTCTTGCGGTCGATGCTGATGGTTGTTCTGGATCAACCCATGATTTTCTGCTTTTTGTATTCTCGAGATATATACATTTTTCGTCTCCAGTCACAATCCGATGTAAAAAAGTATTTTTTTCATGCTGAGAAAGAAAAAACTTCGAACACAATTTTTCGCTTTTCCATCGGTCTGTCATTCAGCTGATGGCATGCAGACGACGATAAATGGCTCGGTGATCAATATTTATCCTCTCTGCCTTTTGTTGTTGAGTTTGCGTATCGTCTTCTTCTAACAGTGCCTGCAGTTTGGCATCTTCAAATTTTTTGTGTTGACTTGGCCGTTTTTTGTCTTTCAAGCCGAATCACCACTTTTGGATTATCTAAATTAACTGCCACATATGTCTTGCATTGGAACATTGTCGCTGTGAGTTTCCACAATTATACAACGGCTTTCACTTGGGTTTTTCTTTTGATTGAACAAGAAAAGTAGTATGAACCGGAAATAATCTTTATTTAGCTCGAAACTTGACATGTTTACCACACGAAAAAAATATGACGCTAACTCGAAATCACATAAATATCAATGGTGTTGTGAAAGATATTATTGTAGCAACAACATTACATAAGAAATTAGATTGTGAACCCTCCCTTGTTTCTAGTGTCGTCTCTTAAGCAAATTAAGAATTATTAACCGCCACACTTGGCAACAAGCGACATGATATGAAACTACTGTCAGATATCAAGGAGAGTCATACTAACAAAAAAGCAATGGGTATATCGAAAGCGCCCGAATTTTTGAAACAAAAATCACCTTACTTTTTGATCAGAGTAGTACCTAAATCAACTACATTCAAATATATCGAAAAAATAAACTAGTTTTTCAACTAAAGAAAAATGAAAGCTATAAACCATCAGCAACAAGAAATTCAACGCATATTCCAGGATACCTTTACTTTTCATACCGTCATATAACATCATTTAATATATTACAGTAACACGCAACGCATAAAGGAAAACGAAAAAAAAAAGAGGAATGCTATAAACATCCATAACTAATTGTAAAGGTGTACAGGATGTAAATAAAATTGTACTCTCGATGAATACCTAATAAGTTTCTGCCTTACGCAATCAAATCGACGATGTTTATATTGGAGAAGTAAAAGTGTGACTCGCTTTTCATTCTAATATACGTTTGCTAGCCAAATAAAATATTCTTTGTTATTACATTTCGATTCACGATTATAGTCATTATTTTAATTAGTAATCAGAGAGAAATTAGAAATGTTGGATTTTACATAAGCATAATTTTTTTTTGAGCTCTCTTCATGTTCGAGCTCAATTTATTGAATAACTTGTTTTTACATGCGAACATTAGAAAATTTTTCTCTGATTTTTTCTCCATTGGATCTTAGCTGTAGATATAAATTGAGATAAGCCAGTGGTTTTTCCTTTAAAATAAAAGTTTTATCAATAAAAATACTCAATGTTGGTACAAAGAACTAGTGAGTAAATATATATTTTGTTAATACATTTTATTTGGCAGTTTTGACTTAATAAAATTATTTTTTAAACCTCTTTTCTTTTCGTGCCCTAATGTGTCACTCTATCTCTATTTTCTGCTATTCTAAAAAAAGAGTTTTCCAATAAGAGTGTCAGAACTTTGAAACATAAATGTCACCAATATACTGCAGCATTTAGTATATTGTGTCATTTCACTACGAGTCGATTCATCATTCAACAGCGCGTAAAAATCATTATGTATCATCAAAATGGGTGTTCAATTCGTCAGGTTTTGCAAGCGTTGCGGTAAATTTATGGTGAACCTAAGCTACCAAGCGAATGGGGTATATTTATTGTCTCGTTGAAAAATTTGAACAAACTGTCTCAGTTGCAGATGAGTCAGTAAGAGATATGTAGTCATATCTCCGCTTATTGTAGAGCATCGCTGCAGTAAGACGGAGTAAGAAAATATCCAAATTTATCTATTCCTCGTCTTTCTCCCGAACAGAACCTTTCTTAAACTGGGTCCACAGCAATAAAAAATTGCGTGTATATTAAATTTACTGTGCGGCGAAAATATTTATTAATTACCACACAAAGTCAATAAATATTTGTTTTGTGCATGCTGTACGCCCCGCTTAGTCTAAGTGTGCAGTAGGATGTGGTAGGTTATGTTTTATTAGGTTATTTCGACAAGCGTAAAAATCACTGTTTATTAGAGGGTTTTCGTAATCGCTGTTGGCGTGTCCCCGCTTCTAAACGAAATAACAAATAACAGGTAGGCAGGCAAATAATAAGTTGCGTATTTAATAAACGAGAGAAAATAACAGTATACATATATATCTAAATAATCTCATTTGTCATTTTCGAAATGTTGTCCGCTTCGACTGAAGAGTCCAACTAACGTGCACGGGCCGTTACGCTCAGTCTGTAGCCGATCGGCGACTGCGCCGATTGTATCGGGGTAGTTCGGGACTATTCACGGCGCTCGGTAACGCTGTCGAGCGTTCATTTACTGATTTTTCCTTCCTCGCCGCTGCGTTTGTTCTTTTTTCAGAAGGGATTTCCATACTTTTGGAATGTTGCGAGTGTCCTTTCGCGTATTTAGCCCACCCTTTTCGTCTATTTCAAGGGCTTCTCTGATTATTCGGATCTTGTATAAATACTAAAAATCACTAAATTGATTTCATGTCCTGTTTGTAGATGGTGTTGGAACAGAGAGGAAGTGGTTTGTTTCTTTGTTTGTCCTATGTATGTATGGTCTGTTGCAGTCGGAACAAGATATGCTATATACCCCATGATTTTCCAGTCTAACTTTGTTGTTGGGGTTTTTTAATATGTTTTGTGCAGCTTGTAGGGTGTACTGATCTTAGGTTTCCTTAGTAGTCTGCCTATCTTATCAGTGATTCCTTTTACGTATGGTAGGAGGGCCCTTGGTGCAATTGGTTCATGATCCTCTATTTTTCTTCTTGTTTGGGTTTCCTGACGATAAATGGCCTTTCTGATACAATTTTCTAAATATCCATTTTGTCTAAGAGCTTGGAGAAATTTTTGATAGTTCCTCGCTTCGTGTATCTGGTAGTGTCAGTCGAAAGGATCTAGAAATCAAGGTGTTCGCTACTGCTTGGATTTGAGAAGGATGATGATAGGATTTAGCGTTGAGGTATCGATCGTGAGTTGGTTTTCTATACACTGCGTATTCGAGGATCCCAGAAAGTTGTCTTGTGATAATGAGGAGATCCAAAAACGGCGGTTTCCTATCCTGTTCGACTTCCAGGGTGAACTGTATTCTCGGGTGGATTTCAAAGGTATTTGGCTATTTGGTTACTAGCATGTAAAAATAGTCTATTGCTAACCTTCAAACTCAAAAATGATTAGACAACATTAGATGAGCAACTACGCAAATGTCTGCAGATTTCACATTTATACATTAATATTAATGGTCGGGTTCAAAATTATTTGTACTAGAACAATCTTCAAAATAAAATTTATATTATATCTACTAGTTACTGTAAAGTAAATCAAACTAAAAATGAATGAAATGGCAATAAAATAACATTTTTGTAATATGTATTCAATGTCCAAATTATCAGAATCTTGCATTTAAAACACAATTATTACTAAAATCAAATGGTTATATCTATTATCTGGCGATTTATGTATAGTGGCTTTATATCTACTCCTTTTTCATGTAATAAACCTGTTCTGTGCGTATATTGTACAATTACATTTTGTATTATGTATTTGATTTAACAATTTATACAAACGACCTAAAGCTGTTGTAAAATGACTGTTACAAGAGCAAATGTAACCGAATGACAATATTCTTAAAATAAGTTTTATATAAATTTAAAATAAAAATAAATAAAAATAAAAAAATTAATTTAAAATAAATTTATTCTAGATTAAATTATTCATTATTATGAATGTAGCATAATAATATGCTGGGACATGCTTTGACTATAATCAATTACTTAAATCTAATAATCTTAACGTGTTTTTTTAACAGTTATTTTAAAATAACAGTAACAGTTCCAACTGTTACTTAAAAATAATAGTTTTGCACGTTTCTAGTGTTTATTCGTATTTTATATTTTCTGTAGTTTATACTTTTCTGTTTTGGTACAAATGCCGCATCTTATAACGTATTTTCTTACGATCTTTTTTCCTTTTTCTTCATTGAATTGTTCATTATTATGAATGCAGCACACTTCTTCGACATAATAACATACTGGGACATACTTTGACTATAGTCAAGTACTTAAATTGCAAAATCTTAAATCTCCGAAAGTTCTTCACCGATTGCTTTGAAGTTTTGACACAACGTTGCATTCGAATACGCGAATGTTTTTATTTGCCTATTATATAGATGTCATACCTAGGACAGGTAAAAATTATACTTTTTCATTCATTGCAGAATTCCACTCGTTTCGCTGGATTATCGGGCTTCATATCTTGCACATTAACAATTTTGTAGGGGTGGAAATGTAAATATTTGCAAATAATGCGATGAATCGCGGATCTGTGCAAATGTAGATAAGATGCGCGGAGTCGTAGAGACTGTCGTGAATCGTCTCTAACAGATTGACGAACGCGGTCAACATTCGTGCTTGTTCTTGATGTCCTTTTGCGCCCAGTTGATTTATCCGGCATTGTGTTTCCAGTCTCTTCAAACGTACGAACCAAATGGTTGATTAAATTCGCCCTTGGCACATTTCTCATGGTCGCTAAATTAAAATGTGTACTGTACAGAAGTCTAACAATAGTGTAGGAATCGTTGTTTATCGCATTATAAAACGCTCGCACGCAAAATAGGCGCTGTGGTCCCGTGAAAAGATTCATCGCTACTGAACTTTAAAAACCCGTCAAGCATTTGGCACCACGATATATGGCACCTAACAGTCAAAACAAAAACGAAAAACATTCTGAGACACCCGGTATTATTCCAATGCTGTATTGGTCAATCATCTTTACAGAAATCTCATCAGGACCCGTGGTTTTTGAGCTTTCTCAGATCGCAGGATTTTCTCAAACCAAAATCGCTAAATAAATTGTCAAGAAACATTTACAGTTTCACAACTTCTACAATGTATTGATAACGGCCTTGGTCTCCTTAACACGTATAATTAACGATAAGACGATGTCGTATGCAAAGTAACTTTTTTAATTCAATCTATCAGTATGTATCATTTCTTTCATGTAAGTATCGAAAAACTTGACACTTTCTATGATAAATTAAGACGGGCATTAAAATTAGTTAAAGAAAATAGATTTGCAATTTTAAATATGGCCTAACAGAACAACACTGAATCAAACGTTTTTTTTTTTGGCTTTTGGTGATCAAGCACTGTCCAATAGACGTATTCAAAGCTGATTTATTGATTTTAAGCATGGACTCACAGGTTCAGGTATCGTTTCTCAACCTGGGGTCGCGTTGATGAATATGAGGGAATATGAGGGGTCGTAATGTGTTCAAAATGTAAGACCCGTAGACGAAATATCCTATTATTAAAGTATTTTTAATTTAAAAATAAGTGTTACGAAACTAAATATTACTGAGAAATATGTATATAGTAAAATAATCTTAGTAAAATAATCTTAAATAAAATAACAGCCAAAGTTGTTTAAACTAAAAGTTTAATGCAACAGTTGATTTTGTTTTTCACTTAAAAATGTTTCTATATGTGGGTCATCATTGCATACACACATAAGCAAATTATTTTCCAGTCATAATAGACGATTTATATATTTAGTTTTTGAAGCCACCATAGACAAAAAGCTTTTTTCGCATAAGTAAGATGTAGTGAAAATATCAATGTTTTAAACGAGGGTTCTGTATTCGCATCGGCGTGCAAGCCAAAACGTATGTTCATTTTGAGGTAAAAATTTTAGTCGTAGAGTTTTGTCGGCCGATATTTCAATAAGTTGGTTGTGAATTTCTCGTAATTCAGCAGCTGCAACAAGATTTTTTTCAAACGGATTGAAAACCCATCTTTCCGACAAATGATCGTTACTATGTTAGGTTTCAATTCGCGTAAATGCCTTTACAAGCTCTCCAATACGCGATCAGTAGCACAATGTTCTAAATCCATATTTTTGATAATATAATCCGAAGTTAAGATGAATGCATCAAAATTGTGTTTTACAAGGCGTATAATACAAACACCAAGCTTCTTGATGAAGGCATTGGCTTTGTCTGTCGTTAGTAAAATGATTTTATTACGGCCTTGTAAACTCGTATTCAAGTCATTCAAATACGAAAATATCAGATCACTGAAGTAAGGCCAACTTCACAAGGTATGATGGTAAGACTTCCATCACATTCACCATATTAATGGCACATTTGATCCGCAGCCATTGATAATGCTTTTCCGAAATCGTGTGGGGCTTAGACTCTCTGGCAACTCTTAATGCTAACTAAATAAGATGCTAAGACTAAATAAGATGCTTAACATGCTGCGATCTCATTACTGTTTGATTTGTTGATTTTTCAAGACGAGTGATTTACACTCGAAAAATTCTAATGGTTTGTTTTGTAGAAACGGGTGTAAAAACTAATTTTAAAGGCTTCATACTTTCCGCGGACAAAAGTTGATAACACACAACACATTGCGGCTTGTCATCCGTAGCAATGAATCCACATTTTAAATATGATTCAACGTATAATCTGGTCTTTTTTCTTTACTGTTTCACCAGATGTAGGCGGTGCAGTTCGTTTTGTCACAAATCTGTCCATTTAGTTAATATTATTAATTTATTTTATTACCACACTGTTATTAATTTATTTAACACTGAGTGAGAGAAGAAATCGTAGTACTTGTTTTCGTATATATGTAATTAACAATAAAACTCTTCGTCTCGTTCCTTTGTTTTTGTACAAACCTGCCGAAGCACGCTCGGGACGAGTGCGAGTACGGGCAAGTGCAGGGCACAGATTCGAACTGGTAAAAGTAATACAAGAACAAGAGGTTACACAAGTCTTGTAGTTCGGTATGTGTGGCTGTGTGCGGTATTTCGATATAAGTGTAACGGCCCATTGAAACATACATCCATCAATGACGATTCGTCATTTAATACAAAGACAAATAGATTAATTTTTCACAATTCGTAAACGTGTGAACACGCTCGTTGAAGTTTATAAGCCATTTAAAAATAAAAACGATTTTTAATAAATCACGATGTAAAACTTTGATAAACGTCAAATTAATTTATTATAAATAGGGAGTGGCAATGTTTCCTCCTTAACTTGTTGGCTATTTAGTGGGTCGCGACACTAAAAAGGTTTAAAACGATGGGTTAAGGCATTCTAAGAAGATCGAGACTCGATTACAGATGAACCTCCCAGAGGAAAGCGATATACATCTGCTGATTAAAATATCTACAGAATCCGGAATCCTGTGCATTCTGAACGTCGGTTGATGTTCGGAATGATCGGAGAAGAGTTGAATTGACTCACAATACCATTTATTAGACTTTGCTCAATGAACTGAGGATGCTTTAAACCTCCTTAAAACCTGTGGCTTTGACAAAATACTGTTTTCGTAGTTCTGTTGAAGTTTTATAAAGTTTCGGTCGTACTCTGCCCACGTCTGAAACAAAACTTGATAGCTCATCGTTGCACGAAATTGTTGTCATTAATTTTCAGAATGCCGTAGAAAAATCCGTGAGTCTAGGGCAATCATTTTCAAAGTGGGAGGAGCGACGATTTTCAAAGGGGGACGCGCACAGCGAACTGTGTGGAAGTACCTAGACGGAGGTAATAGCTATACTAAAGTTAGGCTACTGTAAGAATGCCGATTTGATATAATGCCAATCTCATACATACCGAAAATGATCTTTATTTAGTGGACATAAAGAGTTGTCAAATTACTTACACTCTTACTCTAGTGGCTTGTTACGCTCGCACATCCCGCCCCAGCTTCACCCGTACAACGCTTTGCCGCATCAGTTGACAGTTAAATATCGCGCAAATAACAATTTATTTCATTATGACCTCGACCAAAATGTTGTTTATTGTGTTTAAAATGTGTTTTATTGCTATACAAAAAAAATGACGGCGATTATCCGCAGTGTACTATTTGTTACGAAGTATTATTGGGGAGACACTTGTAAAGATATGTTCGTTGAAAGCGGCTGATAATATTCTTGGCACTGGCAGTAGACAAAAGCTATCTCAAATATCGCTTTCTGACAACATTGTGAAACGGCACATTGATGATATAGCCGAAGATATAAAAAATCAAGTAATAGACGCAGAGACAATCACCTTTTTTGTAATACAACTGAACGAAAGTACAGATGTTGCACAATATTATCAATTATTAGTTTTCATTAGATTCATTCTAGATTATACAATAAAATATGACATTCTGATACGACAACTACAAAAGCTATTGATGTTAATGCCTCTGATTTTTTTGGCAAATATGACCTTTCACGGCAAAACTTGACTGCCGTATGCACAGACGATTTTGTTTGCTCAATGCTTGGATTTCGTTCTGGGTTTGTACAATTATAACTGCTATTCGCTGCTATACACCGTCAAGCTTTGGCGGCTAAAACTCTTCCAAATGACCTTAATGATGTTTTAAAGTTCAAGTTTATCAAAGCTGTCAATTATTTAAAAAAGAGTGCGTTAAGTACTCGACTTTTTGTGAAGATTTGAGAACAGAACACAAAACGATGTTGTACCATATTGTTGTATAAGTCCGCTGGCTCTCAAAAGAAAATATGTTAGCAAAATTATCTGAACTTTTAGACGAAGTCATATTATTTTTAGAAAAACAGAACAGGATGAATTGTGTACGAAATTTAACAAGTCAGGTGTCGAAATATTGTTGGCTTATTTATCAGATATATTTGATTCATTGAATCAGTTCAACTTGAAATTACAGGGTGGAGACTCCAATATAATTTGTCATCGTGATGCCGTATGTTGAAAAGTTGATTTTTGGAAAAAAGAGGTTTTTGAGGACACTGTTATTAAGACAAAAATATCTAATCATTTGCAGCACCTGAGTGACGAGTTCAAGCGTTATTTTTCTAATGCGTGAGATAATAACATTTATAGATTAGCAATTGATCATTTCCATATTGATATAGACTTTTACCAAAAAAATATTTGAAATTGTTGGAAAACAATTATTCTGGTACGACTATACGATTTTGATAAGATTTACAAAACATCGTTCTGGGTCAAGTACTTAAAAGTTTACTCCGACATATATCAGAGCAAGCGCTGCGATTTTATTTGCCTTTTTCGAGTACCTATTTGTGGGAACAGGCGTTTTTAGCAGTAGTAGCCATAAAAAACAAAGTATAGAAGCAAACTTAATATTACCAGTGATTTACGTTGTGTAATTTGTTCGGTACCACTAAGAATTTGGAATCTTGTTAAACATATGTAAGCTCATCCGTCTCATTGAGTAATTTGTCCCATTTATGTTGATTAAAAAAACCTTAATAAACAATCCATCGAAACTTTTATTCGTTTTTATTGTAAGTACCCTAATAAAATTGTGGCACGGAGGCTTCAATATTTTTTGAACAAGGGAGGCGTGGTAAAGAAAAGTTTCAGAACCTCTGCTCTAGGGAGGCCAAACACGCATCAGATGTTCGCCTGCATCCCCTCCAAATGGGGAGTCAATGGTGTTGTAAGATCGAACACCAGGCCTCATTACTTTAATTACTTCCAACTCTTATATTTCCAAATGTTGCTTGAATTATGGATTATTTTGGATATTATTTCTATATTGTGGATGAAAAAGTGACTACTAATTGGTGTTGATACTAATTGGCAGTACCACCAGAAAAATATGCTGATCATAAAATCTTAAATTTTCAATTTAAAAGATATGTCTAAAATATAAAACCATATTATTCTTTACATTCATTTTTAATAACAGATATAAATAATAAAATAATAAAAATTCTTAATTTAGGTGAGCTGATTGGATAAACTGCTAGGCAGGATCCAGATGTCGACAAATAGCCTTCTAATATTTTGAAATCTGATACCTCCACCTATATACGAAAGGAAATGGTAGATTGCCGTATTTATACTAAATACACTACTTTACCGCCGGTTTATTTATGGTTTAGTTTCTGGTGAAATATAGGGTGAACTAAAATCGAATTAAAATGCTCAGAAAAAATATACGAGGGTAGAGTGGAAAGTCTTGATACTTTTCCGATAGGTGGCAGTGTAATTGCAAAGGTGGTAGCATTTCTGTAAATTAGCTTCCTTTCTAGTGTCTTTTTAGTCCTTGAATTTCAAGCCTGCATGAATGTAATGATATTTAGTTAGAATATTTTTGGTGTTGCAGCAAAGTGCGAATTTCGTGTGTTGCTTAAACATTACTTTTTGTTTGGAAAAATAATCGCGCAAAACGAAGAAAAATTGAAAAAGTATTATGGGGTTTCATCTGTTCCATCACATGTCAGGGTTCATAAATGGTTTACTCTAATTTCAGAGTGACACATCGTCCAGGATTCACTGTTGAGGTTACTACTGAGGAAATGGTCAACAAAATCTATGATATCGTGTTGATCAATGGCAGAGTGAAGGTTTGAGATATTGTTGAGATTATAAATATCTTAGATGAACGCAAATAGAACATTCTACATGAACATTTGGGTTTGAAAGTGGTATCAGCGCGATGTGTGTCGCGTTTGCTCATTGCGAACCAAAAACGGAATCGAGTGACTACTTAGAGATTTTCTGCGACCATTCGTGACTGTTCATGCAGCGGATTAGCTCCGCAATTAGACCATTATACCCGCAAACATAGGACTAGTCTAAACAGTGGGTTTTACCCGGTGAAGACATATTCATCGGTAGGAAAGGCTTTGTTCACTAATTTCTGGCATTCGCAATGCATCATCTTCATCGACTATTTATAAATTGGAAAATTCAGAATAAATAAAGAGTATTTTGCAATTCCAGAAGTCGTACTTTCTGGAAGGCATCCGAAGGCACCGATTTTCGGTCAAAAAAACAATATTTTATTTAAAAAGTAACTTATTTAACTAAGGTAGCTGATGCTAAACTAACAGTAAGAAATGTATTTATAACCTAAACTGTTCATCGACCTAATAATGCAATAAATGATGATAGTGGGGAAATCCAATTTTTCAATGTCTAGAAGCACAATATAAATTCAACAAAGGTGAACCAATCTACCTGGTCATTTAACAAAATACCCAATTTTTTTTAATTAATTTCGAGAGATATAGTTTTTCAGATTTACTTTCACTTTGCAACATTTTAAAATCATCGTTGAAAGTGTGATTTTTTAACATTAAGTCGTTAACATATAATGGTGTTAGAACAAACAATAAGAAAATATTATGTATAATATCAAAGCAGTGGGTAAATAGTGCTAATATTAAACAAACTAAAATTTATTTCTAAATTTCCACTATATTTAAAACCTGTATGTATTAAGCTGGACACTTTCAGAAAATATATGGCTTCCTTCGCCGTCCGTGGTACGCTTAAAGTAATACTACAGTGGAATGGTGGTTAAGGTGGTGTAAGTACGATTCCCCTTTTCGGTATGGATGTTTATACTTTATTTGGATGTTTGCGAATTACTTAACCAGGCTAGGGTGCAATTTGAAAAGTCTCGAGTTTACGTACCCGTCAATCGTTAATCTTCTCGAGAAATTAATAGTTAAATACATACATATATATATATATATATATATATATATATATATATATATATATATATATATATATATATATATATAAATGTTGCTCTTTCTTTGATATTATTTAGCATCGATGTAACATTATTCCTATTAACAGAGATAATATTAATATTTCTCTTTTTTAATGATTTGTGATTCTGGAACTTAATTTATGAATAAATGTTTATAGCATGTTAATGTTATTTATTTAAGGTTATTTTTCATAGTTATCTTTTTTAAGTGGAATCGTTAGAAGACTGTGATTAATTTGAACTTGCGCGAATAGTTATATCAGTATACGTAAAAAACCGTAATCGGTATACGTAACCGATTACGGTTAGACAGAACTTTCAAACTTTAGTTTAGTTTATACATAACTCTCTGTGAGAATCGTCGCGAGGCCAAAACATGTCAGAGAATATCTTGAATATATTGTGAAACAAATACCAAGTGTTTTAATCATTATCATTGTTATTATGTTTCACCAAGATCCAACCGAAACTACTGATAGATAGGTAAAGATTTTATTTATGACAGAATTAGCAAAATAATCTTTTAAAGCCTCGCGTACACTACGACTATTCATTTTTTACTCGTTTTTCTTCGACGAGCTCTCTTTCCTGATTGTTCTTGAATCACATGCCATTTGAATGTTTCAAAACTTTAGTACTTACACATAGTGATCGTTTGATTACATTCGTATTAAATGCGTAGGCTTTGATTTGGCTTCACAGTTGCAAAATTAAATGCCTTTCTTCAGCAGTACAATGTATAGGGGACCCATGTTTACTTTAATATAGTGGTAAATGGACCAACTTTCACTGTATCAAGAAAATAAATACATATTTTATCACAAGTGGTACGCCATAAAGTGTATAACATTAGTAGTCATATTTCTTTCACCTCTGAAGTTCGACATATTAGGAGGAAATATGTTATTTAAGAAGATAAGCAGAAATAAAATACAATGGTTATATTGTAAACAAAATGTTTTAAGGGCAGTTAACATTAGCACATTGATATATTTTAATATGGTAAATAAATTAGAAATGAAAATTTTACATTTTAAAAGTACTTTTTTCTAATTTAACTAAACGTTTTTAAAAGTTTTTTTTAGTCTTCTTTTATGGGTAACAAGTGTATATACATTACGTTTTTTTCTAGTCTAATTATTACAACTGTGGTATAATAACACATTTATGCAAAACCCAAACCGTCGCACTTAAAAAGGGACTGAGACAGGAATGTCGTCTTTCATTTACTTTGTTAAAAATATATTGGGTTCTTCGGATGGTTCGTGGGGATTGGGGATTTTTTAAGAGAAAGAGAAACCCAAATAGTTTATGTCCTTTTCACCGTTTTTCACCGCTTTTTCCGTTCTAAAAGATTTTTCCACCTTAAACAATTTTGAAGGCAGCAGAATAAATGATAGTCCGAAAGTACGATGTCTGATGAGTATAATGGATGAGAAAAACATCCCCTATTAATGCTCAACTTTTTTGCGAGGACCTGGATGAAACGTGTGGTCGTGCATTGTCATGAAACACGACGCCTTTCCTGTTTGCTTATTCTGGCTTCTTCAGTTACTACCTGCGGACCACTTAATTGTGAACCCTAGCCTTCTCGAGGCTAGGTACGTCAAACGTGTTGTCAGAGTTTCTCTATGCTCAAGCTCGTATAAACTTTCTGGCGACTAGAGAAATCGATTAAGAGTTCGAGTAATACTTTCGAGGGCACTCGAACACATACCTAACATATTTATAGAAGTTTTTTGTCACATCCTTGATCATTCCTAGAATAACCAGAACCTCATACGCGTGCATAATGCTAATATTTAAACCATTTTATCCATATCCTCTTAATGGTAGAGACAGCGATGTCAAATCGTCTCGCTGTTTCACGAAAACATAATTGTGCTTCTGTCATTCTAACAGCTCATTCCTACCGTTTTAACAGTAGCACAAGAATGCTGCTTACTTACTAATGCCGTATTGAAAATACCCTACAATATAATAAAAACAACAATTTTAAAACCATTAAATATTTTCTATCACATACAGAAACACAAAGATAAAGAAGTAAAAAGTATATCAGTTTTTATACTCAAGATATGTATACGGAAATTATATTGGTAGTTCGATTCTATACTGAATGTTGCACTTTTTGTTGTTCCTCGGTACATAATTTCACCGCATAGGGAACATGACGTTCTTCAGGTATAATGCCGTATCAAGATACTCAGTAGGTCACTGATATGTCCTCATGATCTATTAGACACCAAATTATCATATATAATTAAAGTTCCAGCTCTAGCACTTATCACGTTTAAAAATTTTCCATTTTGTAACCGTATTCACAAATTTGATGTGCTTGTACTTTTGGTATATAAGTTTTGGAATAAAAATAATCCCCAAATAAATGGTATATGAGAATTTTGCAACTAGTTTGCTTATTTCAAATAACAAATCAAAATATCACGAGAATTTGCAATTTCTCTTCGATTTCATAGATACTCATTAGCGTTAAAAAATATCATGAGTGAAAAAAAGTCTTCTTCTTCTCCCACCATTGACTCCTGTTTGTTTCTATATTTCTATTGAAGATAGTTGCAAGGTTCTTATGCCTGAAGATCGCTCATTTCTGTATATTTTGGTCAACTTATTCAGGATCATTCTATCTATGCACTGATTCCATTTTTGTCTTCTCCTTTCTGGAAATTTCATGACATCCTATATGTTGCACATATCTCTTATGCTGGTGTTTCTTACTCCGTCTGTTTGTGTTATTGTCAAGAAAGTTCTTAGTATTTTCTTAGTATTTCTTTCAGTCTCGTGTCTGTTACATATGTTACTACAGGTCTGATTATAGTTCTGTAGATTTTTACTTTTCTCTATGTTCTCATATATATATATATATATATATATATATATATATATATATATATATATATATATATATATATATATATATATATATATATATATATATATGTATATATATATATATATATACATACATATATATATATATATATATATATATATATATATATATATATATATATATATATATATATATATATATATATATATATTCTATATTGTGAAATATTGTGTTAATAAATTAAACGCCACGCTATTCTCTGAAGGACGCTCATCTTTGTATATTTTGGTCGGTTTATTCAGGATCATTTTATCTATGAGCTGATTCCATTCTTTATTTTTACTTTCTGTAAACTTCTGTAAAGTTTCTTACTCTATCTGTTAGTGCTTTCATAAGATGGTTCTTAGAGAATTTTTAGTTCCACGTTCTAATTTTTGATTTTGTTCTCTTTGGATCCAGTCTCGTTTCTGCTACATATAGTACTACAGGTCTGATTACAATTCTGTAGACTTTTACTTTTCTCTCAGTTCTCATATATATGTTATGAAATATTGTGTTATTAAATTAAACACCATGCTATTCTCTGAAGGACGCTCATCTCTGTATATTTTAGTCGACTTTTTCAGGATCATTGTATCTATGCGCTGATCCCATTCATTTTTCTTCGTTCTGTAAACTTCATGACATCCTGTATGTTGCACATATATCTTATGCTGGTTTTTCTTACTCTATCTGTTAGTATTATTCTCAAGATTGTTCTTAGTATTTTTAGTTCTGTGTTCTAATTTCTGATTTTGTTCTCTTTGGATCCAGTCTCGTCTCTGTTACATATGTTTGTACAAATCTGATTACAATTCAATAGACTTTTAATTTGTTCTATGTTTTCATATATATATATTGTGAAATACTGTGTTATTAAATTAAATACCAGACTGTTCTCTGAAAAAGGCTCATCTCTGTATGTTTTGGTCAACTCGCTCAGGATCATTCCATCTATCCGCTGATTCCACACTTTTTTTTCTCGTTTCTGTAAACTTTATAACATCCTGTATGTCGCACATATCTCTTGTGCTGGTCTTTCTTACTCTGTCTGTTAGTGTTAATATTTAACAAATATTTCTTCCATCCATACAATTGTAGTGTACATAGCAATACCCTTATTTAATCGGACTCAAAGACAACAACAACTATTCTTGTATTTTAAAATGTCCAGTTTCTACCAAAATTAATAACTAATTATAAATACAATTAACTTTTAATTAGTCATGCGCTTCATTGATCTAATGCGGCTCATAAAACCGACTTAATTTTATGAACAAGTGGTAAATTAAGATTAAATAATCAACGCAATTGAGTTTGAATTTAATTGGAACAACTTCGCAAGACAACGAAAACAAAATGAGTGAAGAGGACAAAATAAAGATATTTGACTGAATGCTTTAGGTCATTAACTATCTGAGATATTAAAAGGTAAATGAATTCTCTCTAGTGTGGAACTTCCTATATTACGATTTATTGAATTTGAATTATTTGAAATTGTCGCTAATTTGAAGTTCGTTCTGATTATTTTTTAGTGTAGGTTTCCGATTTAGCTGCAGATGCTTCATTTGATCGAATAATACAAAATCGAACAATTGAATTAATTATTCTGGAATATTTCTGCTATATTGATTTATTAAAGGCTTCCAAATAGACAGAATACCAAAAACAGGTATCTTAAAAAAACATCGTCACAAAACTTAATCATAAAAGAAACTTAAATATTGAAGCAGAAAACGCAAACTTGAATATAGAAGTAGAACAACAAATACAGAAACCACAGAGAATAGCGTGGTGTTTAATTTAATAACGAAATATTTCAAAACATATATATGAGAACATAGAGAAAAGTAAAAGTCTAGAGAACTGTAATTAGACTTGTAGTAACATATGTAACAGCGACGAGACTGGATCTAAAGAGAACAAAATAAAAAATTAGAACATATAAGTAAAAATACTAAGAACCATCTTGAGAATAACACTAACAGACAAAGTAAGAAATACCAGCATAAGAGATATGTGCAACATATAGGATGTTATAAAGTGTACAGAAAGGAGAAAAAAAGAATGGAATCAGCGCATAGATAGAATGAACCTGAGCAAGTTGACCAAAACATACAGAGATGAGTCTTTTTCAGAGAATAGCGTATTGTTTAATTTAATAACACAGTATTTCACAACAGATATATGAGAACATAGAAAAAAGTAAAAATCTATAGAATTGTAATCAGACCTGTAGAAACATATGTAACAGAGACGAGACTGGATCCAAAGAGAACAAAATCAGAAATTAGAACATAGAACTAAAAATACTAAGAACCATCTTGAGAATAATACTAACAGACAGAGTAAGAAAAACCAGCTTAAGATATATGTGCAACATACAGGATGTCATGAAATTTACAGAAAGAAGAAAAACGAATGGGATCAGCGCATAGATACAATGATCCTGAACAAGTCGACCAAAATATACAGAGATGAGCGTCCTTCGGAGAATAGCGTGGTGTGTAATTTAATAACACAATATTTCATAACATATATATGAGAACAGAGAGAAAAATAAAAGTCTACAGAATTGTAATCAGACCTGTAGTAACATATGTAACAGAAACGAGACTGGATCCAAAGAGAACAAAATCAAAAATTAGAACGTAGAAGTAAAAATACTAAGAACCATCTTGAGAATATCACTAACAGACAGAGTAAGAAACACTAGTTTACAGAAGTTTACAGAAAGAAAAAATAAAGAATGGAATCAGCTCATAGATAGAATGATCCTGAATAAGCTGACCAAAATATACAAAGATGAGCATCCTTCAGAGAATAGCGTGGCGTTTAATTTATTAACACAATATTTCACAATATAGAATATATATATATATATATATATATATATATATATATATATATATATATATATATATATATATGAGAACATAAAGAAAAGTAAAAGTCTACAGAATTATAATCAGACCTGTAGTAACATATGTAACAGACTCGAGACTGGAACAAAAGAAATCAAAACAAAAAAATAGAATATAGAAGTAAAAATACTAAGAACCTTCTTGACAATAACACTAACAGACGGAGTAAGAAACACCAGCATAACAGATAAGTGCAACATACAGGATGTCATGAAATTTCTAGAAAGGAGAAGACTAAAATGGAATCAGTGCATAGATAGAATGATCCTGAATAAGTTGACCAAAATATACAGAAATGAGCGACCTTCAGGCATAGAACCTTGCAACTATCTTCTATAGAAATATAGACACAAACAGGAGTCAATGGTGGGAGAAGAAGAAGACTTTTTTTTACTCATGTTATTTTTTAACACCAATGAGTGAAAAATTCTCGTGAATCTCGTGATATTTTGATTTGTTATTTGAAATAAGCAAACTAGTTGCAAAATCCCCATATACCATTTATTTGGGGATTATGTTTATTCCAAAACTTATATACCAAAAGTACAAGCACATCAAATTTGGGAATACGGTTACAAAATGGAAAATTTTTAAACGTGATAAGTGCTAGAGATGGAACTTTAATTATATATGATAATTTGGTGCCTAATAGATCATGAGGACATATCAGTGACCTACTGTATATCTTGATACGGCATTATACCTGAAAAACGTCATGTTCCCTATGCGGTGAAATTATGTAGCGAGGAACAACAAAAAGTGCAACATTCAGTATAGAATCGAACTGAAAATAAAATCTCCGTATACATATCTATATACATTCATTCTGTGAAGAGTCAAGACGTTTCACCAAAATTTCATTTGGCATTTTCAAGTATTGTCCGCTTCGACTGAAGGGTTCAACCCAAGGATGCCGTTCCAAAAGAGCAGTTTCTCCTTTGAGCTAAACCATTCATCGAGCCATTTTTTAACTTCTTCGAAATCGGCGAAGTGCTACTCTGCAAAAAAGTAATAGTTGGATGAAGCAAGGCCTGGAGAGCACGGCGGGTGCGATAAAACTTCCCATCCAAGTGATTTCAACACTTCCTTGACTGGTTTTGCTGTATGAGACGGCACGTTGTCACGCTGCAAAGTCACCTTATCATATCTTTGAGCGTATTGTGGACGTTTCTCGATCAATGCACAGTTCAAATTGATCATATGTTGTCGGTAGCAATAAGTATTAACTGTTTCTTCAGGTTTCAACAGTTCATAATCCAACCTGGTCCCACCAGACACAGAGCATGGTCTTGCTACCAAAGCTATTTGAACTTGCAGTCGATGGGCCGGCTTCGCCGGGTGGTAACCATGATTTTTTCGCTTGGGATTTTCGAAATAAATCAATTTTTCATCACCCGTTACTATTTGATGCAGATATGATTTCCTTTCATACCTTTGAGCAGCATTTCACTGAAGATTTTTCGATTTTCTAATTGCCTGTCATTCTATTCATGTGGTACCCATGTTTCCATCTTTTGGATCTTTTCCATCGCTTGTAATCGTTCACAAATTGCGACTCGGCTCACATTTAACTGTTCCTCCAATTGTTTTTGAGTTTGTGTTGAGTCTTCATCCAATAACTCCTGCAATTCGGCATCTTCAGACGTTTTCACCACATTTGAAATGTCGAAACCACGTTTCACATGTTCTTACGGTTGGAACATGCTCACCGTAAGTCTCTACCAGCAAATGATGACTTTCAGCGGCTTTTTTCTTTTGGTAAAACAAGAAAATTATTTAATATATATATATATATATATATATATATATATATATATATATATATATATATATATATTTGTATATATATATATATCTATATATATATATATATATATATATATATATATATATATATATATATATATATATATATATATATATATATATATATATTTGTATATATATATATATATATATATATATATATATATATATATATATATATATATATATATATATTAATGTTGGAAGTGACCACCGAATTGTACGAGCAAGGGTTCGGATTGACTGTCGAAAAGAGCGCGAAAAAATGGTAAGATCAAAGAAGGGCAAGGTGGATTCTGGAAAACTGCTGGAGAGAGGAAGCGATTTTGAGATTGCTTTGTCAAACCGGTTTGCTGCGTTACAAGATCCAGAGGAGGTGGAAATATCAGTTCAATATGAAGAAATCGCCAACAATGTACTTCAAACGGCTGCTTCAATAGCACCAGAGGAAAAATGTCTCAAACAAACAAAAATCTCCAGTGAGACCATTGATTTAATGAAGAAACGGCGAGCAATGAGAAATGCAGGTAGTCCTTTTGGCAGGGTCGAGTACACTGAGCTCTGCAAAACTATAAGAAAACGTATCAGAGAGGACACGCGCCGATTCAATATGCAGCTAGTGCAAAAAACCCTGGAAGAAAACAAAGGAATTAACAAAGCTAAACAGAAGCTGAGAAACAAAAGAACGCAAATATATGCTTTAAAGCGTGAGGATGGCACAGTGTGCAGGACGCGTACCCAAATGTTAGAGATTGTCAGAAGGTTTTATTCCCAGTTATATGAAGATCAGAGCCAGTCAGGGACAACGATACCCACTGAAGAACAATATATAATACCAGATATCCTAGTGGAGGAAGTAACAAATGCTATAGAATTGATGAAGAACGGCAAGGCTCCAGGAAAGGATAGTGTAACTGTCGAAATGCTAAAAGCTGGTGGTCGGACGTTACATAAAACACTGGCAAAATTATACTCAAAATGCCTCAAAGAACAAAAAGTACCTGACTTATGGAAAAATGCAGAAGTGATCCTTTTACATAAAAAAGGAGCACAGGAAGATTTAAAGAACTACCGTCCAATAAGCCTCCTATCAGTGATGTACAAAGTTTTCACTAAGATAATTTCTAAAAGAATATTAAAAAAACTGAATGACGCACAACCAAGAGAACAAGCAGGATTCAGAAGTGGATTCAGTACAATGGATCACATTCAGGTTGTACAGCAGGTCATAGAAAGGCACAACGAATATACCATGCCACTGTGCTTGGCTTTTATCGACTACGAAAAAGCATTTGATTCCATCTCAAAGCATGCGATAATGGATGCACTGCTTAGCCAAGGTGTAGAGAGAGCCTATGTAAACCTATTAGAATCGATATATGATGGAGCTACAGCCACAATTCACCTTGATGATCTTGAAGTGGGAATTAATATAGAACGAGGTGTACGGCAGGGTGACGCAATATCGCCTATTCTTTTCTCGGCTGGCCTTGAAGAAGTATTCCGTAAACTGGATTGGGAACAGGATGGGGTAAAGATCAATGGTGCAAACTTAAACCATCTTAGATTTGCAGATGATATTATTCTCATTTCACAAGACCCAGAGGAGCTGCAAAGACGCATACAAGAACTGCAAAGGGCTGGCGAACCATTTGGCTTGAAAATAAACCTGACAAAGAGTCAGGTTATGTTCAATAACTTCGCTCAGGACAGAAGAATTTCAGTTTTAGGAAGGGATTTAGAGATTGTGGACAGCTTTGTATATCTTGGGCAGAGGATTTCCATGGAGGGGAATACCGCCCGGGAGGTGGAACGGCGTGTTAAATGTGGCTGGCAGGCATTTGGTAGGCTCAACATAGTGTTTAAGAGCAGACTCCCACTTTGCCTGAAAAGAAAAGTATTCGATCAGTGCGTCTACCCGTTATGACATACGGAAGTGAAACCTGGACACTCACATCGCAATCAATTCAAAAACTTCGGGTGGCACAGAGGGGAATGGAAAGATGTATGCTTGGCATTACAAGACAAGACAGAAAGTCCTGCGCATGGATCAGGGAACAAACAAAAGTCTGTGACATCATTGGAAGAGTAAAACAGTTGAAATGGAGATGGGCAGGCCATATAGCGAGGCGATGGGACGACAGATGGACCAAGGCAATCCTGGAGTGGATACCGCTTGATCGCAAACGTCCGCGAAGAAGACCGAAAGCACGATGGATTGATGACATCGTTAAGTATATTGGACCCGAGTGGCAGAGGAAAGCCCAGGGCCGTGAAGGTTGGAAGCATGCTGAAGAGGCCTTCCATCCTGCAGTGGATCGATACGGGCTGATGATGATGATATATATATATATATATATATATATATATATATATATATATATATATATATATATATATGTATATGTTAGGTGTCTGACTGGGGACGAGCCACACATCCTTGCAATTGGAGGGCACATGTTTCGCCTCTTGATGTTTAGGCTCGTCAGGGTACCTAATTAATTAATATTTCGTTTAAAAAGCATCTGACTCACTTTTTTGAGCACTCCACGCGTATAGCTTCACAGTCTTCAAATAATATAAGCCCCGAGTAACACCGTGTGTTATCTGGTGTGACCAACTGATTTGTGTGGCTGATGAGTGTGGTGTTTAAGGCTGATTTTCGACAAGCGCAAATTTGAGATTATGTGATATGTTTTGTTTATTAATTAAAAAACTATTTTCTTTAGATAATTATTTCTCAGTTCGTATTATAACCTCCCCAAATAACAGTGTGATGTCAATTGTGGGCAGAGGGGTTATAGGGCCATTTTTATATAAAAATGACGATTGTGAAATGATAAATGTTAATGGCGAAGGTCTAACATTGCATTGCCATATATATATATATATATATATATATATATATATATATATATATATATATATATATATATATATATATATATATATATATATATATATATATGTATATATATATATATATATATATATATATATATATATATATATATATATATATATATATATATATATATATATATACATACATAGAGAACATAGAACATAGAGGTGCATCAACTGGTGATAGTAGAGGGGTAGTTGGGTTTTTAAAGGTGACAAATCCGAATTTGGTAATAGTTTGAGCCTAGTTCTTAGAGGGCGCTTGCTACCTACTTTGTGAGGAATTAATTCGCTCACATTTTTTTAGCCTTTAAAGCTGGGAATATTTTGACTTCAAAATAGAGAAGAGTCGTAATTAAGTTACCCTAAGTCAATATCGATATTTCACGCCGTTTGCGAGATATTCGTATTCGAATATTCCATTACACATCTTGTCGATGGCTGAAAAATCTGCAATTCACAAAGTGTGGCCTTGAATACGAGGGAAAAAAAACATTAAGATGTCAAAAATATAACGGACTTTTTTTTAAATAACAATTTTTTGAAAATTACTTCAATAGGTGTTGAAAGTGTCCACCGTCCTCAATACACACTCGCAGGGTTTTTGTTAAGGGACGCCTCACATTGATCTTTTTTACATTTCTAATAACATTGGCCGCTAGTTGAATTTTGTGTAAAAGTTCGTCTCGTGTATTGATTTCATCACGGTAAACTAAAGATTTCATATGACCCCATAAATAAAAATCTAGCAGTTTAATGTGTGAACTACGAGGTGGAGAAGGAAACTCACCACCGCGCCCAATTCATCGATGTAGAAAACGTTGATTCAAATGATTTCGCTCTGCAATAGTAAAATGCGGTGGCGCCCCATCTTGTATGAACCACATGTCTTGTCTTAAGTTTAAAGATACACCGTCCAAAAGGTCTAATAAATCATTTTCTAAAATCTGCTTAAATGTTGATCTCCATTCATTCTTTGCGGAAACTCAACAGTCAACAACAACAGACAAAATTCTGATCTAGCCGTCAAATCTTAGGTAATAAATTTTGAACAGGCGAAATATGGTAGGGAAACAATTTTTCTTTATGGAAAACTCTTGAAACAAAATGTCCAAAAATGTCCTCTTCTTGTTCTACTGTTATACGTTTCGGTCGTCCACCAGGTTTGTTGTAATAAAATGAACCTATTTCGTCTATTCAAAAGTATTTGAAAAATTTGTCTATTTGGGATGATTCTGGTTCGGTAGAGCTCTTCAGACCTTTCAACTGCAGCGCGACTATTGTAATTTACTTGTGCATAAACGCAGAGCATATTCCTTAAATCACTCTTAGGAGACTGATTAAGTCTGGGAATTTTTTAGAAATTATTTAATAGCAACTCAAGATTGGAGAAACTTGTTTCTACCTACGTTTAACAGGAGAGATAGAAAACACTGACAATACAATGACAATTAAATCGAGACGTAATCATTTGTATACAACATTCAAAGCATACTTTGTGAATTGAATCTTTTTCAGCCATCGACAAGATGTGCAATGGAATAATTGATCACGAATATCTCGCAGACGGCATGAAATATCGATATTGACCAAGGGTACCTTTTTTACGTGGAAATTATGACAATTCTCTATTTTGAAGTCAAAATATTTGCAGCTATGTAGGGTAAAAAAATACGAGCTAGTTAATTCCTCACAAAGTAGGTAGCAAGCGCTCCCTAGAAACTAGACTCAAGTTAGTACCAAATTCGGATTTGTCGCCTTTGAAAACCCAACTACTCCGATTTTGAACCGTTTTTAAATTATCTCAACTTCTCTAAAATTTAGTTTCACTTTTAACACCCTGTATCGTTTTAATGATTAACATATATATATATATATATATATATATATATATATATATATATATATATATATATATATATATATATATATATATATATATATCAGCCCGATCATCAGCCCGTGTCGATCCACTGCAGGATGCAGGCCTCTTCAGCATGCTTCCAACTGTCACGGTCCTGGGCGCTTCTCTGTTACTCGGGTCTTATATAATTAACGATGTCATCAATCCATCGTGTTTTCGGTCTTCTTCAAGGATGTTTGCGACCAAGTGGTATCCATTCCAGGATTGCCTTGGTCCATCTGTCGTGTCGTCCCATCGCCTCGCTATATGGCCTGCCCATCTCCATTTCAATTGCTTTACTCTTCCATTGATATCACACAGTTTCGTTTATTCCCTGATCCAAACGCAAGGCTTTCTGTCTCGTCTTGTATTACCAAGCATATATCTTTCCATTTACCTGTGTGCTACTCGAAGTTTTTGAACTGTTTGCGATGTTAGTCTCCAGGTTTCACTTCCGTATGTCATAACGGGTAGGACACACTGATCGAAAACTTTTCTTTTCAGGCAAAATGGGAGTCTGCTCTTAAACGCTATGTTGAGCCTGCAAAATGCCTACCAGCCACATTTAACACGTCGTTGCACCTCCCGGGAGGTATGCCCTTCCATTAAAATCCTCTGCCCAAGATATATAAAGCGGTCTACAATCTCCAAGTCCCTTCCTAAAACTGCAATTCTTCTGTCTTCAGCGAATTTATTGAACATAACCTGACTCTTTTTCACGTTTATTTTTAAGCCAAATGTTTCACCAGTCCTTTTTAGCTCTTGTATGCGTATTTGCAGCTCCTCTGCGCCATATGAAAGGATAACGATATCCTTTTCACACTTATTTAATTTTTACACCATCCTGTATATATATACATATATATATATATATATATATATATATATATATATATATATATATATATATATATATATATATATATATATATATATATATATATATATATATATATATAGATATCAATTTTTAAGAGAATTTAATGCCGTACAAGAATATGCCTGGAAAAAAATTCATCTCAAACGGTTCAAAAGTTATAGCAGTTTAAATAAAGAATTTTTTTTTGCGTGTTTTTTAAATGGAAAATTTCAAATGTCTACCAACACCTTTTAAAATTGAACTAAAAATATTTCCCAATGGCAGAATTTTTTTCTCAGTAAATCGGTCTTTATAAGGCTATAATTTCGATAGGATAGTTTTATGGCTCATCCTAATATATATATATATATATATATATATATATATATATATATATATATATATATATATATATATATATATATATATATATATATATATGTATATATTACATTATGTAGAAACACACCACATGTACAATTAATTTTTATTCCATAAATGTAATGTAAATGACAACCAAGTTTATATGTTTCGAACAGTCGAATCCGCCCTCTCATTACAGATTTTGATAACATGTCAATGTCGATGTTGCTTCAAAGAGCTATTCGGTTATTTTAGCTTATAAATTAATCTTTAATTTGAATAATCCTTGTCGGAAATCCCTATATACCAAAATCAATTTTTTATTCACTTGGGTGGAATATTTAAATGTCTGTTAGTAAATGTTGTACAAGGCTAAAGTAAAATGTCAGCTACTTCTCCAATAGATGGTGGTGTAAAAGTAGCTTTTTTCTAATAAAGCTTAATGATTTTCAAGCCGATATGACATTTCCTTTTATTTTGATAGTTTTCAAATGCAAATAAGTTTGATATTCGTGTGTTTTTTTGCATGGGGAGTTTGCTTCTTACATTCGAGTTTCGATATGAGCACCAGTGACATTTTGCAGTTAGGGTGCCCAATTCAAGTCACTACTGAGAAAATGGTAAACAAAATCCGTGATATCGTATCATGTCTGTCACAGGCGATCTGGATGAACTTTGAAATACTGGGGTGTCCAGATTCTCGGTGTATTTAATTGTTTCTAATGAACGAGAACCTTTTTTATTTGAAAATATCTAAAAAATTTTGAGTAACGGTAATTGAAAGATATCCAGATCCAACTTGTGAGTCAAATGCAGTACTTGATCTTTCTAAAGTTTGACAGAAAAGGATTTTAATTTTGCGGAGCCTTTCATTGTAATATTCAATTTTGTCAATCAAAACTAGAACCCATGTGAAGAAAAAAGTGTGATTCATCATGAGGTACTTTTTCAATATTTTTTTTAGAGATCACGATAGAGTCATGTTAAGCCTTCACTGCGGTTTGACTCAGTATTGAATACCATTGCATCATGAAAAGACTGACACCGGAACAGAGAAATTGAAGAGCTGTATTACGAAAACCAGCAGTCTGTGAAGCAAGTTTTTCGAACACTTATAGCCACTTATGGTCGGAATAATCGACTCTCCGAATGCACTATTACCAATATCATCAGAAAATTGCCGTCTTCACGTAAAAAATTGAAGATAATTCTCTCTAAGAGAGTGTAGAGACAGTAGCTGAGAGTGTGCCGGATGACCGTGAACAATTGATTCGATGTCGTTCTCAACAGCTTGGTTAGTCATATTTTGCGTAAGGATCTTGGTTTACAAGCATACAAAATCAAACTTTTCCAAGAACTAAAGCCTCCAGACCTGCGTTTGGGTCGGGTTTTCAGTAAATGGGCTCTGGAACAGCTCAATGAAGATTCGTTTTCTCGCAGAATTTTGTTTATCAATGAAGCCCAATTCTGGCTGGATGGATACGCTAATAAACAAAACTGTCAGATTTTGGATAATGAGCAGCCGAAAGCAATCTAAGAACGGCATATGCATCTATCAAAATGCACTTTTTAGTGGGGTTTATGGGCTGGTGGAATCATCGGGCCATATTTTATCAAACATGAGGATGGCCGGAACGTAACGGTAAATGGTAGCCGCTATCGTGTCATGATAACGGACTATTTGTTACCTAAAATTCAAGCCCGTGATATCGGTGATATATGGTTCAAACAAGATAACAATGCGTGCCATAGAGTGCGTGAAACGATTAACTTATTGG
Source organism: Cosmopolites sordidus (assembly GCA_031761425.1). NCBI lineage: Eukaryota > Metazoa > Arthropoda > Insecta > Coleoptera > Curculionidae > Cosmopolites > Cosmopolites sordidus. Next base: position 89,704 of record JARFXV010001025.1, on the reverse strand, counting down.
GAAATAATTTCGGTGAGCCGTTGATTTCACGTTTTGGACCGGTGAATTGACTGCCTCGGTGAGGTCGTGTGATGTCACCCCTCTGCAGTATTTCCTTTGGGGTTACCTGAAGTCTCAAGTCTACACGGATAAGCCAGCTTTGATTGAGGCGAAGATAGGAACCAAACATTATTCGTATTATTGGCCACATTCCGGTCATTATGCTCAAACAAGTGATCGACAATTGGAGCTTGAGAATGGACCACCTAAGGCCACCTATGGACCATCTAAGGCCACGTAGCCGCGGCCAACATTTGAGTAAAATAATCTTCAGAAAATAAATGATATTGATTGTTCTTTCGGTTCTTAATATAGTTTTCACCATCATATTAAATGTTATGTGTTTTATTTCAACATATTTTTCTGAACCTCACGATGAATCACTCTTTATAATGTACACCATCTGACGAGTTTGGAACGAGAAGAGATTCACGACAAAGAGGAGTATTAAGTTCTTTACTGTTCAAAACAACAGTCAGGCAAATGTATGTATGATATAGAAATATGGAAGCTCATCACATTTCTAAGTGACGAAAATGTTAATTTTGAGTTTTCACAGCTGAGACAATCTCGAATAAATATTATGCAAAAACTGCAACTACCGAAGAACAATGCAGTATATATTGTAGTTTTAAATCTGCATACATACAAATCTGCCTAAAACCACCAAATTGTAAAAATCTAAAGTATTTTCTTGACAACTCAGTTTCTAATGATTGACAATTTATAACGGGCATATATGGATTATCCTTTCGTTACAGTAATATTTCCGCTTACACCTCTAAAATTTTAACGAATGCCACCCCACAAGCTTTATAATGCCAACAAGCTTTATAAGCCATGATATAACTCGGATGTACTGCGGTGCGAGGGAATTGTTTTGAAGGGGATTCAATAAATCTAAATTAATGAGTTCGCATCCCTGTATTTAATTAGTAAATAATTAGCTTTTATCAAAAAATCGAATAACAATATTATTATGATAAAATAATGTGTTTTCGACCAATGCTTAGCAAATTTTATTATGGATGCTGATGACAATATTGGTGATAAACTTTTAATTGTAATATGAATCATTCAGCTGATACTATTAATCTTTTAGATTATTTTTGTTGTGCAATCTTTGGTGTTAAATAAAAACTTTAGAATTAGTTTTTCACTCACACCAAAATGCGTTGAAATTATTAATTCTTCTGTTGGAAGCTTCGATGTGAAACAGTAAACTCGAGGAGATTACCCACTAAACACCAAATCACTTTTTTTAACTTTTCGAAGTGCGTTTTGCTAACTATGTTAACATCATACACAGGATATCATTATATCTAAGATTATTTATTCTAGTATCGAAATTAGTCAACGTATGATTCACTACCCAATTTAGCAGCAGGATATCAAAATATTTCACTACTTTCATTATAACGTTTTTACTATTTATTTTTTTTGAAGAAATAATGTACTGGCGGCACTATATTTAAAAAATCATATTTGTTATGTCATTACTGATCAAACTCGTGCATTAAAAAAAAACAATTATCTGCTTTGACCTTTTTTAACTTCTCGAGGCGCGTTTCGCTAACCATATTAGCAGTATCAAGAGATGATTATATCATCTCAGATTGCGAAATACGCGCCGAGAAGTTAAACATTAGGTTATTTGGTGTTTAGTAGTAAATTTCTTCTAATTTAGTATTGAAATTATTCAACGCATGTTTTACATAGCATTTTACATAGCATGTTTAAATTAGCATCAGCAGGATATTAAAACTGTTTTCACTGTTTTCCTTAAAACATTTATCACTATTTATCTTGAGGAAATAATGTGTGGGCGGCACAATATTAACAAAAAATCATATATGTTGTCGGTACTGCTCGTGTATATGAAAATACACCTTCGGAATATCTAAAATGTATTAAAAAGTCAGCTATTCATTTAATATTCCAAATACCCGCTAGTGTTTTCGATAATGTAATCCTATTTTTTTTCGTTCAACTGCCGAGTTTCTTCCGTGAAATAATTTGCCTTGGTAAAATCGTTAGTGCTTTTCCGGAGCTGATAATCAAGCAACGGAAATAGGCATTATTCCCACGAGGCAAAATTTAGTAAATAAGTTATGTAAAAAACATTTCAATTCAGTGTATACAGTGCTTTCAGTTCAAAAGTAGCCAGCCTTATTATTTCTTTTAGCAATGAAATATAACCCTAGACAAAAAATACGTCAATTTGGATATCGAGAGGGAAGCACAAAACCAATGTTCGTTATATTTTATGTTTCACCTCCTTACCTCCAGCTACCTATACCTAAAAATTTTAAATGGCATCTTGTAATATATCATTTTAAAGGTATTTTTAAAAATCTAAAGGCCACGATTTAAAAATTTGCTATATTAAGTGCTCAAAATGTCCACCACTGTTAACTAAACAATAGTATAATCTATTCTCGAATAATTTTCGAACATTTTGAAAGATGCCCTTTTTAATTAACCTATATGTATGCATCATTCTATTTCTTAGGCCCTGAGTATGCTGCGGCGGAGTTTTGTATGCAACTGCCTTTAGATAATCCCAAAGAAATAAATCCAGTGGCGTTATATCTGGAGATCTCGCCAGCCATTTCACTTCTGCCCTTGCGCCTTGTCAGGAAATCTTTGATCCTGCTATTATCGAACATGTAATACACAGTGTAGTGATGCGCTGTCATGTTGAAAGTATAAATTTTGTTCATCCAATAGTAGATTTTTCTTCTCCATCGATTTGATTTTCTAAGGACTGTCTTATGAGCGGATAAATTTCGTTTTCTAATAAGTTTAAGTATAATTCACCGGTTAAATTTTCTTCAATAAAAATCAGACCAATTATTTCTTTCTTCGGAATGCCAGCTCAAACGTTAATCTTTTGGAGAAACTGCGTATGACCCTCTTGAAACCAATGTGGATTATTATTATCTCAGTATCTACAGTTATGTTCATTTGCAAAGCCATTAAGGAAAAAATGTTGCATCATCACTGAAACAAATAGACTTTATTAAAATCGGATCCCTTTGGATTCCCTTAGTCATTATTTCATAAAACTGAATCCTTCTGTCATAATCATCTTCGCTGAGCTCTTCAAGAATACTAAATTTTTAACGAAAAAAACTTGTTTTGATATAAAATTTTATATAGCAATGGAAATATTTATTAATTTAGCGACTTTTTGAATTGAAGCGGTTGGATTAACAGCAAAATGGCCTAAAATTTCAATTTGAGTGAGTCCATTAGGAACTCTCGGCTGCTTATTTACTTTGTTACACACGGACCTAGTCCCTTAACATTTTTGAACAAGTTTGATTACGTACTGGTGTCCTATATTCAGCACACCTATCTTCAGCACCATAAATAAAAATAATTTAAATTTTCTCTTGTAAACTATATATCGTTAAACTCTGTCACTGTCACTGCCACTGACATTAATTGACAAACAGTTGAAAATCGGCACTTCCAATAAATGCAATAATGAATATAGTATGCATTAAAACACAAATGAGCGGCGAGTTCAAATAAAAAGTCTCTTATCTTACTTTTCATATTAGAAAAAGAAAATGGCGTGCGTACAAAATTTAAAAAAACATTGCAAGCACAATGTGGCGATTTCGTTAAATACTTTTTAAAATTTATTTTTCCCTTTATCACAAGACCTTTAAAATGATATGTAAGAAGATAGGGGTTGCCGTTTATAAGTTTTAGGTTGAGGTGAGGGATCACCTCACCTCGATATTTTAATTAACGTATTTTTGTCTAGAACTAATTTTCATTGCCAAAAGATATAATGAGTGACGGAAAATAGTCTTTAATATAAAAAATTCTGTCAAATTATAGGATTAATCCTGTATTTAAACCAAGGTCCGATAAGTTGTAATATCGGGTTTTCTAGCCCTTTCTGCGAACATATCATGTTTACCATAAAATTATTGTGAAAATATCTACTTTCCTTATTATGTATTGAGTCTTTAAAATAAAAGAATCTGTCAAATTGTAGGATCTATACTGTATTTAAACCAAGGTCCGATATGTTATAATATCAGGTTGTCCGGAAGTTCGTGGAGATTTTTTTTAAGGAAAGAGAAATGCAAATAGTTTTTGTAGACATTTATTTGGTATTTTATGTAATTATCATTATTATTTATAACCTTTTATGAACATAGTGGTAGTTTATTTGTGTAGGTGTATGTGTTGCTTTTCATCTCTGGAAAGGGAAATAGATGGTTATCCGAGAGTGTGATATCCGATAAGTAAGGTGAATGAGGTAAAACATCTCAATTAATACTTAACAATTTTTGCTGGGTTCAGACTGAAACGTGTGGTCATGCATTGAATGATGAAATACGTCGCTTCTTCTGTTTAGTAATTCTGGTCAGTTTTCTTCACTTGCTGCCTTCAGCCAATCTAATATCAATAGTAGAAGTCGGTGTTGACAGTTTGGTTGCATGGAAGGAGTACAAAGTGTTTGGGTCCCTTCCAATCAAATCAAATATGGAGTATAATTTCTTCGAATAAAGGCTATCTTTTATTATACTTAAAATTACTGACGATGGCAACCTCCATAATTTTTTCGTTTCATTGCAACAAAATCCACTTTTTATCACCACTTATGATCCGTTTCAGAAATGGAGCCTCAGAATTATGTATCAGCAAAAGATCGCTCGAAGGGTTGCTGTCCAAAAGGCTTAACTCACTAAGTATGTCAGTGGACGCACTGATTTTTTCTTCAGATTATCAAAAACGGTCGATTTACCAATACTTAATTTATTTACTATCTCATGGGCTCACTGAGTACACCGGTAGACGAACCTTTTTTTTCAGATTGACAAGAACGGTTAATTTACCAATACTTAATTTATCTGCTATTTCATGGGTCATGGTGAGTGGATCTTCGTTTGTTATAGTCTTTGCTTTCTTGGCATCAATGTTTGAAGGACAGCCAGAGCGATGTAGGCTTTCCAGGTCAAAATTATAACTTCTGAATCGACCAAATCACTTAGGCACCATGGTCTCTCCAACAGAGCTCTCCCTGTAAAATTCACAAATGTTGTTTTTTGTTTGGACAGCCTTCTTGTCCTTTTTGAAATAAAAAAATATAATGTGGGGTAAAATGCCTCACGATAATTTCGACCGACATTTTCAATTTGAATTAACTTGACTAACTGAGAGCAAATCATAGCTAATCTGAACATAAAAAATGTAGAAATATGATTGTGGAATAAATCTGTTGTAAGTTCCTGATGAGTTTGATAGAGTTTTTATTCCACTGTTTTCGTGGAGGTTGTTTCGTCGGGGATTTTTTGAATTGTCCCTACAAATTTCCAACAAGATTTTAGGTTTAAGAAAAAACGGAGAAGACATGAGTGTCCCAATTGCCGGGTTATAAACCAAGGCTTTGTCAGTCAAATTACCGGCGTGAACGATGGGCGATTTCTTATCGGAGTTTACACTCACCCCTAGAGAAAATATTGAATCAAACGAACAATACACAAACATAAAAATATAGTACAAACTTAAACATCAATACCGTGAACTCGATTTGAACCTGCACTGCCCCATCCATTATTACGCCCTATAAGCGCCTTAAAAATTTCGCTTATAGCAGGTGGCTATTCTTGGAAGATTATACAATTATTTTATCAACGTTTTTTGATTGCAACAGATTGCCAATATTACAATAAGTGATAATCAGAGGATGGCAGGTCGGTGTATATGTAAAATGATATAAAACAGCCTAGCTAAAACTTTTTTTTGTCCGGTTAGGTTTAATTTCGTTAACAGTGATATTGTTGAATCAATCGTCCTATATGTCGTTAAGAATTTATTAAAGATGGAAACAAACTTTATTGTCCACTACACGGTGAGTAGTATTTTACTCGCATACAATCCCATCTTTCTGGTTGCGTACCACGTTGCTGTACACTCATCTTCCATTTTTTATCTCCTTTAAGTATTATCTTCAAAAATGGGTAATTTTAAGAAAACTACTAGTTATAAATTATCTCGAACTTCTTTATTTATTTGACAAGTAAGTATTTTACTTCCATAGGTCAAAACTGGGAAGACATATTACTTGAAAGCTTTCCTCGTCAGTAACCTCCCATCATTATCTGGAATAATGATAGGATCCATTCTTAATGAATCTTTTGAAGAAGACCTGGTTCTTTTACTGGTGTATTTTAAAACCAAATATTTATCATTTGTATATTTCCTGTGCGAGTGTCTCAGTGACACTCGTGCGAATATTAGATGGTTAGACATTACCGATTGTATTGGTTCCATCAAATGCTCCTGGAAGGGTCACCCCTAGTCGACAGATCAAAGCAGAGACCTCAAACACGATCCGAAATCTGTCAACCCTCTTGTTCGACATGCAGTTAGTTCTAAAAATTCTGGGAAATTCTGGAAGAAAACAGGATAATGAAAAAAGATAAAGACAAGCTGAGAAATAAAAAGACGAAAATTTTTGCCTTAAGGCGTGAGGATGAAGGTGTCAAAAGATTTTATTCAAAGTTGTATGAAGATTAAAAACAGACAAATGCAGCAATGCTGAAAGTTGGTGGTAAAACTTTGCATAAAATTCTGGCAAAATTGTACTCAAAATGCCTCAAAGAACAAAAATACCCAACTTATGGAAAAATTCAGAAGTGATTCTTCCATAAAAACAGAGCATAAGAAGATTTAAAGAACTCCCGCCCAATAAGCATCATATCAATAATTTACAAAGTTGTGTATGACGTACAGCTAAGAGAGGAAACAGGATTCAGAAGTTACGATGTACTAGGTTGTCCAGTAGGCCATAGGAAGGTAGAAAGGTACAATAAATAGATTATGCCACTGTTTTTGGTTTTTATTGACTATGAAAAAGTATTTGACTCAATCTCAAAACAATATATGATGGATACATTGCTTAATCAAGGTGTAGACAGCGTCTATGTAAACTTACTGATATCCATGTATAAGGAAGCTACAGGGGCAGTTTACACTGATGATCTTAAAGTTAAAATTAATGTAGAACGGGGTGAACGGCAAGGCGATATAAGATATAAGAAGTATATAAGAAGATATAAGAAATATATAAGATATATATAACAAATATATAAAAAATATATTAGAAATATATGAGAAATATATAAGAAATGTATAAGAAATGTATAAGAAATATATAAGAAAATATATAAGAAATATATAAGAAAGATTGCTTCTTGTCCAATAAAGCAAAAATATTTTGATTAATCATATTGGAATCTTTGAGGTGAATAAAACATTAAACCCAAAAAGATCAACAACACATCACATTTTATCGATGAGTAACTTTTACATTTCAAACAGGATTGCCACTATTACGTTTTAAAGTCTGACGCTATTGGAAAACTCTTTATTTTGAGTAATCAGAAAAAATCTATACACATTCGGTTTTTTATTATTTATAAAAAATACACATCATGTTTATGAAATTAAACGAAGGGACACCTAAAATATAATTGTTATTATGGTCACGTTAGAAAATTGCTACTGACCGAAAACACTCAATGAAATTGTTGCCTAAAAAAATAACACGAGCTTTTGTTCAGCTTAACTTGACCTAAAGAAACCTCGCTTCCCCTTTCTTCCCTAAAACTAATTTCGGATACCATTCCCCCATATGCCTAAACTTAATTAACAGTCACTATAGGATGGTCACAGTTACCATTTCGTCTGCCCTTAATGTTCAAACGGCAATAACATAATATTATTGTTAACTGGATGTATCAAGACATTAATCGAATAAATCTTCACTTAAGGTATGATATTCAGGATCCATCTAGCTTATTACAGACCTGGTCTGGTTAGATCAGATTAAATCTGGAAATCTGCTTATGTTTCTACAGGTATACCGGAACAATATATTTTATTTAAAAATTAAAATCCTAAAAAAATAGTTTATTTTCAGGTAAATTTATTACGAACTTCATATATTAGCAGGCAGAATGTATACAGGGCGATAGAAAATGCTCAGTTTAGTTTCCCGAGTTTCTTTAATTCTTTATGAATTTTAATATTCATTGTTTGTCGCTACTGATCTTAACTGAGACCCCAAGGACAGACTACAGAATGTCTTTTTATTCTTACTAAATATTTTTACAGTATTATATTGGTTATATATTAATTGATTACATTTTAAATGTGAGTAAAATAATCGAATTGGTTAAAACATCACTGGGGGAACTGAACTGAGAAACGATTATCGCATTTGTCACATTCGGCTCATTAATATGTAGTATCGACAGAAAGGAAAGTTTGAAAAGCAAACAAAAAATGCAATATTGATAAATATATATCGTTACATTAAATCTTAGTAATTATGAGTAAACCGACTTCGATTATTATGACACTTTTCAACACTGCCAAGCATTGCCCGATTTATTCATATTTATAGTTGCCACATAGTATACACATATTTCAAGTTGGCTTAAAGTTCGTGGGGGTTGGATCAATCGCTCAAGAGTTTAATTAATGCTCTCCCATAAATATTCTTCTTCTTCTTCTTCTTTTTCTTACTCTGGTGTGGTGGCGGTTCTTTCTGTGGTGTTTCAGTCCGTCAGTAAGCCTTGACCATCGTCAACCTTTGTCTCCAACCGGATCGATCTCGTGTAGTCCCTTACCGGTTTTTAATAATCAGTAGTTATTCAGCTTCTGCTCTTATATGGCTCTGCCATCTTGTATTTGTTTACCTCTTTTTCTGTTACCCCCTATTCGCTCCATCCATGATTTTAATTGGCATTCAGTTTTCTAACATTCTGCTTGCAGTTTTCTAACATGCCACGTATCCATCCCATTTGAGTATCTGAACCCTCACATAGATCTTTGTACAATTACATGAGTTTGAAGATATACCTGATGCTCTTAATTTCATTTTCATTTACAACACCAAAATTTTAGTTAGAGTACGTACACTTCTTTCAAATAGTGCAAGCATCTCTTCTGACTATTGATCGAATGAATATTTTATAGATCCTAACTTTCGTGTATCTCTAAATAAATTGAAATCTTAAAACACAATGCAAATCGACGATAGATCTGAAAATCTCGCCGGCTAGTTAAGTTTCGTGAACACAAATTCTTTTAAAAACTGCACTGTTTGAAGAGTTGTAATTGATATCGCGTTTTTTTTTCCTGAAATATGAAATTTGAATGAGCTTCCAGATATAGTTTAAGGACAGACAGAAATATTTCAGCAACTTACCGCCTGTAGTGTTAAATACATGTAGTATGACTGGACGAACTATGTCTCGTTCGATTACTAGGAGGAAAAAAAATCATTCACGTCTTAGGCCCGGTTTCGTTCTTTAAGAACTAATCAGATAATCTTGGATGATGTTTCTCTCTCGAAGTAATTGAACCAGACCCAGTCTTTTTTAATTCCGAATATTGGACAATTTAGGTGAATGTTATTCGGTAACGCCACCTAGAGGTCGGCATACTACTACCATATTTTGACCTCTAATTGGCGAAATAATCCGAACTTAACTGATGAGTTCTTAATTATTGTATATTGATAACACAGGTCAACAAAGTTAAACTTTTTCGAGGTAACATTGATGAAAATAGGTGTATAAGAAGTATTTTGTAGTCCTAAATCCGAAAATGATAAGCTAATTACTAATATTTTTTAAATATTATTAAAATTATTTTTTTGTTACTGGGGGTCAGTGGTGGGGAAAAAAGGAGACAACATATTTTTACAGTCAATTATTTATTTAATATAAATATGTAAAAACTGTTAAATCTATACAAAGACATTACTGAGGATTATGTGAATAAAATATATATTACATGAGATGTCATTCAGCGACAAAAAAGGAAATATTTCTTTTAGATACTTGAAACCATTACTTCTTTGTCCATGGCTTTGACAAAGTTTTTTATTAATCCAATTGCCTTAATGTGGAGAGGAGGAAGAATCACCTTTTTTGGGTTAACAAGGGGACATATTTTATGATAGAAATACCAAGTTCAAAAGAAGTTCTCTGAGGCCAATCTTTCTTACTGTAATGTTCTTTTGTTGCCCTGCTGTCCCATAGGTACAAAAAACAGCAATACTTTGTACTAAAGCACTCTTTACCTTTATAGTCCAAAGTTCGGTACAAATAATTCCAATGACGCCATGATATAAAGGAGAAGCTTTATATGGTAAATATGATATATAGATCATATTTACCATAAGCTTCAACCAACAATCGATGACTTTCAGTAGCCGTTTTCTTCAAATGAAAGAAGGTTATTAAACTACCCCGCAAAACGTTTTTTTTCAGGTACATATTTCGACATATTCAAAGCTATGAAAAACTATGTTTTTGCACAATGAAACTTAGGAACGAGCTGGCTTTTGATGAGGTATGTTTACCCTTCAAAACGCCGTATACGCCATTAGTCAATACCAATAAATATATTAGTAACACCATGTATTACAAATTTATAAACATTTTTGAACAAGATTGGACAGTAGTGTTTGAATAATGTATAAACTTCATTTACATATTGAAAAACATACAATGTTCTTTTTAAGTAAACATGAAGGTATTGGATTTCAAGTGTTTCTAAAAATTAAGTACAAAAGTAAATTTAATATTCGCTATTTCAGGGTTGAAGAAAAATTAAATTATTAATAAAATCCAAATATTTATCGCGGATTTTGCCGCTAGCTATAACTTGGTCCGGATCCTTTTCGTAGTACGAATTAAATTCGCGGTTATGTTATTTATTAATAAAACATACAGTGCCATGGGCATACAGATGTTTATAAATGAAAACATACCACAAGTTATAAAATATGTAAATATATTTTTTTCTTCATTTAGTTTGACGGGATTTCTTTCGATTTTTCAAGATATGAATTGTTAATAATATTGAATATTTTTAATGGTTTGAACCAGGCGTGCATAGAGAAACCGTAAACAGGTCTTAATTACAAACTTTATTTTTGATTGTACCATTCTTCAATTTCAACTGTTTTATAATGGGACTAATGTACCGAATTTCACCCCCATTTACATTTCACCCTCTAGAACACGCATATTTCCATTCGGTAAGTTGGTAATTGACTCGAATGGTTTCTAAATATTTCTTTAAACATTCATCAATCTTAATGTTTAATCATAATATTAATTAATGTTCCAATTCCCTCAAGAGTTTTGTTCTAAATAAACATGTATGTATATAAATATAATGTATATATTTATCGATATTCATTACGTATGAATATAATGAATATAAACATAATTGGACATAAATGGATTTGTTGGAAGTGTGGAGTTTTTTTTCTGTGTATTGGCAATAAATTTCATGAAATTGCATAAAATATTACTACACGGAATCTATTTTTCAGAAAGTTTATTTTTTCCCTATGTAGAGAACCTCTCACCAAAAGTGTGAACTGTAGTCTAGCGGAGGTTGACACTGGTATGAAGGGGACTGATCGGATGATTGCAGGCATAGTGATATAGTCATCTTCTTCAGTCATTTCCTCAATTATTGTTTGGTTTGAATGATGCAACAGTCTAAAATAAAATTTTTACTTTTCGGAAACTAGTGCCTACCCAGTACAATATCACAATATGATTCTTGCTAGTTGGTTTCAAGAGCTAGAAATTGATAAAACCATTTGTTACCGATTTATATGTATATATTACCCATCCAGAAGAGTGAAGTCATTTTATGGCATTCAAAGAGCCCCATTTAGAAGCCCCCACTTTATATTGTTTTTGAAGGAAAATGATCATTGGATGTCCTTTAGTATATTCAACACTACTGTAATTGATGATCCCTTTTCAGCAAATTGTAGTTTTTTGGTCCTGAATTACGCCTTTTTCAATGATTATTTTTTAAATCTAACTTTATGCTGACAATGATGAATTCAATTTCATTTATCATAAACATTCTTAATTGGTTGAAACATATTTTCTCAGGTATCGAATGATATGAAACAATTCCATACTTTCTGGATTGTAGCCATAAAGTCTGTAAGAAAAGATGTCGAAGAACCACTGTACATCAAAACTGACACAGAAGCTGCTGGAGATCGAGCGGGATGGAAATGAAACTTGCAGAAGGCTCACTGATACCATAGTACCAAAAACAAATCATTTAAAAAGTATCTATCTTACTTTAATCTTGTACAGTACAACGTATAGAAGTTCCTATCTATATAGGGACTCAGGTTCACTTATAGTTGCAAGCTGAAGTGCAATATTTTAACTTTATTTTATGTCGATCCAGATGTATTTTAAACCTACCTTTACCACCTTTTAAACCTGCCTTTAACACCTTGTCCACAACATTGTGGTTCATTTTGTCTCTTTAACTTCCTTGCTTATATTTTTCATACATTTCTTATCCCCACGTTTAAATTTCAATGTCGATACGACTCGGAAATACAGTGTCGTTTGTTGCGGTTAGTACTTGGACAGGTGCAAAGGCGTAAAATTCGATGTGAAATCACCCATCAGTCATTCCAGCACGAGGTTGGGTAAAGCCCAATCACGCACCAAGGATTGGGGCCGAGCAAACCTAAGGGGTCGCTGACAACATTTTTAAAATACTTGACAATGTATTTGTTTCTATTTTAACGAAAATTTTAAATGCAATAAAAGACAAGCTTTCTTTTCTCCAACAAATCGAGTAGAGTAAATATACAAAGACCTTTGTAGAAACCCACGCGAGTAGAGTGTGTTACATTGAAGTGTTTTATTTTAAAGTTTTTGTTAACTTAAATATGTTTGTTCCAAACTGCGAATAAGTGAAATCGCGGATACGAAGCTCCTACTGTACGAAAGTAGAGTGAAAAGTCAGATCCTTTTTAAATGATTTTTTTATCACAACTGTTTCACTTCTTGTGTTCAAGATATGTTATCTTCTCCTTTGGTACTGTTGCTCATTAGTGAACCTTCTGCAACTATCATCTCCATCCTGATCGATTTCCAGCAGCTGCTTGTCAGTTTTTGATGTAGTTCTTCAATATCTTTGCCTACATTATCTGGCCATCGTGCCTTTGGTTTGGCATATCTCTCTTATTGTTATCTATCATATACCCTTCCATGATTCTCCATGATACAGTCAGGTGCAAAAAATCACATCAGTTAGGTGGCGTCCATTTTTGTCGAGACATTCTTGTAGATGGGTAGCAAAATCGTCCATACTCCTTTCGAGCATGACACAAGGAATCCTTTCAATTTCGCGCGTTATGGCCTCGGAAAGAGCTTCCAGAGTTCGCGGTTTATTTATGTAAGCTTTGGATTTTAAGTAGCCCCGTAAAAAGTAGTCACAAGCTGAAAAGTCTGATGACCGAGGTGGCCATTGCACATTCCCATGCAACGAAATAAGGCGCCCAGAGAAATGTTCCCTTAAAAAGGCCATTGTTGTTCTTGACGTATGGCAAGTCGCCCCATCTTGTTGAAACCAAAGTTTATCGAGGTTAATGCGTCGCCTTCTTAGTTTTGGCATAAAATAATCACGCAACATGGCGAGATTGCAATCTGTGTTAACTGACACTATTCGTCTGTTTTCACGAAAACAAAAAATACGGCCCAATAATGCAAATTTGAGATACGACACACCAAACAGTTTACTGTACTATTTCGTGATAATTTTTTCATTTTCTAAGTAGTCGATTAAGATAATGTTTCCCAAATACCAGAAAATTGTGGTCATGATCTTTTCGCACGATTGGAATGCCTTCTTCGAGACATGTTGGTGAGATGTGTAGTGATGAATTTAGGTTTCATTAACAGTTGCGAATTACCGAAAAAAAAACATCAAATTGCGCTTATATAAGTCCATGTCTAAACACCATTGTGAAGTGGTCAGCCGATTCCGCGCAAACGCTCAAACGTGGTACCCATTACACTTTCTGATGTTGAAATGTAGGACCTTCCGTACGCATTCGTCCAAAATTTATTAACAATCTCTCTAACCTTCAATCTCTGTAATCTGCCAACATGATATAAAGGATTTTATTGGCCATTAGTAGTAACCTCGACGGGACATATTGAACGAGCGCGAAGCGTCCCCGGGCGTAAACCGTCCTGACACCAGAGCGTCACTCATGTTGGTTTGACCATATCGAACTTCAAGTTTTTCAAGTTTTTCTAAAGAAAAAGTAGTATTTGGTGACCGTTTTTGGTCAGCAGTGAGCAACTCCGGTATCCATCGCCCTGAACTATTTCTAATGCCCAAATGTTTATGTAGGATGTTACGTACGAGATGTCCATTATCTCAATACGCTATCATGAATTTTGTTGATAATTTTTCAATAAAGTCCTCAACGGAGCTTATGAACTATGAAATATAAGAAAGCAAAGTCTCCATTCTACTTTTTCAACATTATTTTGGCTTTTGCGATAGTTTTGCGTTTATTTTTAAACATAGAGCAATTTTCTGGATGGACAACATCCGACAAAATAGTGAGACAATATTACAATTGATTGAAACTTTTAATAAGGTGATTATTTTTAAGCAACAAAAGAAGAATTTAAAAATTTAAGTGATATTACTCTCAACATGTATAATAAAAACAAAGTTTTCTTAAATAATTATTTTGAATAAATTAACAATAAACAAATTAACATAATACTAATGTTGAAATATTCTACAGCAAAAAAAATTATACAAAAAAGTTAAAGTATCATACAAAACCACACGAACATATTTGTGCAGTAATAAATGTTTATTGATATATCAAATATTGGGTCAGTGTCGTCAAGCGATTATTCAGTAGTAATTAATGTTGTGAAACTAGCTTATTTATTTTTGTGTTACGAATAAATCAATTACTATAGAATAATTACAGTATATTCTGGGAGAATCTACTGAACATTTTTGAAAACATTTGAAAACATGAAACATTTTTAATTTTTTTATTCTTAAGCTTGTTCTACCACCAAAACAGGCAATTTAACTTTTTGAGATTTTTATATTGGAAAAGGCGACGAATAAAACAAAGTTCGATTCCATCGCGAAATCGAGCTTTCAATATTTGCTATGGGAAACAAATTTAATTTCTTACCAGTCGAAATTTCTAATGCCTTAGGTACGAAATGCAACTTACCTTATTTTTGGTCGTGGGCTGACTGAAAATCACCTCTATCACGAACAGTTTTGACTTTTATTTTCTATTTTGATAGAAAAGAAATTGAATTTACAAAAACAACACGTAACATTACCTAGTAAATTGACCAGAATTTCATACAATTGTTTTTACTCATATATATTTGCGAACAAAAAATGAAACAGTATGAAAAATATTTACCCTAGATGGTATCATGTAATGATCAAGAAATCAAGAAAGTCTACCTACATTTGTTACAAAAAATAATAATGAATAAGTTTCCCACGGCTAATACAAACATTAAGTAACTCTGCGAAACATAGACTGAAATAGATGCCGCAACAAATGCACCGTGTACTTACCGGTGGTTTGCATGTCAATTTCGTTCAGCAAGAATTGAAGTCTAAGATTCCATTCCTCACGTCCTTGAATACCTCTAGGATAACCAGTGCCTCGTACTCTGATCCTCAAGACCTTATCTATACCATCATAACAGTAAAATCAACAATGTCCAATCTTGCTATTTCATGAAAACTTAGACCTTCTCTCATACCAATGGCTCAACTCTTTCAAATTCGGATATTTACCTGAAACGGCGCGATACACAAACTCGTGATATTTTAGTAGTTATAACACAACTAGAAGAATATTGTTTCGCTTGTTAGCTTATGAAATTAGTAACACTACAAATTTTAATAGATTAAGCATAAGGTGTATTCGTTTTTGTGTTCAAGGTATGTCATTTTCTTCTTTCTTCTTTGGTGTTACAGTCCATCGGCGAATCTTAACTCCTTTTCTTGCCAGTTTTTGATATACATTAGTTTATTAACATCTCTTCTTACATTATCTTGCTGTCGTGTTCTTGATCTAGCCTCATTCTGCTACCTCATCACGCATTCTTGCTATGTGTCCCACCCATTTGGGGCGCTGAACTCTAACATAGTCTACAAAATCCAGATCCTATTATAATTGCTGAGTTGCTGATACTCAATTGCTTGAGTTCGAAGTTACACCTGATCATCCATTCCATCATTCACAGCACCAAAAATTCTCTTCACTATGGATTTTTGAAGTACTGCAAGCATTTCTTCTATTTTCTATGCGAGGGTCCTTCTATGCGAGGGTTTTCTATGCGATACGTCTTGCAGCCATATCTGACTACTGGCCAAATTACTATTTTATGGACATTAACTTTCATGTGTTTTTCTATGAGTGTAGATCTTAGGACTAATTGTAGAGTGTCGGTAGTTTTGTTGCCCTTCATAATAGGATTTTTGACTTCCTCTATGATGTTTTTGACTAGTTTGTTTCCAAGGTGAATATATTTATTCACAATTTCTATGTTATCGCCGATAATCCAATTTTGTTTTCTTCGCCGATTTGTTCTCATTTTAATTGCCTTTATTTTGTATATATTTATTTCCAAACCAACTCTTATGGCTTTCACCTTTATTTCAGTAAAAGTCTATCTTAATGATTTTTTTGATCTTAATATATTTAAGTCATTTGTATACCCTACTATATATTTTTCTATAATTACCATTGTTCCTTTTACGGGTGTCTATCAGTGGCAGCTCGTGGATTTTTAAAGTGGGAGGGCGTAGAAGAAAGCAGAGCTGCTGAAGATTTTTTTTTGCTATTTTTACATTCTTTTTGAACTTGACTCAAATTCAACACGGGCGTGGGACGACTGTTAGTTTTTAATTAAAATTTCTCCTCCAAACTTAAATTAGTCATTATTAACTGTTTCAAATAAGACACCTTCATGTTTGCAATTCAAAGTTGATTATTTTTATTTAAAAAGTATTACTTAGTGTGTACACACATAGCAAATCCTAAATTAAATCGTTTTCACAAGAACCTAAGTTTTTACAAGAACCAAAATGATGTGACTCAGTCACTCAGTCATTCCATATGACTGACTCAGAAATGACTCAGTCATATGGAATCTACGTTCATATCGCATGTTTTAAAAAGCAGTTAAACCCTCGAATTCTGGTAACCAACAAAACATGTAACGCGAACGACGAAATAAGATGACGGTGGCGTAAGGTCGTTGGAGGTAAAAGTCCGACTAACGATGTAAAAATGTGGCGAGAATTTTTTTCCGCATTATTTGGTGTGATGGGACGACAGGCGTTCTTCTACATTTGAAGATTGTAATTTTTAATAATATCTTAAAATTAGTTAAAGGAAAGTTACTGAACGGAAATAAAATGTGTTTTGCTCTGAAAACTTGTTTACCGTGATAAATGCTGGAGGGGCGGCGCTCCCAACGCCCTCTCTCACGAGCCGCCACTGATGTGTATATATTCGCAGACGACATTGTTCAGTACTATGTTAAATAAAATCGGGCTCAATCCATCGCTCGGTCTCAAATCTTCTTCGCGGGCTTCGATGGATTGGTTAATCCATCGTCTCTCAACCTGGAGGTCGCGACACGTACGGCTGATGCGTTCAGGAATATGGGAGGTCGCAAAGTGTTGAAAAAATAAAACCCGTATACAAGTGTGTTTTAGTTAAAAATAAGTGTTAGAAAATTAAATATTACCAAGTAATAGTAACTTAATAAAATAAACATAAATAAAGTAATATTCAAAGCTGTTTGAAATAATAATTTAATGCGACAGTTGATTTTGTTTTTCACTTTTTTCTCTACTTGTATCTTCATTTCAAACATACATAAGCAATATTTTAATTATTTTCCAGAGATAATAGACGATTTCTGTAAATAATGTAAATAAACGTTTCTGTTCTTTTTAAAGCTACCATAGACGAGAAGCTTTTTTCGCATAAGTAAGAAGTAGCGAAGGGGATCAATGTTTTCAAAGCTACCGTTACTAGGCTGCTGTAGGCGCATTGTCGTGTAAGCCAAACCGTATATAAATCTTGAGTTAAAAATTCTAGTTGTAGAATTTTGTCCCTCGATATTTCAATAAGTTGGCTGTGAATGCCAATAGGTAGTTCAGCAGCTGCATCAACATTTTCATCAAACGGATTGAGAAACCACCTTTTCAACAAATCATCGTTGCTATCTCGAAAATATTCCAATAACCGAATTTTCAATTCGCGTAAATGCATTTTCATGCTCTCCAATACGCGATCAATAACAGAATGTTCTAAATCCATATTTTTGGTAATATAATCCGAAGTTAAAGTAAATACACCAAAATTACGTATAATCCAAGTACCAAGCTTCTTGATGAAGGCATTGACTTTGTCTGTCATTAGCAAAATGTATTAATTTTTGTACGACCTTAAACTCGTATTGTCATTCAAATGTAAAAATATATAAAGTAAGCCAATAGCAAAAACTTTCTCTATCTTGCAAAAATACTATAAGTGAGCCTTTTTTATCTGTAAAAAAGATTTTCAATTCATTTTGCAATAAAAAAACCCTTGTTAAAACTTTTCCTCGCAACAACCACCTGACTACTATGGAAAAGCAGTGAGTTGCTTTTGGCACCCATTTCTTCGCCCAATGTGGAAAGTAATCTAGTCTGGAATGGTCGGCTTTTAGTAAAAATTAACGATTTTTATGACTTTTGACAGAATATTTTGAAAATTATCTGGTATCTTTTTTGAAGATTCAAGCGCATTTCTGTGAAGAAAGCAGTGTATCTATTCCATTTGTGGAATAATGCCTTTTAATTTTACTATCACACCACTGTTCTTCCCCGTTATCGCTTTCGCGCCATCAGTACATACCGCAGTATATTTATTAGTCTTTCGTTTTGTATTGCATCAATAAAAACTTTAAAGTTCGCCAGTTGCACGACCAGGGTTTGATTTCCAAATTGTATATTTTCTTTAATTGACCCCTCGCATTCGTATCGGACAAAACACAAAAATTGCGCGATGTTGCGACATGTCGGTTGACTAGTCGAACTGAATAGCAAAAAATTCTCTTAATTTAACCTTTTCAATTATTTGATCGTGAACACTATTGGCCATTTCACTAATACCTCTCGATATTGCGTCATTTGAAAGTGTTATAGTTTTTTGCTTCTTTCGGACTTATCAACACATTGATCATATCAATGGCAGCAAGTAAAATGAGCTTTTTCGCAATCGTGTGGGGCTTGGCCCCTCTTAATTGCTACTAGATAGGAAGCTTAAGGTGCTGCGGTCTCATTACGGTTTGATTTGTTGATTTTTCAGGACGAGTGATTTACGCAAGAAAAATTCTAATGGTTTGTTTTGTAAAGACGGGTGTTTTGTTTTCAGATGGACTAATTTTGAAGGCAGAACAGAACTTGGTAACAAATAACACATTGCGGCTTGTCGTCCAAGCCAATGAATCCATATTTTAAATATGTTTCATTGTACAATCTGGTATTTTTCTTTACTGTTTTGCCATATGTAGACGGTACATTTTGTTTTGTCACAAATTTGTCCATTTTATTTAAAATTAATAATTTATTTTATTACCACACTGTTATTAATTGATTTCACACTGAGTAAGGGAAGAAATCGTATTGTTTAACAATGGGCAAGAGCAGAAATCGTAGTACTTGTTTTATTAAAAACGTAATTAACAATGCAACTCTTCGTCTCGTTTCTTGGTTTTTATTACCAAAGCTCATAGCTTGTACGAACCTGCCTAAGCGCGCTCAGAACGAATGATCCGTCTCACATGTGTAGGTTTCTTCCGCGTGCGCGGATGGATCATTTTACAAGTGCGTGCACGTGCAAGGCACAGGTTCTAACTGTTAAAAGTAATATAAGAACAAGGGATTGCACAAGTCTTTTAGTTCGGTATTTATGGCTGTGTGCTGTATTTCGGTAAGTGTAACGGCCCATTCACACAAACATCCGTCATTGATGATTCGTCATTTAGGACAAATACAAATAAATGATTCGTTTTTTTAACGATTCGTAAGCGTTTATAAGCCATTGAAAAATAAAAACGATTGTTCATAAATCACGATTCGAAAGAAAGGACGAATCGTCGCCGTGTTAACCAGCAGATGCAAAATCCCCCGAAGGGGTCGCAATGTTTTTTTACTTAACTTTTTGATTATTTAGTGGGTCGCGACACTAAAAAGCTTGAGAAACAATGGGATAATATAATGCGTTTAACTGGTATTCCCAGCCCCAAGAATGCTGATTTGATCCAGAACGCACTAAAAAAATCCGATTCGTGAAAACAATTGTTGAGGAGGAACAGATGACTCTAGGGAGTTTAGACTCGTATGCCACTAGTTTCATTATTATATTTATACAGCACGTATATAATACCGTGGTAGTGTACACAAAAATTTAAAATTAATAGAACAAAATATATATTTTTAGAGTGATTCATTTTTTTTATTATTTTAGATAATATCCTAACAGTTTAAACCTATATCTACGTAGTAAATGTTTCAATAATAAACATAAATATACCTTTTCATATTCTGAATATATAAATTAGGTCTTGATATTGTAATACGTACTTCTAGAAGCGTGATAAATTGGCTTATCTTGCATTGAACAACGACCTAATACGTAATTAGTCACTTCACTGAGATATTTTTTCTTTATTTGGGTTTTTTCGCCACGAACTAAAACTCAAAAAATATCTGTTCTTATGTAAATAAAGAATCACTGGGTAAAAACAAAAAACCAAACGGAGATAATATTGTAATAATTGTTTGCCTAACGAACACAATTTTAAAAATAGAAAAATGTTCTAAAAATATTCAAACTTTTAACGTTAACGTTTCGGGAAGTATTCTCCTCCTGTTTTCAAAACGAACCTAAAAATAAAGTATATTAATTTCTATAAATTCTGAAAAGATAGAAAGTAAATATATTTTTTGTGTATGTCAATGATACTTACATTGATAATTAGTTTTTAATGACAGTGACATACTACCAAAAAAAATATATATAGGTGAGGTTTACCGTGTGATTGTAATTGTTTATTGACATTCTTAAATATTTTTAATTGTATTCTTTAGAATGGAGAATCATATTGAATTTAAATGTATCGAAGGCATAGAAATGCATTTATTTTTTTTGCTAATGCTTTTTTTGCTTTTTGCTAAAAATGTTCATATATATATATATATATATATATATATATATATATATATATATATATATATATATATATATATATATATATATATTATTATTATTCACGTATGGGCCCTGGTGGACCACGCGAAGTACAATTAGAGGCGTTTGTTGTTGTTAGCCTTCCTTTGAGCCCATACTAATTTCATTCTTTCGCTATGAGCTTTTTTCCTTTCGTCAGACCAAGTTGTTCCAGTCTTCCTACATTTTTCTCTCTGGCCAACCTTCCAAACGTTAACCTTGTGCCTGAAACAGCGTCTATCCTGAATTTCACTTTGTGTAATATTTGCTGATCTTAGGTCCTCTTTAATTGCAGCAATCCATTTAATTATTTCTACTTTAGCTCTACTCCTATTTTCATAAAATTCGACAATTTGTCTCGTTAGCCTACCCGGATTCATCCGTTTGATGTGTCCGTAAAACTTAAGTCTTCTTTTTCTCATATCGCTATGTATATCTGTGTATTGTTTGATTTCTTGGTTTTCTCGAAGTCGGTATGTTGTGCTATTTATTTGTTTGGGGCCTAGGATTTTTCTTATGATTTTTCTTTCCTTCTTTTCAATGTCCTCGATGTCCCTCTTTCTATTCAAAATGAGCGTTTCTGCAGCATATAGACATTCTGTTTCTCAGTTTTGTGTTTTTAGATAGGCATTTTTTGTTGTAAATATTTTGTGTAAGTCTCAATGCCGTTTCCATTTTTTGACATCTACCCTTATTGGCGGCTTTTTCCAACCCATTTTCCATGATTATTTCACCCAAATATTTGAATTGAGAGACTCGTCTGATGTTACCATATTTCGTTTTTAGAAATGGTGTTCTTAGTCTGTTGCAGGTCATGTATTCTGTCTTTTCAAAGAAAATTTGGAGTCCTACCTTTTCTGCTATTTCTTTTAGGATTTCAATCTGTTTCTGTGCCGTTAATACATCTTGAGCTAAAATTGCTAGATCATCAGCAAATGCCAGACAATCAATTTTGATGTTGGTTCTCCCCAGTTTAATGGGCTGGTCAATATTCAGTGCTGACTTTTTTTCACGCCACTCCTGTATTACTTTTTCTAGAACACAGTTAAATAAGAGTGGCGAGAGTCCATCCCCTTGTCTCACACCAGTTTTAATTTCGAAGGGCTCTGAGATGTCACCCATGAATTTAACTTTTGACCTCGTGTTAGTTAACGTTGCTTTAATAATTGCCAGCGTTTTCAGATCCAGTCCTTGTTCCTTCAAGATTCGGAATAAAGATTCGCGGTCAATAGAATCATATGCTTTTTTGAAATCCACAAATGTACATACGAGATTTTTATTATACAGTTTTTGATGTCTTAGAATCAACTTTAGATTCAGGATCTGTTCAGGGCAGGATCTGCCCGGTCGAAAACCTGCTTGATATTCACCAATGTTCGGTTCTAACTGTCCCTGTGCTCTGTCTAGTAGATATATATATATATATATATATATATATATATATATATATATATATATATATATATATATATATATATATATATATATATATATGCATTAATTCCATTTTACTTTATATGCTGATTTACAAAGTCGCTGTAATTTTTTTTAATGGAACCTCATCATTGAAAGCCGAATGAAAACATTCGATCATTGTTGTTAAGTTGAGTTTGGATTTTCGTAATCCCTTCAATCTAATATCTAAAAATCTTATAAAACATAGAACGAACATTTGCACGACATAATTTCATTATTTAGCAAGATATGTTTTTGAAGCTCTACATAAGTAAAACTACTTGGTATCTTTAAAATTTAAAAAAACATATTATTCCATAATTTTTTATAGTAACGAAACTTATTCTTTGTCAACTCGCTCTTTTTTTATTATTTTTGTCTTTTTATAATGATCAGCTATTGTTGCTAATGAACTGATCATTATCTCTAGATACTAGTATATCTCATTCAAATGTAGAATTGAGGTTGATGGTATACATGTCCTTGTCCTGTAACATATTCTTGTATTTTGCCACAGCTGATCTTACAATTTGTATACGACGAATAACTTTATAACAGCTACCGCTTTTGTCGGAGATCATGTACTCTAACTGAAATCCGTAGATACACAGGTGGCTATGAGAGTGGTCAATCATCATTATTCGAGGCTTATTTTTATTGATATTTACCACTTAATCCATCACCGTCATTTTTCAATTAGAAGATGAATTATTCTGTCTTCAAATTTGAGCAGAAGTGTGTCATATAGCAGGTCAGATATCCTCACATTTTTCACCAAGATGCCACCATTCCAGCTCTTTTGGGCTCAGAATATATTTCCCATAAATGGGAAGAACCTATTACAACCTTTTCTGGATTATTCAATAGTAACAAACATCATAATTGAAATTAAATATACTTAAATAAATCTCCGGGTAGGTACTAAACCTAGGTTCTAATTACATTACTGAAAATGTCACAACTAACATATAAATTACAACTTACAAATCCATTTAAAATATTTAAGTTCAATAAAAGACATTAGAAATAATACGAGTGAAATCTTTTACAATTTGAAAAAAAAGTGTAATAAACAATTCGGAAACGCAAATACGATTATACATATCCTTGAATTGTTACAAGCTGATTTAGGCCAAACAATAATTGAAAAGTTAACTAACACTAGTTTACCATATTTGATAAAATTAGTACATCGATAATTATCTAACTTGTTACATTCAGGCTGAACTTGGCGTAAACATGATAAATATTAATAACGAATAAATGAGTTTGCTAAATGACTTGACATTTTTCGAAATTATAGAACTGTTAAACGTGATCTTTGATAACAAGATGATTTAATAGTTGCAACATCATTTCGTTCATCAGATCGTAAAATAATTATGAGTGGAATGTTTTTTCACAATGTTTTATGCTAGAATATACCTTTAAAAGGGAAATTATCGGATCGGCAAATAAGCTGTATCAGTTTAATAAAGTGTAAAGAAATATAATTTATTAAATATACAAAATAAAATATTTCCAACTATATTAGGTTGATGCAAAAATTTGTCCCATTTTATTGAGAAAAACTGAAGAAAAATGATATTTACTAATAATTATATTTAATAAGTATAGTGTGTGCAGTTCTTTCTCCATCTCTTTGGTAGCTGTTTAGTCGCGATCTCATAGAAGTTCTGAGGTTTCTGGGTAAGGATTTGTTCCTGGTAATTTCTCAGGTCTTATAAGGAAGTAAATTTTTTACTATCTAACCTATTGAAATGATCTAAATAAATGATCTGCTGAGTAATTTGCGACGAAAGGAAGGTCAAGAGAGTATCAAAGAGTATATCAAAACATCCCAGTCAGGTTTGTGGCGATTGCCCAAAGCACATGTTTCTAGCATTGTCTACATGGAGAGCAATGCCCTTTCTGTTGGCTAATTCAGGCCACATCTGATCGATTACACGCTTTAATTCGCTTTGTTGTGAATAGTATTTTTCCAATTGATGATCTGACTTTCAGGGTACAGCTCATAATAAACGATTTCCTTCTACTCTCATCATATATATAACATAACATTATTCGAATTTAATCTGGCTTTTGTGCTGGTTAAATGGACTTCTAGGCCATGATTTCTTACCCTTAATGTTATTGCACACAATACATTTTTTATCACTCGTAACCATCCGCTTTAATATGGATCGATTTCGTTGGGCTTCAATAGAGAATCGCAAGCTCTAATTCGGTCTATTAGGTTTTTTCTGTTTACTCATGCGGCACTCATATGGCCTTGCTAATTTTCTCAAGTTAATGTAGTAGCCTTAACAATTTAACCGAAAGATGGGTCTGGGAGACCAGTAGAGAAATTTTAAACTTGTATGTTGGAAATCCTGCTTTTTCAACTGAATTGTGGCTTTCAGCATCTTTTCTCCACCTATCCACCACCCAACTGCGCGATTGTGCATGAAAATCATACTATTGGTGATCATAGTGTTTTTGTTGAAGTTGGGGGTGCTGATGATATGGTTGTTGAAGAAGAACAAAGTCGACGAGTGCTTGATTATATATTTAGTCGGAAGAGGAAAAATGAATTTGGACCATTCTATTTTTTTGTCAACTAAAGAACCAAATAGAAATGCTCGTACTCCTAGTAGAAATATTATTCGCGGATTACCTGGTCTTGCAGGTCCTGCAAAGGCTTTGGGAAGTATGCCTGACGATGCGGGTAAAATTTGGCAATTTTTGTTTACTGATGATATGGTCCAAATAATTGTTAATTATGCAAATCCAATTTTTTTCTGTCAGAAGCTCATTAGGTCCCATTACCGAATAATTAAACTACCGAGATACAGGCGTTATAGAAATGGAAGCTTATATTAGCTTGTTAGTTCTGTCGAACATTTTCAAGAGTGCCTATGAAAAAATGAAGTCATTGTTTTCAAAAGATGTTACAAACATATTTCAATGCTACAATGTCTCAAAAACGTTCTGAAATTTTGACATCGGCTTTGCGGTTTGACTATTCAAGTACGCGCGAGTTGAGAAAGGTAACAGATAAGACAGCTCCTATTACCGAAATATTCACGAAATTTATTTTAAACTCGCAAAAAGCATATTGGCCTACTGAAAATTTGACAATCGATGAAATGTTAGTGTCATTTCGTGGTAGGTGTGACTTCAAGGAATATATGCCTAAAAAGCCTAAGAAATATAGCGTGAATATAATGTGCTTGTGTGATACGGGAGCGTGTTCTGATCGTATAGGATTGACACCAAATGACCAAAACTTGCAAAAACCAACTCAATGTGTTGTACGACTTTGTAAAGTAGTTGAACATACGAACAGGAACGTGACATGTGACAACTATTTCACTTCTATTGAGCCTGTTGATGAAGTTGCTAAAAGAGGTCTAACTTATGTTGGCACAATGCGGAAGGATAAGCTGGTTATCCCAAAAGAATTTCTTCGTAGTAACAGCAGACTCAGCTGATCATTGTTTCAATGGGTCAAATACCCTTGTTTCTTTTGTGCCTGAAAAAAATATAGCAGTCGTGCTGATTTCAAGTATGCACCAAAGAGCAGAAATAAATCCACAAAATAAAAAACCGGAAATAATTTACGAAACCAAATGCGAGATCGATTTACTAGATATGAAATGCGCAGTATACAAAAAGAAGACCTACAAGATGGCCGATCCTTCAGAAGTTGGTAAAATAGATATTTCGACATTATCGTACCGTTATTATTAACCATATTTTATAGATTGTTCATTTGTTAAGATCATTTTTGTATTATTTTTCGTAGTTTTTGGTTTTACAAGGACCGGATCAAATAGAAGCCAAAAAGGAGTCTGACCGAAATAGGTGTGAAAATAAATTCGTATTTTCTTCCAAAAATAGTTGTAAAGTTAGATTGCTCTGTTACTAATATACTGTATTTTCCCTTTTCATTACCTTGTTACCATTATTGTTTGTACAACTTTTTTTTTTCTTATTTTATATAAGCACCATTTTTGTCTGCTTTTATTCAGTGTGTTGTGTCCCTAATAGATTATTATTCTATAATTTTTTATAAGTTGTCCCCACTGAATCAGGTCCTATTGGACATTGGTCTCTTGATATCTTATTATTACAACTGTGGTATTTTGGTTTTTATTAGATCCAGAACTATATTTACGTTATGTAATAAGTGAATATCATCCTTTTGTTTCAATCTGTCGAACCCGTTTTTCAGATTTATCGAGCACATCGTTTACATCTGTACCTGTTGTTCGTTTTCTAATGTTACACTGTTGATATTGTTGTTTTCTGATAATGCTTTTGATAAATTTGAGCTATGTTCCAATGTTATATATATATATATATATATATATATATATATATATATATATATATATATATATATATATATATATATATATATAGAAGACCGAAAGCACGATGGATTGATGACATCGTTAAGTATATTGGACCCGAGTGGCAGAGGAAAGCCCAGGACCGTGAAGGTTGGAAGCATGCTGAAGAGGCCTTCATCCTGCAGTGGATCGATGCGGGCTGATGATGATGATGATGATGATGATATATATATATATATATATATATATATATATATATATATATATATATATATATATATGCCAAATTGCCAATTGAATTGATGAAGACCTTTTTTTTATCCAACCCAAAAAAAGTTATGGGTTTTTAGAAAAATGGTTCTTTTTTCAAATAGCCATAACTTTTTCAAAAATTGACCTATTGAGACGTTTTTTTTTAAATTTTCGTTTTCACTTTTTAGAAAAAATAGGAAAAAAAAAATCAAAAATCAAGTTCTATGAAATTTTGCAGTTTTTGAAAAAAAACGTAATTTTTTTTAATTATGACATTTTAAATTTTTTTGTTTTATCTCAAAAATAACTTTGGTTTTTTCTGCAAATATTCCCATGTCAAAGGGAGTGGACCGATTTTCCCATCTATTTTTTTTATTTAATTGATTTTTGTTTTTTATTTTTTCAAACATATTCACTTTCTTATCTTTCTCTCTTTTCTACCCCCCAAAAACGTTTTCAATAGTTTTTCAATTTTTTTACACAACCCAAAAAAAGTTATGGGTTTTTGAAAAAGATGGCTCTTTTTTTTCAAATAGACAAACCTAACTTTTTCAAAAATTGACTTACTGAGACGTTTAAAAAAAAAATGTTTTTGAATGCACTTTTTAGAAAAAAAACACGAAAAAAATTTCAGAAATCAAGTTCTATGAAATTTTTCAATTTTTTAAAAAATAATTGTCATTTTTTCGAAGTCCGACATTTTTATTATACCCAACCTCACTATATTTAGTCCCATAACTTATACGCCATAGAGCAACTGGTGATAGTAGAGATCGAAATAAGAGGATTTAGCCAATAAATATGTTGGCAAATGTTAGGTCTTAAAAATATAAAGTA
Source organism: Cosmopolites sordidus (assembly GCA_031761425.1). NCBI lineage: Eukaryota > Metazoa > Arthropoda > Insecta > Coleoptera > Curculionidae > Cosmopolites > Cosmopolites sordidus. Next base: position 61,597 of record JARFXV010001025.1, on the reverse strand, counting down.
GGTTGAAAAGGAAACTAAATTTTGGAAAAATTGAGATAATTTAAAAACGGTTGAAGATATCAGGTTCAAAATCGGGTTAGTTAAATTTTCAAAGGTTACAGATCTGAATTTGGTACTAAATGGAGCCTAGTTCCTAGAGGGCGCTTGCTACCTACTTTGTGTGGAATTAACTCGCTCATATTTTTTACCCTTTAAAGCTGGGAATATTTTCACTTTAAAATAGAGAAGAGTCATAATTCTCACTTAAAAAATGTACCCTTTGTCAATATCGATAGCTCACGCCGTTTGCGAGATATTCGTGTTCGAATTGCACATCTTGTCGATAGTTGAAAAATCTGCAATTCAGAAAGTATGCATTGAATACGACGAAAAAAATACATTAAAATGTCAAAAATACAACGAACTTTATATAAAATAACAATTTTTTGAAATTTACTTCAATAGGTGTTGAAAGTGTCAACCGTTTACCTCAATAGACTCGCAGACTATTTTTTAAGTCACGCCTCATATTTGAGAAGATATTTTCTTCATATAATAACTAATTCAAATAACATTGGTCGCTTGTTGAATTGTATGTAAAAGTTCGTCTCGCGTATTGATTTGATCATAGTAAACTAAAGATTTTATATGACCCCACAAATAAAAGTCTGACGGATTAATGTCTGGGCTATGAGGTGGCCAAGGAAACTCACCACCGCGCCCAATCCATCGATGTGGAAAACCCTGATCCAAATGATTTGCACTGCAACAGTAAAATGCGGTGGCGCCCCATCTTGCATGAACCACATGTCTAAGGTCTAACAGATTATTTTTTAAACATTGCACATATTGATCTCCATTCAGTCTCTGCAGAAACTCAAATGGGCCGATTAAAAAATTGTCGATAATGGCGCACCAAATGTTAATTGAAAATCCGTGCTGGAAATGTTGCTCTCATGGTAGGTGTGGATTTTCCAGGGCGTAATAATGATTATTTCGCCAGTTAAAAATTCCGCGTTTGGTAAAAGTTGCCTCGACAGTAAACAATATCTTTTTCAGGAACATGGGTTTTTTTGTGTAGTAGTTTTTGACAAAATTTTGATCTAGCCGGCAAATCTTGTTGCAATAAATTTTGAATAGGCGAAAAATGGTAGGGAAACAATTTTTCTTTATGGAGAAATCTTGAAACGGTAGATTTGCTAATTCCTGTAGATGCCTCCAAACGCTCAGTGCTTAGTTCAGGATTTTCCGCGGTACTAATCAAAATCCTCTTCTTATTCTACCGTTTTACGTTTCGGTCGTCCACCAGGATTGTTGTAATAAAATGAACCTGTTTCGCCTAACTGATTGAAAATTCTTTGTCAAATGTGTACTTGTGCATAAACGCGGAGCATATCTCTTACATCACGGTTAGGAAACTGTTTAAATCTGGGCATTTTCTTACAAATTATTTAATACCAACTCAAGATTGGAGAAACTTGTTTCCATCCGTGTTTACCAGGAAAGATAGAAAACAATGACAGTTGTTGTCAAGACGTAATGATATTTTTCAGCTAACAAGATGTGTAATGAAATATTCGAACACGAATATCTCGCAAACGCCGTAAAATATCGATATTGACCAAGGGTGCCTATTTTACGCGAAAATTTTTTCTACTCTTCTCTATTTTGAAGTAAAAATGTTCCCAGCTTATTGGATAAAAAAATATGAGCGAGTTAATTCCTCACAAAGAAGGTAGCAAGCGCCCTCTATGAACAAGGCTCAAGTTAGTACTAAATTCGGATTTGTCACCCATTTTTTTTATCTCCGACGAAAACTGATCCCGGTGTTAACACTGCCCTCGCCAATAAAGGTTTTCCTTATAATAGAATTAATCAGCGACCAGAATAGAATAGAATACATATTAATAATTAATTTACATTTGTGTAACGCATGCAATATAAGATTTGAATCAATTATATTTCCTTGCCAATTATTTTTCGTAGCAGATTTTTTAATCAGGTTTTTAACTTGAAATACTTATGCTCTGCTTATATTAATGAAGTTGGGTCCTGAATTGGAAATCTGGGAACAAATTCTAGACCAAACTTGAGATCCGTACTACAACGGATCTAAACAGAGTTTGATAGTTTCTACATATGAAGTGATATAGTAATCGGAGAATGTTATTTCCTTTGAAAAAAAATGCTGGATTTGGATGAGCATTAGATGAGCCATGCATCAAATTAATAGCTTATATAAGTTGTTTAATTGCAACGTTGAAGAGTTGCTCTTTGGAATTTATTTCGGATTATAAAAACATGTACTGTTTGAAAAGAAAGTTTATTTAGTTAGGCTTCCTAACGAAGGAAAAAATGTCTCATATGAAACCCGCGATGCTACTATGGAATGATATTCGTACTGTCAGTGTAGTCATTAAGAGCGTGAAGAATATCGCTCTTTCTCTTATCTCCGAAAAATAACTTATTAGACTGATTTTGTCTGCAGTATGAAGGAAAGCTGCAGTTATCCTTCTTGAGAACCGCAGCCATAAGGACGTAATTACAATGACTAGAGAAATACTGTAGCCCAAATATGACATTTCAGCACTGACTTTGCGATTGAAAGGTTTATCTCTAGTTAGGCTTTCTAAGCTTATAAAATTCGTAAACATTTTATGTAAGAATGGCGTAATCTTTTATTAACCGGTGAAATTTTAATATGTTTGATTAAGTATTTTTTCCTGATAAAATTTAAACACTGCCTAAGAGTTTTAGAGTAACAACTGAATAATAGAAAACATTTATTGTTTTAGCATGATTACCAATTGCAAGAAGAATAAGAACCTGGTACCACTCGATGATGATGTTTCAAACATCTTAGAACGGAGGGACAAGGAAATACCGCAAGAAAATCCATTAGACGACGATTGACTTACCATGGACCTATAACTGATCTAGAAATGTTTCTATTTACATTAATTATTGTGATCCTGAACGTTGTACTTACAAATCAGTCTCAAAAAAATTATTTAATCCATAAATTTAACATAAAAATAATAGTCAAATGTGGTTCTAAATATTGTTGACTTCATTTTATTTGGTTTTTTTGGAAAATAATTGCTCAAAATAAAATTGAGAGAATCTTATTAAACTTAAAATTGTATTTATAACATTACTAGGTTGAATGCAAATATATAACAATGTATTTAACGTCAATTAACTAATGAATATAATAAATATCCCATGAGGTTAACGTGTTACTGATAGTACGCATATATATTATACTTCATTTAATCTCAAATAGCTTTAAAAAAATTGCTTTTCGTAAAATGTATAGCTGTTTACACGACATATTATACTATATGAAGATTTATGGGCTAAAAAATAATCAAAGCGCTGCTCTGGTTGTTGCTTATTTATATATTTATTATTATATTTATATATTAATTCGAAAAATGCAGTAATTTGTTATGGTAAGCTATATTTTCAATATAAACATAATAATAAGGCTGGATTGAATAAATATATACCATATTATTGACATATGGATAGAGGTAAATGATAATATTAATTTTTTAAATATTTTTTATTAAATGTACTTTCAATAAAAATGTTACTTGAAAATTTATTCAATCAATAATGTTTAAACATGTTTCATTTTATGAAATAACATATAAATCTAGTTCCATTGTGATTGTTAAAATTTTCAAAATTATATTTATATTAATTTCTTTATTTAGAACCACATTTAGAATATTTATAAATCATATAGTTAATATTCAATGAACTATCAAATCTTAGTGCAAGATCTAATATATAAAAAGCAAGGCTCTTTTTAGTGCATGATATAATTCTACAAAAAATGAACTAACAATTTTGGAGTGTTGATATTCATTGAATTTTAACTAAATAATTTATCTAAAACACAATATTTAATTTAGGCAAGTAATAATTATTTTGCTCTATCTTTAAAATGTAACTTAGAATAGAGTTTTATGGCATATTGACTGTGTAGCATAAATTCCAATTTCTGGTCTTATGAAAAAATCAAATAAAATAAAGTATATGTATTTAATAAATTTATTTATTCTTAGAAATATAAAGACTCTCATTCGTTTTTCTTATTCTATCTAAATATATCCTGTGTTACTAATAAGGTAGACATTATACATTGACTTATTAATTTGAATTACTAAAAATTAAACAATTTAAAAGGATAATACGTCGTACTTTTATAAATCACCTCCACCAAAATGTCAACAAATTATTAATAATAATAATTAGCGTGGAAAATGGTGCACTGAACCACACCAATTTCTTTTCTAAAAGAACTCCGCCACATGTCTGGTAGATAGATATAATTTTCATGACTGGGTCACTTTAAACCATTATCTTTTCTTCCGTCGTGTTTCCGCTGCAAGACCGAAAAGCCGAAGAAACCAGGTGGGCGTTTCGTACCACTCTTCGTACCCTCTGGTCGAAAAATATCAGAAGGGGGTGTTATCTTAAATCTAGTATTTGATGCAGACTATTCACACATATTAGTTCTTGTTAATTTTAACGCTATTGCGTAACTCCATTGCACATCTAATAGGATGAATTATAAATTATTTGGATAGCATTCACGTAGCTCTAAAAATGAACTATCTCTAATGTTTTAGAATTTTCGATGTTAGTGATGCACTCCACTTAAGTGTTAATAAGTTACTATGCAAGTGTAGAAATTAATTTGCTCTTACTGAGATACAATTTTCGGTTTAATGATCCTGAATTAGAATTGATTCAGACCAATTTGACTACATGTATATTCATCTGTGATTCATTGTCAATGCGCAAACAAACACTTTTTGAAGCAGATCGTTACGCGAAATAAAAAAAATTGTGGGGGCATCACGAAGTACCGCACACCACCTTAAAGTCACAATTAGAAGAAGATTTTTACAATATAAAGAGTTATCAAGTAAGAGTGCCAAATAAGGTTCAGTATTAATTACAAGTGATAATCCGATAATTTTTATTTTATTTTGAACAATGCAAGCATAAGCATTATGTTTTGATAATAATGTCGTTTAAATGTCTTCATCGGCTTCGTCTGGTAGGTCCAATGGAATGAAGTTGAATAAATCGAAGTAATTGAAAATTGTGTCTCCAATTTTCGATTACTCTTCACACATCTCGCATGGTATACATATTTCCAATACTGGCCTGAATATGTCGTTTAAGGTTAAACATTGTTTGGGGTTTACTTATGTAAACCAGAGGTTTAACATAACCCTACAAAAATAATTCAGGGGCTACAGATTGCATCATCCTGGTAGTCAGTTGACATTATTATTTCACGAAATAACGCGTCCAGGAAACTATCCTTGCGATAAATCGATTGTCTGGCGGGATGAGTGATAAATCGCACAAATTTGTTGAAAAAAAAAATTGTTTAGCGTTTCTTGCAATGAATCGATTGTCTGGTGAGATATGTGACAAATTGGCGCACCTTATTCAAAGAAAACATTATTTATATCCATATTTATCAGTTCAGGCCAAATATATGCTGGTGGTAAATTCCTATAGCGTTCACGATTAACGATAACACAATTTCCATCATCATCTTAAAATAAAATGAGATCCTATCGCCATTTTAGTCTACGTCGTAGTGCGCTACGCCGAAAAAGATTATTTTTTAATATTATTTATTTTTATATTTTATACTATATATTTTTCAAATTATTTTTCCCCAAAGTAGGGTTCGCCTTCCAACTTTTCTAGGGGCACAATTCACGAATATCCGGCGCAGATAAAATGAACTGATGCAATATACTGAACACATCAGTCATTGAATTCGAATTTTGCACAGTATTACCGCTATTACGTTTCAAAGACTTTAATTTCTTTTCCACTTTGCAATACCCTCAGTATAATTCGATTTGTATTTCTGCAAAAAAATAGGTTATCTCAGCCTTAGCTTCATCATATGAAGCGAAATCTCCCTCTACTAAGCCATTTCTTAAGGTTTGAGAATACAAAGAAATCGCTAAAAGTCAAATCCAGTGAATAATAGAGAATGTGGAAACACTTCGTAGCGTAATTCATGACATTTTACAGGAGCTTTCTTTTTAGCCAGATGTATACGTTTAGACTAGTAGTGAAGCTTAATTCTTCCTGGTGAAAGTTTTGTCTTTGATCAGGTAATCTATGAGTACCACACCACGAGGATACCAGAAAACCGTTGCCATAATTTCTGCAGATGGAATTGTTTTTGCTTTCGTTTGTACACTTTCACCTACTCTGCCTACACTAACTGGCTATTTCATATCTTTAGCATGTAATGGTGAATCCGTGTGTCATCTACTATTATAAATCGTTGAACAATTATGTTTAAATGAGTCTAAACACTCTTGATAATTCTTTATTCGAACTAGTGTGAAAAGCTTTTTCACACTCAAAACATAGTTTAAAATAGGGTGGGTACGGTATATCGAGTATTTAATACAACATTGTGAATTCTGGTGACAATTTTGTCGATCATAGCGGTTTAGGCATCTCGAGAAATAATGATATTCAATGGATGTACAACCACGTCTGAGTTAATTCGCCCACTTTTTACCAGCGAAAATGACAAGAAAGAATTCTTTAAAGTACAATCTAACTCTTTTTGCATTTCCATCAGGGTTGTATCTTCAGAGCAAATTACTTTATAAGAGATCGACCTTCAGCAAAGCAAACTTCCCAACATATAATCTAAATAATTATATTTGACAAATATCACAGCCATTTCAATACACTTACGCCATCTCTCACCAAGTCAGGCCGAGAACTTTTGAAGGACTCTCGTTCCTAATATGGTGATGACCACCAGCATCAATCGATTTATTAAGATTACTGATTGGTGATTGCAGATTACAGATTGTATCATGAAGTGAAGATTACTTTGTGATTATGGTGCATCATGTTACTGATTGGTTATATACAGTAATAGAGATTAATAATAATTAATACTACAGATACTCGACGAAGATAATAATCAAACTAGTAACCAACGAGTTAAAAAAAATGAAGAATAGTCACATAATTTTAAAAGCTACGAAATAAATAGTAGCAATTCTAAAATCGTTATACGATAGTCTGAATAAATGAAAAAAAAAAGATATATATTTACTCTTGCACCTTATATGTTGCATGTTAAAATGGCAAGTGAAAGAGGATGATGATAATGTTAAGAGTTTACAAATAAGCGATTTAATGTCTGTATACAAACATTAATGTTTGATTCAAGAAAAAATAGTTTAAGGATAATATGTATCCTAGGATAAATTAACAATGATTAGATGCAAAGAAAATTTAATAATATTGAAACTGATAAGAATCTATATAATGGCTTAGAATAAGAAACTGTGTAGGTTTGAATGGTCATAAAAAACTTGTCATTTAGCTGTCTGAGCCACTTTATCTCATTTTCAATCTAAATTAATTGTTATGGAGCTAGTTACGCAGTGCCTCTCAGTAATTCTTACTAAATTAACATTAAGTAGAAAAACATTATACAACGTTTGACGAATTATGTTTATTTAAATTATATTGATAAAAACTTATTAAATCAGCCACAAAATGTTTTTCAATATAAATATTTTTTAATATTTTTCTTTTATACGTTTGGTTTTTCACTTATTATAAAACTCATTTGAATTATTCTTGTTTTTTAATGTTGATTTCCATGGTCCCTACAACGCAATCTAATAAATCTATAAAACTAATCTTAAATTTGTTAAAAAAGTTTAAAGCTACATGGAATCAGGCCATTTATTTGGTATAAATCATCAGCAACTCTTAAAGTGTTGCTGGGCAATAATAAAAAAAATAGATGTTCACGTTGATTAGAAATGAAATATAAATTAATATAAATGTTAATTATATTAAATTACTATTTTTACTAATATAGTGAATTATATTGAGGAACACTTGATGAAATTTATTAATTATGCAAATTGTTTGTTGACAGGAATATACATTATATCCTACAATAGCTCGTTTCACATAGATTCTTTACCTCATATATTTAATCTGTCGTTTAGTAATGCCATTAGAAATTATTCTTGAGACAATTTGACATAATATGATCTATAACAATAATAATAACATTATTTTTAAGGTAGTATACGCAGATAACTTCTTGAAAATGAGTTCTTATAACTTGGGCAACCAGATAAGCAGTTTACATATCACTTAATTCCTTCAAAATAATTTTAATCCACTACGAAGTTTAAACAAGTCGAATTAAGAAGATATGAATTATTTAATTATATCATTTTAAATCATTCTAGTTGAAAATTAAAAGCTGGATGTTTTTTAGTTTTTTACCGTCGAATATGGTTTCTTTTTATTTCGGAAATTTTCAAGTATTTTAACAGCTGTTTTTATTGCAGCAATGTATTAATTTCGCATTAAAGGTAATAAAATGGTTCTGATCTATACAATATTCGGTCTTTTTGTGATTATGTAAAAAATCTCTTTGAGAATGGTCGCAAGGTCGAAACATGTTATAATAATAACATGCAAACGAGAATATCTTGAATATATTGTGAAACAAATACCAAGTGATTTAATCATTATCATTGTTAAATTAATTACAGAGAGCCAATACAAAAAACTCATATAAAAATCCATTGTCAAAACTGGTTATTGGAGTTAAAGACATATTGAAATCATCAGAATCAAACAGATATTACGATGGAACGTATATAATTGTTAGAGATAAAAGGAGACTCTTTTAATAATACTTCATATATAAAAATACAACGGATTAAAATCTGAACCGTAAGGAGGCCAAAATTCTCCGTCAGTGTTGCTGAACAATCAGTTTTGAAACAATTGGCTAACTGTATATATATATATATATATATATATATATATATATATATATATATATATATATATATATATATATATATATATATATATATATATATATATATTATATATATATATATATATTCAACTAGCAGAAATTAAAAAAGCCAAATACGGCGGTAAAAACCTAACAAATCCCCAGCTAGGCTTCGGAAATACCAAGTTGAAAATATCATACATTCTAGACAATTTAGGATAAAAACCAACCTCCATTAGACAGAACATGATATAAATATCAGTAACTTAAGATGTTAGAAGTATGAAAAGTAATAAGATGCAAATGAAATTATTTAAATGGTAAAACGTAAGAAAACTGCAAATCACGATAAACGACTAATTCCATACAGCCAACTTTTTGAATTATTAATGTAACTATGAATTAACTTCACGGTTTATGATATTTACATGCTTCATTAGTTATGGTTTTTCAATGAATATATTGCAGTTTTGATTTAAAATCAGCGTAATCATCTCCTGATGATGCTAAAATACTGAAACGCATGCCGAGAAATTAAGCATAAGTGATTTTGTGAAGAATAGTAGTAAATCTCTTGGATCCCGTCATAGTTTTTTAATCTTCCGATTATAAATCCAAGAAATATAAATAAGGGCCCGAAGGTTATTTAAAAAATAATATTTGGAGTAAACGTTTCAATTAGCCGAGATAATTTTTTTTTGCTATTATTTCTAAAATTATTTTCCAATTTTCAGAGAAAGGGCCAGGGTCAGGATATATTTGAAATAAAATAAGCTCGTCTAAATCAGAAATACAATTTTAAATTCGAATAAAAAAATAATACGTGGACAGACAATGTCAATTAAAAACAACATCATGAAGACGAACAGCCTAAGAGAATCATCGAAAAATATAATGCAGCTAAAATATATAAGGGCATTATTGAAGGCCCTTGTGTATTGCCCTTATATATTAAAATATATAAGAGCATTACACTTCAACTCAGGCAGCAGACCTGAGTTGAAGTGTTTGTATCGAATATAAAAAGAACACATTCCTTGAGCAAATAACCGCTCCCCAGAGTGTAAACATTCCAAAAACTTGTGGACGTACTGAGCACTGTCTCTTTGCATGATCAGAATCTACTAATATTGCGCCAGACCGTAGAGCAATTAACTAAATTAGGATCAAGATTTTACGAAAGCTGGCTAGAACTGGTTAAAACTTGATTGAAATTCTAAGAAAATATATCAAATATGTCAAATATGTCAAATAGTCTGAAGAATCATTTAACACAACCAAATATTAGGTGGATCCATACATAATGTCCTTTCTTGAGATAGCACAACATTTCGTTTTATTTACGAGTTAGTACACTTTTAATCTGCGATATAATCCCCATTGTTATTAACAATTTTCGTCTAACTCTATGAAAAAAATTCTATTTCCTTTGAGGTTGATTTTTAAGTAAAATATTCTTCAAGTGCAGTTTTAATAGCTGTCGCAGTGAGATTTTTTCCACGAAACAAATGTTCCATCGATCTGAAAAAATGATAATTTGACGGAGCTGCGTCAGGAGAATACAGTCGGTAAATCTAACTCTTTGATTTTTTTTCTGGGGTGATTCGGGCACTATAGGGGCTTGCATTGTCATGTTCAACCTTTTCACGCATCTTTTCGATTAATCAATCTTGAAGTTTTTGAATGAAAGCCGTATTTAATCTATTAAGCTGAGCACAGTAATATTCAACATGTATTGTTGCAATAGGAGTCAGAACCTTATATAGTAAGAATCCGCTTAACGCAGGGAATATGTTCCAATAAGTTCCAGCGCTAAACGAAACAGCTTTACACAAGGTCATCTTAACATGTAAATAATGGGAACAGATGAAACAAAACATAGTATAAGAACATTTATTTCGTTTTTTGTTTTATTTTGTAACAGTTATTGTTCAATAACAATTATTGTTCAGTTACATTAATTATAAACTTATGCTAATATTGATTTTTATTTATAAAACATTCATGAATGAGATTCTTCCTCATTTGACATCTTTGTTTCTTAATGAAAAAGTCATCTAACGTCGTTTGCATTTCCCTGTTTCGATCAGCAGTAAGTGTCGATAGTAAGATAACACGTCGTCTTGCCTTTGAACTTCCATCAAAATTTAAATCATTTTGTATAATCTGATCTATAATTTCTATTATAGTGGCTAAACATTGTTTTAAAAATTCGTTGAAAGTTCCTGTTGCTCCTTATCTTCAGAAACGCTAATTCAAGCGTCATCTTGGTACACTTGTTCTATTAATTCTTTAAGATCGTTGTTGAAAGACTTTCACCAGTTGTACCTTGCATTAATTCTTCAATATCCTGTGCATTTATATTATCCAACCCTGTTTCATTAGATCACAATTCATTAGCTTGACAATTTCGTTGACTTCAATAATGGATTCCTTTGGGTCAATATAATATTTTCAAACATTTCTCTGTCGCATCATTCCAGGAAAGATTGATGTTCTCTACAGCATCCATGATATTGTAAATTTTCCAAAAATTTTTAATGGATTGTTTATCATCCATCGGTTTTATTAATCAGTTGTCGCAATATCCTCTGCAGATAATAAGCTTTCAAATATGATATTATGCCATGATTCATTGGTTGGATTAAGGAAGCTGTATTTGGTGGTAGGAAAATCACTTCTACTGGAGTGCTTTTGTTAGGCCGGACAAATGTATTAGGTGGCTTGGAGCATTATCAATAGAAAGTAAAGATTTCAGTTCTAGTTGTTTAATTCGCAGTAGCGTATAATTGACGGGCAAAAATGTTCGATAAACCAATTCTGGAAAATTACTGGTAAAGATAATTTTGAAATCACATTCATTGATTGGTCTTGGGGTTTTGGAATTATACACAAGCAGTGGTTTTAATTTAAAGTCTCCATTAGAGTTACCATCCAGTGGCAAAGTTAAACGATCTTTTACATCTTTAAATTCTGGTACTTGCCCTTCTTCACGGTATTAAATTGTACATTTTGACATTCTCTTCTGGAAAAGGCCCGTTTCATCAACATTGAAAACTAATTTAGGAGGATAATTCTCTCATTCAATGATTGCTTTTAATTTCGCCAGAGATTTAGCAGCAGCTTTAGTATCTCCATTTGCTGCTTCTCCAGTAATCTGTATATTATAAAGATTGTTTCTGTTTTTAAATCGATGGAACTATCCTCGACTAGCTACCAGATTTTATCAAGTGTCGCCTTTTTCAGTCTGAAAATGGTTACAAATTTTTATCGTTTTTTCCATTATAATTGCTTGGCTTAATGGTATATCGCGTGCATCATAAGTTCATCGTCAATCCAGATGTAAAGTTGCTTTCCTATTTCCTATAACACATTGCTTCTGGATCGGGTAGTTATTGTTGGATAAGTCGTTGTGATTGTAGTTGCTAATAGTACGATCTTTTCTTTATTTTTTAAAATTGTCCGTATTGTTGAAGTTGACAAATTTAATGCAATGCCGATATCAGATTGCAAGTCACCTGCATCTAATCGATCACTTGCATTTTAGTTTCCAGCGTTGTCTTTCGTTTGTCTTTTTCTTTTGAAATCACCCATTATAAAAACTAAAAATTGCTGTATTTATCACAATAAAATTAAATATTATGGTTATACCTTTATACATACAATAACGTTGATGATCGATAATAAATCAACTGTGATGTAGCAAATATGCGTTCGTATTGCTATGATACGCACGGTGATGGGAATCCCAATATCGGGTTCGATTTCGAGGAATCCCAATACTACTGCGCAATACTGAAACAGAGTTAAGCGGAACAGCGTTATGCGGGGCCTTACAGTAGTAAATAATTCCAATAAAATCCCACCACACTGCCAGTAACACTTTTTATTAAATTATTGATTGATTTGTCCGTTACTTTGTGATAGTTCATTTTTTAAAAAGAAATAAAACAATTTTATACTTTGTTATCTCTTTTATTTTTAAAATTGTGTGACTATAGATTCGTAAAACGATTTTACATTCTCAAACACCACTTTAAAACTAAGATTTTACAGCTGTTTATCTATCCTATGTACCTAATTTTATACTTTTATTGGGGTTAATTTTTTACAATATTTTAAATAGTGGGGAATTTCAGAGATCCATCTGATCATTTAATAGCTGCCTAAACTGGTCTTTATTATATTTATAAATTTCAATAGCTTGTAAAATATATAACCTTTTGCTTTTTGGCGCTGTATGTAAAATTTTCAACAGTATTGAAAATTCTGGAGTCTTGCTCCATTGCCCAGGATATATGTAGTAATTCACAATATACAAATCTTTCACTAAAAAAGAAATTAGTTAATTACCGGCAAATTTATTGAATAAAACCTAACTATTTTTAAGTTTATTCTTAAGCGAAATGTTTCTCCTCTACTTTGCAGCTCTTGTATGTGTTTCTGTAGCTCATCTGTGTCTTATAAAAGGAGAACGATATCATCTGCGAATCAAAGATGACTTAACTATACCCCATTGATTGTTATTCCATCCTGTCCTCAATCCAGATTACCGACTGCCTGTTGAAGCTAGGCAATATTGCGTAACCCTGCTACATAGTATTACATCACACCATATTCTACATTAATTTTAAGTTCGATATGAACTGAGTTCTGCCAATCCGCAATGTACCAGCGTGGTAGATTATGGTCCAAACCTTCAACATGGCTTTACAATTTCAAAAATGGCCGTCATTTTCAGGAGGCCAAGGAGCCCCTTATCGTAGGGGGCCCCCAATCGTAAAAGACATTTGATTCAATCTCAAAGCAAGTCATAATGGATGCATTGCTTAACCAAGGGGTAGACATAGCCTATGAAAACCTAGTGAGATCCATATATGATGAGGCTACAGCGACAGTTCACATAGATGACCTTGAAGTTAAAAACAATGTAGAACGGGGTTACGGCAGGGTCACTCAATATTGCCTATTTTTTTCTCAGCCTGTCTTGAATAAGTATTCCGTAATCTGGACCGGGAACAAAATGGAATAAAATCAATAGCACATATTTAAGTCATCTTAAATTCGCAGATAATATAGTTTCCGTTTTACAAGACCCCCATAAGCTACAAACATACCCTGACCCTGATGCCTTGACCCTGATGAGTCTAACCACCAACAAACGAAACATGTGTTCTCCAATGTAAGAGATGGGTGGGGTTTCCTCCCGGTCAAGCAACTAACCATAGCTCATTATGGCGGAGACGCAGGTTGTTGTGCGTTCCACATGAGATTGTGGAACCCAACGGTCGAAGGTGTATAACTCCTGACTATTGTTGTCTCGTTGGGCGTAGTCCAAAGAAGTCAAAAAACGCGATTTATAAGCCATCCGACGAGAGGTCGGCGAAAATATGGGTTGTTTGATTGTGGAGAGGGACTCCCTATTCTTGGCGAGAGAGCATATGTCGGTACCCTGATGAGTCTTACCACCAACAGACAAAACATGTGTCCTCCAATGTAAGGGATGAGTGGGGCTTCCTCCCGGTCAAGCAACTAACCGTTGCTCATTATGGCGGATATATATATATATATATATATATATATATATATATATATATATATATATATATATATATATATATATATATATATATATATATATATATATATATATATATATATATATATATATTTGACCGAAAATCTCTGTTCAACATCCTAGAAGAACAAGCAGATACGATTGATCAAGCAGATACGGACCGACACAATCTCTAAAGTGAAATTTATGGGAGAAATTTCCGAACCCTTCCTTATTAAAACCGGAGTACGCCAAGGAGATGGGTTATCAGAACTCCTGTTCAACCTGGTCCTGGACAAAGTCATAAGGGAATGGGAAAAGGAACTAAAAAATTAAGGACACTGGAAACCAATATGACTCGGACGAACCAAAAACAACATAGACATATCATGCCTAGCCTTCGCAGATGACCTAGCCATACTCGCAGACAATGAAAAAAGCGCAACCAAACAGATCGAAGTCCTCAAGGAATGTGCAGAGAAAGTTGGCCTACAAATATCCTTTCAAAAAACAGATCTTTTCTGCTCAAAATTAAATGTTCAAAATTTAAACACTAAATACGGTAAAATAAATAGGGTCACTCACTTCAAATAACTGGGCGAGATCCTCGAACCCACAGGACGAGAGAAGATAGCACTGAAGACTCGATTGCAGAAGATGAAGAGGGCATACGGCAAGACACACAATATCTACAATAAGAAATGCCTATCCACACATGCAAAAATAAGACACTACAACACAGTAATCAAACCAGAGGTACTATATGCAAGCGAGACACTTACACTCCATACAAAAATCGGCATAGAAAACATACTAAAGAAGAACGCAAGATTATGAGGAAAATTCTTGGCCCGAAACTGACTGAGGAAGGATACAGACTACATTCTAGAAAGACCACAGAGAGAATGTCCAACGTAGCGGAGGCCCTAAGAAAAAGAAGGTTGAAATTCTATAGACATATCAGTAGGCTCTCACCGACAAGACGCACCAACAGAATTCTTACGTATATACAAGGAGTCAAGTCAACAGTGCCATGGATCACACATGTCAGAGCTGATCTGGG
This sequence comes from Cosmopolites sordidus, assembly GCA_031761425.1. Classification (NCBI taxonomy): domain Eukaryota; kingdom Metazoa; phylum Arthropoda; class Insecta; order Coleoptera; family Curculionidae; genus Cosmopolites; species Cosmopolites sordidus. The sequence continues at coordinate 46,138 of JARFXV010001025.1, read as the reverse complement.
AAAGGCACAAATGGGTTCGACAGATATTGAGGATAGAAGAACGTACATACACAAAATACATATGTGGAACGTTGCATCAGAGAGCGAAGTTTCGAGGAAATCAGGAACAAAGTGGACGAAGGAGAGAAAGAGAATCCACGGAGAGAGAGGTGTGGAGGATCAGAAAGAACACTCGAAAATGAGTCAGGATGCTTTGCGTGATCCAACCGGGTCTATATGCACCTAATAATATATATATATATATATATATATATATATATATATATATATATATATATATATATATATAAATAATATGTAAGACAACCCCATATTTTCGCTATTTGAAGGAATACTGAATTTTGGAATTTGGAAAGAGTCATACAGATTGATGGGTCACATTTTTGAAGATAGTCAACTGAAATCTGAACTTTAAACTCAGCTTACCACGAATTCACAAACAGGGCCAATTCTCTATATTTTGCTTCGTGTTAGAGATATCGAAAAAAAGTTATTAGAAAAAGTTGTTCAGAATATTATTTTAACTTCACATACCGTGGTTCATGACAAAATTCGCATTTATAATTTTTTCGTTATTTTGGTCTATGCACACAATTATTACAAGGTTTTTTTAATTTGATAATTACTGTGCCATAGAAATTAATAATTTGACTTGATAAGTTCTAGTTTGTGATCATAGAATTAAAATGCCATTGACTTTAAGAGAAAAAATCGAAATAATTCGCTTGTTTGGTGATTTTGTTTTTAATAGTGCTCCTGTTACTCATGGAAAACCAATCGCTGCAAATGCTCGTTTCAATGAAACTGGCAGAGTTATTAAAATCCATCAAAAAGGCCAATATATATATATATATATATATATATATATATATATATATATATATATATATATATATAGAGTCAAATACATGGCAACAAATATTACCGATTTAATATTGGAAAAAATATTACCGACCGGGGAAACCCTTCCGAACATTATATTTTATTTTGTGGATTATACCTTGACCTGGTAAAGGGGTTTGAGTAGGGCAATGAAGCTTTGAACTATGCCGTCTGGAGTCTATGCTCCTGAGAGGGTCACCCATAGCGGACAGGTCAGGGGAGAGACTTCAGACTAACATGATCCAAAATCTGCTAACCCGCATTGGATAGGTCAGGATTACGGTTCATTACTTCAACATGGTATTTCAATATGGCAGTACAACTTCGACCCCAAAACGGCCCTCATTCAACGGAGGTCAAGGGGTAACGACCTACGACAGCGGGACGTGCCCCAAGGCAGAGGGTCGTAAGAATTGCCGGGTTAGATCAGGCTGCCATTGGACTTTTGACATTGCTACTCTAAATATACGGACTATGAAAACGGAGGCCCGATTGCAAGAACTGTTAATCGAACTTGACAGCACATTGGGATATAACTGGGCTCTGTGAAACACGGAGAAACGGCGAAGAGTTAGTTAAACTGAACCAACTGGACACGTACTCTACACCCGAGGTACGGAGAATGGGCGATGTGGGGAATTGGATTCCTCATCGATTAAAAGTTTCAGGACAGTATAGTAAAATTTGAAAGTACATCTGACCGACTAGCCCAATACGTCATTAAATACGTCATTAAGCTGAATAAATAGTTTAGGTTTCAAATCATCCAAGCTTATGCACCAACTATTAGCCATATGGATGAGGAAATTAAAGAATTTTATGATGATGTGGCCCAGCTTTTATACAGTGAGAAATGTAGGTACAAAATCCTGATGGGTGGTTTTAATGTTAGAATTTGAACAAAAAGAACTAGTGAAAATGCAACCCGTCCATATGGAACTGGTGAGCGAGACAATAGAGGTAACAGACCGGTTGATTTTGTTCAAGGGCAAGGACTTTATATTATGAATTCCGCGTATAAGAAAATTATCAGCAGAAAATGGACATGGAAAAGTCCATCTGGACACACAAGTGAAACTGAGTACATCATGACCAACAATAAAACAATATTTTGCAATTGTACTATCCTTAACAATTTTAATGTTGGAAGTGACCACCGAATAGTCCGAATAAAAGTTAGGATTAACTGTTGAATAGAGCGCGAAATAATGGTAAGGCCAAAGAAGGGCAAGGTGAGATCATTGATTTAATGAAGAAACGACGGATAATGAGAAATGCAGGGAGTACTTTTGGCAGGGACGAGTACGTTGAGCTCTGCAAAACTATAAGAAAACGCATCAGGAAGACATGCGCCGATTCAACATGCAGCTAGTGGAAAAACCCTGGAAGAAAACAGATGAATTAACAAGGCTAAACTGAAGCTGAGAAAGAAAAGAACGCAAATTTATCCCTTAATGTGTGCCGACGGCATAGTGTACAGGGCACGTACGCCATTGTTAAAGGTTATTAGAAAAAAATATACCCAGTTATATGAAGATCAGAACCAATCAAAGACAACAATATCCGCAGAAGAATAAATACCGGATATTCTAGTGAAGGAAGTAACGAGTGCTATAGAATCGACGAAAAATGGCAAAGCTCCAGGAAAGGACAGTGTAAATGTCAAAATGCTAAAAGCTGGTGGTCGGACGTTACATAAATCACTGACAAAATTATACTCAAAATGCCTCAAAAAACAAAAAGTACCTGACTTATGGAAAAATGCAGAAGTGATCCTTTTACATAAAAAAGGAGCATAGGAAGATTTAACGAACTACCGTCCAAAAAGCATTCTATTAGTAATGTATAAAGTTTTCACTAAGATAATATCTAAAAGAATATTAAGAAAACTGAATTACTCACTCATTCAGAAGTGGATTCACTATAATGGATCACATCCAGGTTATACAGCAGGCCATGGAAAAGTACAACGAATACACCATACTACTGTGCTTGGCTTTCATCGACTGCGAAAAAGCATTTGACTCCATCTCAAAACATGCCATAATGGATGCACTGCTTAGCGAAGGGGTAGACAAAGCGTATGTAAACTAAAACTAAAAAAATAGGTTGAATTGGCAACAGGATGGTAAATGGATTGACAACAGGATGGATCAATGGTGCAAACTTAAACCATCTTAGATTTTCAGATATCGTTCTCCTTTCACAAGACCCTCAGGAGCTGCAAAGAGCTAGCGAACCATTTGGCTTAAAAGTAAACCTGAATAAGAATCAAGTTATCTTCAATAAGTTCGCTGAGGACAGAAGAATTTCAGTTTTAGGAAGGGATTTGGAGATTGTGGACAGCTTTATATATCTTGAGCAGAGGATTTCAATGGAGGGGAATACCGCCCGGGAGGTGGAACGGCGTGTTAAATGTGGCTGGTGGGCATTTGGCAGGCTCAACATAGTGTTTAAGAGCAGACTCCCACTTTGCCTGAGAAGAAAAGTCTTCGATCTGTGCGTCCTACCCGTTATGACATACAGGAATGAAACCTGAACCTGATTGTGCCATTTTGGCTGAGTTTTGAGTATAAGAAGCATCATGTCAGGATTTGCTTCAAATGAGCTATATTTTTTCGGATCCTACATTCATAAAAAGTGTCATAACAGATGACGAGACGTAGGTTTATGAATTGCACATGTAAACCAATCAACAAGCTTTGAAATAGAGCTTTTATTATAATGAGTCGAAACCGAAACTAGTCTTGGACTTACTCCAAAATTAGTCATGGTAACCGATTTCTTTAGTAAGGGTAAACAGTTAATAGACACATTAGGCTGTTTGAGAGAGAATGTTTGTCGGAAAAGACTAAATTTATAAAAGAAAAATACTTTTATATTTTGTAGAGTTTTGAAGCACGAAAATGCACCGTTTCTCATATTCTTGTAATCTTTGTACTCAAATTTTTCGATAAGTGTATCGCATCAATTAGACGTATTTTGGAGGCACCAAAATAAATTTGGGAGGTTAATCCAACATTTTTTCTTTTATTGATCAATCTTGTTTATTTGATAGGATGTATGACACTGTTATCTCTTTCTTGGATCTTATAAGTTGGAAGTCTCATACTCTTTTTTAAATCTTCAATTTTATTTTGTACCTCTTCCAGTAGTGATCTTTATAGCAACCTCATAGAATATAAAATTTGTAATTATTATTTTTGCATTTGAATGGTATTACCGATTAAGAAATTTACCACTAAATACAAAATCACTTTTTTTGAACTTCTCGACGCACGTTTCTCTAACCATTTTAGCATCATCAGGGGATAATTTAATCTAATCTAGATACAAACTAAATGATTAATCTCTTAGACTTTTATTACTAGGATGTAACAAAAGTATTTGCGTTTCGGAGGTTCCCATATATTCAGTGTTTAAAAAAGTATATCTGAAGGTTATTCGACGAAATATTAGCCGTGGTTTTCAATGATCTCAACACATCTTTCAGCTTCTTAATGCTTATTCTAAAATCTACAGCTACCTCTCTTAAAACATCGGCACCGAAAGACCATAAACGACTTAATCTTCCTAAATCTTCAAGACTAATGTCTCCCTCCCAGAACTTTTATTACCAGAGCAAGGGTTGCGATTGATACGATACCTTCCATCTCTACTTCTCAGTGGTGTCAGTTGCTGTGAAGCGTTTTCTAAAATAATATCTTAAAATTGTCGTAATTTCGCGACTGAAGTGAAATCACTTCATACTTACGGTTTTTTTTAAACTGTTGATCGAATATTTCGAAATGGAATTAGTTTGATACTAAAGAAGGAATGTTTATTTGTTGGACCAAAAAGTTGAAATCGGATTATACCTCTAAGGAGTGAAGTATAATCCTTTATTAATAAATAAAGAAAAAACGTTATTTTGTCATGCCCTATTATTTTCAAGAAGCTGATATCTTGCAAATTTGATGCCCTGAATTCAGATATGGCATTCATTTTTGCTTAAGAGCTCAGATTTTTAAGGTATAACATTTTAGTGAAATATGTATTTGGGGAGTGGGGGGGGCAGTTTACATTTCAGATTTTTCGTAGTAACATTTTTTAGATTTTTCGTTGGAGAAGTCAAAATATTGTGTTTTTTTATGATGAAGTACTTTTAAATGAGATTACATCTATTCAGGTATTAATTAGGATAATAATTGGGCTTAAATTGATAACAAATGCTTGTATAAATGACTTTTTGTGAAAATAGTAACATGCTACAACTTACCCCGTTCTTAGGGTAAGTTGTAACTGGCGTAGGGTAAGTAGTAACAATATAATAAAATAACATATTTGTATGATTTTTAGGCATTTATTGTAAATTAATATGAAAAATATTACTTATAACGTATTTATTACAAAGTATTGAGGTAACAGTGTTAACCAACAGTGTTAACCAACAGTGTTAACAGGCTTTATCAATATTTAGAGATCTTTATTTTCGCTTGGCATCAATTTAGTATTTTAAACCAAATAACAACATTTCTATCAACAGTCAAAATAATCCTCATAGTTTTAAAATATACCTAAATCAAATGGCTTCTCTAAACTTTTGCTGATTAAAAATCATCATTAACCAGTTTTGAAACTAAATTATTACCATTAACGTGACGAGCTAGTGTAGCTTCATAGAATATAGCGTATTAAATGCAAATTCAATCTTCATCAGAATCACAGTTCACAGAAACGTATGATACAGGATCGCCTTTTATACATTTAAAGTGTGACCACAATTTGCGAATTGCGAAACGTCAGATCTGCTGTATTCTTCTCCGAAAAATTAAACGAAACCGCTTTTCGGTTTCTAAATCTGATTCGTCATTCAAAACCCTTTTCTTCACTTTATAAATCTTTTCTTTTTCGGTCGATTTTCCTTTTGCTTCTGCTTTAAGTTTTCCTTTGTTCTTTTCTTTATCTTCTTGCTTCTGTTTCTTTTTCATTTTCTCTTCGACTTCTTTTTCTAAAGCTTCTTTTTCTGGAGTATCAGTCAATATAGCGTATTTTTGCTTGCGTCCACCTCTGACAGATTTTTTTCTAGGTGGAGCCTTAGGTAGTGGTATGCTTTTTGATGGTGAAAAACCGATTGATTTATTTTGAATGCCTGCTAGTCCTGGAACTGGTTCATTAGATTTTTCAGCTGTCAGCTGATTAATAATATCAGTCACGCTTATATACAACTGCGGAGTAGATTTCGGAGTAGAATTCGGGGTCTTCTAAATCAATTGTCAAGTCTTTGTTCACTTTGCATTGATGTAGCTTTTTCTGCGACTGTTTCTGCAGCAGCGTTAGGACGATCAGTGATAAAAGCGGGCGCAAAGTCGAGAATCTTGAAACATATTTGTATTAAAAGGCAAAATACCAGTTGCTCTGAAACCACTCATGGTGTTCGGATTCACAGCTTCTGGCAAACTGTCTTTCACTATGGCGGGAATGTCATAAATGTTTATAGATTTACCAGGATTTACCAGCATTTACCAGTTATCCAAGAAGTCTGTGATCTGTTCATATAGTTTTTAAATGGGCCGTACACCTCCACATCTAAAGGCTGCAACTTGTGCGAGCAATGTGGTGGGAATGACAACATGATAAAGTGATTTTCTTTGACCTTCTTTACAACTTATATATCATATTAACGTGGGAGCTGTGATTATGTAATATGAGAAGAACGGGATGTTGTTCTGTAGTTTTCACGTATTGGATGAAATTCGTTTTCAGTTATACAGCCCGAAGAGTTGCCAGCTCCAATGTAGTCAAGTGGCCCACTTATTGGAATATTATTGCCAGAGGCGTTGCCTCTTTCGACGGACGTTATCGCACCAACTTGCTTTTGATCACGTCCTTCCTGTCTCGTCCACGTTCCGAATGCGAAAAGCAGAAATGTGTTTTTGTAAAACCGTTTCATACTTTTGAAAAAAATCTGTCACGTTAATTTGATTGAATAATGTTGCTCTGTTAAGCGACGTAGCTTCTGGCGTCCTGAGTGGTAGTCTTGAATTTCTTTCCATTAATTTTTTAAACCAATCTGCTCCAGCCATATCATTTTTGTGCCAAGACGGAGGGATGTTTTTAACGTCAATAGCTACAGCGCACTGGTAAGCTAGCTTTTTTATTTCGTATGGAAGCAATCCGAAGTAGATATCAGCACATTTAAGCAGATACGCAGACATTATCTCTTTTTCCTCTGGCGTAAATACTAATCTTGATTTGGCGTATCCAACTTTATTTTAATGTATCTAAATAGCGACACATGACAAAGGTCAAACATTGCAGCAATTTTCGAATTTTGGTTCCCTTTTCTAAAACTTCTTAGTTAGTTCGTCCACGTCCACTTAAGATTTAGCGGCCCTTTCTGACTTTCTCTTATAATTTCTCATCCTATAAGACACAAAAAGAATTTTGATTAAGATATATCTGTTAGGTCTGCAATATGTAAGGCCTTTGCCCAGGAGTGGAATATGTACATGCTATTAAAAATCTATTGTGTACCTATATAACGACAAGCATAGGCACTCATATGAAAACATGAACGGGTAAGTTGTAACATGTTACAATGTGCCCCGAAATTTCGTTACAACTAGCCCAAAATCTGGAACATTTTTGTTTGTTGAAAAAAAGTTTGTTATTGTCAAATGAAGGTAGTTTCATATGATAGCTTAATATATTGACTACACAAATTAATATAGACTTACTTAATTTTGTTATTTTACCTGGCAAAATGATGTACCTGCTCGCAACCACTCACTGCGCTCTCCCGCGTTTCCCTGGCTGTGCTTAAGTCATAGGTCCGGTTATAACGAGCAAATTAAGTGTAAATTCAAAACAAAATATTGGAAACCTGCTGAGGAATTAAACTGTTACTACCTACCCCTGTTACTACTAACCCCCCTCTCTTCAACACTATTTTTAGTTAAATCCATGGATCAAACAAAAAAACTAAACACGGAATTTTTATTATTATATTATACAAATATTATTACATACAAAAATAGAGGAAAAAGACATCGATAAAACTAATTAGTCACTAAAGACTTCAGAAGCTTCTTTTCCGTGACATTCTTGAATGCATTTTGGAACAATCCATTTTTAAACTCGAGCAGTAATATGTCATCATTTACCTTGTTTCTCACTGGTGTCTCCTAAATTTTGAGGAAAACGGTCTAAGAGGCTGTGTAAATAATCTACCTTAATGCTTATGTTCACTCAAGGGATCTGAAACTGTTAACCATCTTGTTTACCAGTTCAACATAGTTTTCAGCTTTGCGTTTGCCTAGATAATTTTCGACAACAAATTTTTTGCTCAGCTTCATTTATCGAATTTACGAACGCACGATTCTTATTTGTGAACCGTCAAATATTCCTGTTTTAGTTTTTTTCGTACTCAACTGATATTTTTTTCTTATATATACAAAGCATTCTTAATATGAAGTGGAGGAAAGATGATTTTCTCTCGTCCAACTAAGGGGTCGTTAATGACATTAATTTACCGAACGATAATTAACGACAATAATTAACTAATTAAAGTTAATTAATGGCATTATGTTAATGACATGTTTTCTCTCTTAGACTACTCTTTCTTAACTCAGTGGTGTGTTTTGTCTCTGCCATCCCAGATGCAGGAGAAGCAAGGATATTTGGTGTGACCAGATTGCTGTCCATAGTTTACCATTTTTAAGTTTACACAAACCACCCATTGATGTTCATGATAGTTTATCTTCTCCAAGACCAATGGTGTCGTATTTTTCTTTTATTTTCAGTGAGTGAGCAATTGGTAGTGAACCATATTTGTTCCCATTGTGTGGAAGGACAAATTTTAAACTTTGCTTTGAGCTGTCAATAAATACGCGTCAATCATCTGGACGCCTATTTATTGACAGATAAATTGATCTGGTTCAGATCCACTTTTTCCAGGAGTCCTCTAATTTCGTGACAAAATACAAGATGGTCTTCTTGAGAGGAATGGCAGCAGACGATATTCTCTTGTACGGTAAAAGGTAATTTTGGTCCCTTGCTCCAGTAAGTTTTTGTTGCTCAACCTGGAAGCCAGTAGTTCAGAAGCTAGCTTTTTTGACAGCTCTATTGACAGGTTGAGATCTCTGGTGAGGTTATTTAACTTATCCTGGTTGAAACGTTGAGGATTTGATGGCATCCACTCATAATCACTGTTACCTTTATTAGTATCAGAAGGGTGATCAGAAGGACAATACTCGTCCGCAAAGAGCTCTGGTGGCTAGTCAAACGTTGGGATCGGCACTTCTTTTAATAGACTAAATCAGGATACATCCACTTGCAACGGTTGTTTCGATTGATTCTAATAATATTTACTAGGCAGAGATAACAGTCATCGAAGTGGTTTTTGGGTTCTCTCCAAACCATCGGTACGCTGAATTTTAGACTTTTTCTTTTCCCGGTAGTCCACTGTCGTAAATGTACTGTACAAGTTTTATAGACCAGATACCGTGCCCAGGTTGTATGCTGATCACCAAGCCTAACAACCAAAGTATTCAAGATAAGCTCTTTTTATAAAGTTACTAACAATCTTAGTATAATAATTTTAAAACGCCCATACTTTAATGTATTGAATTGAAAAAAACGTTGACAAATAAGTGGATGTATCTAAAAAAGTAGAGTAGATAGAGAAAAACTGAATTCGTATTTAGATCAAGCGCCCCAAATATGGCTAAAAATAGTTCTAAAATCCTAAGCACAAATAAAAAATTATCCTTGTAGGCCTGTGTAATGCAAGCTAGTTATATAGTTATTTTGGAGATTGAGGCCGTCGTTATTTCAATAATGAATTTGGTTTTAAAACAGGAGGAAAATGTCTTTAGATATGTTTATAATTGATTCTGAAAGATGACACTATTGCAGAGTAAACGTATATCCAATTATTAACATTTCTAGTTCGTAGAAAAGTTAAACTGCGTTAAATATTCAAATAAAACCCTTGACATAATAATGTGCCGTGATCATGGTCAATGATACATAATCTAAGTAAAGCCAATAATCTAATAATTTTTATTATGCTTAAAATATGTTAATCATTTTATGAATATAATTTAATCAAAACGAGTTACGCCCAAGGAATTACACTCAATTATTTGAAAAATTTTTATTATAAGTTTACGATATCTGCAATTATAAGTTTTAACTAAAGTGTGACAAACAAATGGATATATAATGATTTGTCGTTTTAAAAATTCATATCATTGGTATGTAATTGAAATGTGTAATAATTTCTAATGAACAATTTAGTTATGTGCTGAACAAATATTATAAAAAAATTTAAGCAACACTATGAAATTATTTTTGAGTTGTGAATTTATGGTATCAGATTAACAAAAACGTGCTTAAAATTTTACTATTTGCACATATACAGGTGTTAAAAATGGATTTAACAAACAAAAAGTTAAATTGTAAAAACTATTTGGGAATTGTAGTTTAAATGATCATTTCCAAGCAAATTTTCGGGGTCAAACAAAAAATCAAACAGCATTTTTAATACGATATAAGAGGATCGAGAGAAATGCCATATTTTTTTCTATTGTAGACGGTGCGATTGCAAAGGTGATTGCATTTCTCAAAGGTAACTTGCTTTCTAGTAAAGTTCCGTAAATTTTAAGCTCATATATCATTTAGATTTGTTTTGATAATCTTTGAAAGCAAATAAAATCGATATTTTCGCTTTCATAAAAAAAACGAAATTTCCTATATTGATTAAACATTACTTTTTGTGTGGAAAGACCATCGCGTAAACTGAAGAGAAGTTAAAAAATTATTTTTAGGGACACTGATCTTTAACATTTGAAGATTCATAAGTCGTCTAATGAGTTTTGATGTGGTCAAAGCAACACCAGCGACACTGCGCACTCAGAATGCCCCATTGAGGTTACTACTGAAGCATTGGTCAAAAAAATCCATGATCTCGTGTTGGCTGATCGCAGAGTAATGTTAGAGATATTGTTGAGATGATAAAAATCTCGGGCGAACATTTACGGATCATTCCATACGAACATTCAAGCATGTTAAAGATATCAGCGAGATGGGTTCCGCGTTTGATTACTGCAGATTAAAAACGGAATCGAAAGACCTCTTCCCACCGATGTTTAACCACATATAAGAGCAATCTGAAGAAGTTTCTCCACTGGTTCGTAACTATTAATGAATCTTGAATTCATCATTAAACACTGGAAACGAAGATATAGTCTAAATGTAACCATCGGTTTTTT